>CM031235.1:488611236-488860223 GCA_018340775.1 Taxus wallichiana var. yunnanensis
TAGAAGAAAACATTTCTAATAAACTTGCCCAACCCACCATTTGAATATGACCATCAATGAGATACTTAAATAGGGTGGAATTGGAGAAACCCTAAGAAAATACTCCATTTCTCCAATTTTCGATAACAAAATGTTGAGTTGTGGAGCTCAATTACTTTAGATTAGCATGCAATGTAAAACTTGCTGGAAAACATAGTAACCATCATTGGTTAGGAGGGACCGGCATCGGTCACCTAGGACCAACATCGATTAGGCAAGGAGGAACCGACATCGGTTAGGGAGAACCGACGTCGGTTACCTGTGTGAGGATGTTTTAATTAACTCTCGGGAATTAGATCTATTTTTAGCATTAAAGTATATCTATTGATTGTAATTGCATGGATAAGTTCCCTAAGTCTATAAATGACTATATAAGCATGAAAGATAGGGTTTAGAAGTAAGTATTAATAAGAATTAAGAAGAACTTGAAAAATTTGGTGAGAGAGATAATTCTTGGTGATGAAGCAAAATCTTGAGAGAAAGAAAGTATTGTACATCTGAGAGGTGTGGAAGATTGTAAATTCTCATTTTATATCTTGTCAAATCTTTTGGATAATAGATTGTCTTGTTTCGTGGACGTGAGCCCACAATCGGGTGAACCATGTTAAATCTCGTGTTGATTTATGTCTCTTGTTTTGTATATTTCTCCGGTAGAATATCCACTTTTATTTTCATGTATGCTTAAATCGATATATTATCTATACAACCGATGTGCTAACCCCAACACAAAAAAGTGGTTGAACATATAGATCCTCCAAGAGCTTCAAAATCCCTAAGCAGAGCCACATCCATTAATGCATATGGAATATTAGCCATAACTCACATATTGAACTCCTAAGAATAATCCATGCATGGGTGTACTATAAATGCACCAAAGAGAGTGTAGAGCATTGGGTTTTTCTAGGCTGCAAACTTGTGCTTTTTGAAGTTTGTTTATAAATATGAGGAGTATTCTGCGAGATCTTAATGGCGCATTTTTACGGTATGTGATTCCGCCTTCACACGTATGATTTCTTTTGTCTTGAGCTTGGCTTCGATGGCATCCTTAACAATTATGAGCACTGTAATTGATGGGTAGGTTTATGGAGGATGAAAGAGCCGAGACTTGACTTTTGACAAGTTATTTAAAAGATGCATACCTGGAAAGCCAAGGGAACATAGTCTGCACGCCTTGATTCCATTGCATATCCCACCTCGCCATGAAAATGTTGCATGAATCGACAACCTCGTACATGTCTTTGAGGCTTGTATTTATGTGGGGTGTCATAATTATGACACAAATTACATTTATTATGTCGAAGGTGTTCCCCTTATTGGAAAGGCCCTTCCAGATGTTTCTCCAACTATGTTAAATTTGTGGTTGACGGCACGTCTAGATGTTTTTGCGTTTTCTAGCTATTTTTAACAGCTTTTTAATCCCGCATGCTCAACTTTGTATAACATTACTCACGAGTCATAGCTAGATCTTATTTTAAATCAAATTCTTTACACCGCTGTGTTTCTGTGAAAGTCACGGACTCTATTGGGATGAAAGATTTGGCAAACCTTCTGCACTGTTGTAAAATGGATGGATGAAAATCAGACGGATGGAAAAAAATAGACAGAGTGAGACAAATCACATGTTCGTTTGAAGTCATTTGAGTCTTTGAAGCGACAAGTAGGATACGTTGATTTCTATAACGAGATCTGCTTCTGCAGGATCTGTGACTACGAGCTCTCCTTTGAAGAGTATATGAGATATTGCAAGAGACGAGATGCCAGACTGTGTTGAGAGTAGATGAGTCCAAGTTAAGAGAGAAGCTTTCATCTGAGTATGTAGAACCCGTGTTGGGGAATCTGAGTTGCAAAGAAGGTGAAATCCACCGAAATAGCTAAGAGTTCCAAAAATTGCAGCCGAGGTTGGAGTGTTCAAAGTCTATTAGAAAGTGAACACCGAATCCTGAATCGAGGGACAACTTGCTGGTGAGTGGTTTCCGCTAAGGTAAAGGAATGCTAAACAATGCTAAAGCAATGTTATTCTTTTAAGTATCTTGTAATCGAACTTTCTAGATAAATGTCAAAATATCTTCCCAAATTTGTGACCTTGTAAAAATAAATTAACATTGTAAAGAATGAATGGTTACTATAGTGTATTCTGTTTGATATTGGCCTACACACAAAGAAACCTTTGAAAATTTAAAAAAAATCATTGCTATGGGTAATTTTTTTCAAGTAAGAAAAAGATGATTTATGATGTCTTAAGTTTACTCAACAAAGGATTTCATGTCAAACAAACATGTTCTTTGCAATGTATTATGATTGAAAAGATAAGTCTAATTATTTAGTGTAAATAGCAATTACATTTAGGTTGTGTACTTGAGACATCAATAAGTAGGCATTGAAGAGGTTAAAGTTGAAAGATTGGAGGTGAAACATTAGATGGGGAATAGTCATGATGAAAAGGTGATTGTGGGAGGAGAATTTTTGGGTTGGGAATTTGTTAGAGGAAACTTAAGTTATCCTCTTTTTCTTACAAGTCATATATGGACTACTTGTTTTTTTTTCTTACCATCGCCACACCATTTATTTAATGCAATGTTTGTTAAATATTAAATCTATCTTAATAGCCGCTAACTTGAAAAGTATTATTTTTTATTGGATTTGCAAGTTTTAGGGATTAATGTAATCACATTGTTATGTGTTTTGATAATGCAAACATGGAAGGGAAACAAAAATATCAATAAATAGAAGTGAAAATATGGTATATACTTAGTGCAAGAGCACTAACTTAAGGGCTTGGATATCTATATCTCTAACAACAACAATGATTACTTTTGTTGACACTTTGTTGTCTCTTAACAAGAGAGGATAAGGTAGACGATGAGGATGTGTCTTATCTCCTTCTTAAGTAACTGCCTACCTTCAATGCCTAACAAAGCCCTAACACGCTTAGAGAAAGGTTGATATAAATATCATCTATTTCTTGTTGTGTGTAAATGCTTTATTTATTGAGATTCTCTTCCATAGATGGAGTCTAGTAATTTGCATAGAATAATAGTCAAATTATTGATAGAGGTATATGCATGTTTAACAATAGAGTAGTTTGTTAGGTATAGACTTTGCCAAATTCATTTAATAGACTATTTTTACATCAACTTTACAATTCCTTCCCAAATTTTAAATGTGTTTTTAGTGCCTAATTTGGAAATCTATCAAAAAAATTTATCAAAATTTTCAATGCATGTCATCTCTTTGGTTCACATGCAACTCAATTTGTTATTGAATTCATGACTTGGTTCAACCTTCACAACTTGTTGTAATGTTTGGTGCTCTTTATACTTATACTATACCTTGTGGATGGCATCTCAATATTACATGGTGCTTAAAAGCTTGGGTTTATTTCAAATCCATCAAATAGCCACTTCTCGCAACTCTCCATTGATATGTTTGGCGCCATCTTATCTACATTTCACTTTCACCTTAACTCACCCAACGAGCTTGAGGATTTTTCTAGCGTCATCATGCAAGTTGAGTGTTTTTTCTTCTTGTATAAAGGATTTGACATGTCACTTTTCTTACCATCGCCACATCGTCTATTTACTGTAATGTTTTTTAAACATTAAATTTTTCTTGATAGCCACCAACTTGAAAAGTCCTATTTTTATTGGATTCATAACTTTTATGGATAAATGCAATCACATTGTTATGTGTTTTAAGAATGTAAGTGTGGAAGGTAAAAAAATGCTAAACACTAGTGAAAACATGGTGTATACTGCACGAGAGCACCCACTCAAGGGCCTAGACATCCATAACTCCAACCAAAATGATGATTTCTTTTGTTGACATTTTTTGGAGGATTTTTCTGACACCATCATGCGGGTTTAGTGTTATTTTCTTCTTATGTAAAGGTTTACTCTTCATAATGCTTTAACTTAGCCTCAAGTGCAATATCTCCAAGATTATTCCCTTTTCTCAATTGGCTCCTTGATAGACCAAGGTCACCTCAAATCCCTTATCATTGGTCACCACATAGGTCTTCACTCATGTTTGGATCAATTCTTGGAATTAAATGAAACAAGACAATTTGAGGTGAGATTCATATGCATCAAACACACATCAAATAAATTGAGCTCCCATCTTTAACATTGATGTATTTTAAATAAGCGATGGTAAACAGATGACATGTTCTATCTCTATCACTACTACCACATCATTATCACCATAATTATCCCTATCAAAAAGAATCATATGAATGCATCTATACTTGAGGGAACTAATGTCGTTGATTAAATGTTTTCACAGTGGCACCATCAATGTGTTCAAAATGTGTTGTTTGCATCATCCACAACATTATGTCCTTGAGCATGTTTTCCTTACATAGCTTGATTTGATCCCCTTAAGAATGTCTAGCCTTGGTCTCATTTCTATTATTCACTTCCCATTGCCTCACCCATCATACACAACTTAGTTCGCCACTTTTACCATTCACAAACTCATTTTCTCTCCAAAAGGTTACTTACAATAATGTGCCACCAATGGTTTGACATCGACAACCAAAATTAGATTAACAATCCTTCCTCACCATATATAATCACTTGATGTGAATTCCTACATAATACACACTTGTATTGTGAGATCTTGTGAGTTAGGATCAAAATATCCTCATCTGTGGTAGCATGATAAAAATCCTCCACTACCATCTCATTATCACCGCTCTAGAGTGCCCCATCGAGACATGTTCTTGTTTGATATGATTAAGCTTGGCAACATCATCCAACACCATAGGCAATCTTGGTTTGCTTACATATCTTCATCTCAATATAATACTCTTTAGCTATGTGGAACCTATGTCTTCTTTAAAATCCTTCTCGAACCATTATTCATATGTTTAGATTGTTCAATTTAGTGAAAATTTACAAACATGTATAAGTTCTTATCCCATCATTGTGTTTCAAGAGAGTTTTATCACCCCACAACATAATGAGACTCAACATGTTAATTCTAGGTTAGGCATTAACTGTTCAATAAACATAAGTTTTCTTTTTTTAGGACAAGTATGATGTGCAAATCACACTTCAAAATCCAATTGTCCACCTACATGGTAATAATCATCCACAACCTCCACAAGTCTCGAGTCTTTCATAATTATTTAGGGATCATATTTTATGGAGTTGGGAGCATTTGAAGTGTGATTTCAGACACAAATGTGATAGAGTGAATGGATTTACATCCACATGTGGACTCTCCATTCGACCTAAGAATAATTGGAAGTGATGTTATTTAGATTTGAGTGGGACTTTACAAGTTTCATTTGATAGTAAAAAGCCCCACCATTACAATGATATGCATGTTCCGAATTAGAAAGAGGTGGGTACATAAATCAATGAAGTCATTATCAAATACACAAACCAATGAAATCACTATCAAGATCTACACTATCGAGATGACTATCAATGCAAAATAATAACACCAAAAATGTAATTAGGAATGTATGTAGTTTATATGGTATAAATGTGTTTACTAAAGTCATATTACTAGTTGTGCTTAAATTACTTATGTGAATGTTAATCATAATTGGACTTTGAAATACCGGTTCATAGAAATGAAAATGAAGATCCGAATATCAAAAAGGGCTGGACTACAGTGAGTCAAAAGAAGAAAGGGAAAATTGTAAACGACGCCTTTAAAAGGAAGTTAAGATCCCATGGGAAGGGATCTTGGCTAAGTCTTTGTTATATTACTAGAAGAGGCTGGATCTACTTGTTCTTTAGTGCAATATCTTTATCTCCATATGTATTGGGGTAGGGTCCCCTTAACCCTTTTTCACCATTAATAAAAAATAATAATTGTATTGTCATTTAAGTTGTAAAGATTGGAACATCAAATAGTAAAGGAGAAAGTAAAAATCAATCATCAATATACTACATTAATCATGAAATTATTTAAATCTTACATTAAAAAACCTCAGTGGATAAATTTAGCACACAAAATTAATATTTTTTTGTATGTGCAAGTAATCGAAAAAGAGGATATTTCTCTTAGATACAAAATGCACTTGTTTTGGAAATGAGAGCAAACCATTATGAATTCAATGCATTTTTTAAGGGGACATTCAACTAATGGTAGATGTTTAGATGGGAAATTAGAAATTTTGTATATCTTGTGAGCTTTTCATGACTGTGTTGCTTAAACCAACCCCCATGTTTAAGTCTTATATTCTCTATTAATGTTGTTATCATTATGATTTGAGAACACAACCTAACATTGCTCTTATTTATATATTAATAATATATAGGAATAATTTTCATATATAATGCAATAAATCAAAACACATGTACATGTTTTTATTAATTTAAAAATCCTTGATGACATCTACAAATATTACTCCCACTATTGGGATCTGTTACAAAAATCATCTAAAATCCTAAAGCTATTACAATGGTGTTTCTTAATGACCCTTGAAATAGACTTGTCCAAAAACTTAGCAAGGATGGAAATGCCCAACATAGATAGGAACAATGTGCACTAGTGTCCCACCTAGGCGGTCCTATCTTGGGGGCACAAAGAGTTACAAACCATTTTCAGTATTTACAGAGTTACATTATTCCACATTATCAGCAATTACACAGTCATCTTTAGATTTCAATTAATTACTAATAGGAACTAAATAAGGAAATAACTACTTACTCATGAACCAAAGTAGGAACCAAATAAGGAAGTAGCACCTAGGGCATGTGGTTTAAAATATCACAACAACTTAATGACCATTAGTTTACAAGTTTGATCATAAGGGATGGATCCACCTTGATACATCGCTTGATATTAGACCACACCGGCAATTTACGGTGCCCCCCTCTCCCCCCCCCCCCAATGTGTTACTTGTGATTGAGCTAAAACTTTCAAACATCTATTTAAAACTTTCTCCCATCATAGATATACCCAACCATGGATTTGCTATCTCTTCCAACCATTTCTCCAAGATCTCATCAATTAGAGAATGACTTTGTTTGAGGATATTTCTAAGTGGCCAACTTACATTGATTTTATATGGAATTTCTTCAGATTTGTTATCTTCAAAAACTTATTTTCCTTCATATGAAGAGATCTAGAAAGTAAGAATGAGTGAAAGGGTTATTTTTGAAATTAATCTTTCCAAGTTCCAACATTTTGTCATTCCATATTGTTATCAAGTGGAAAACAATTTAAATTGACAATTATAGAGCATCTAATTTTTGCAATAACCGAGGTGAAAAATACTATGTAGTTGATGGAGTAACAAAGAAACATACTGAAATGGAGAGAATAGATCTAAATATTTGAAGGGCCCTACCAACCAGTTGCTAATGTGGTAGGAATGCACCGACAAGATATTGTGCTTTGAAGGAACAACCAATATTACAAATAATATAACTCTAAGCATAATATAGAAAAACATCATGAAGAAATAATAACTAAATAAATCAAACATTGTGTAAAATATGCTAGGAGTTGGTTTAAAATGATGGATTACCCACACCACTTTGTCTTGTAATAGTCTCAATGCCTCTTAATGATGGCCATGTCTTTTGTAAGTTGTAATTATGATATTCCATGGAAAGAAATCTCATTATATCATTTGGTCAAATAATTGGTGTCTATATACTAAACTCCACCGAGATTTGAGGATGTCCCAACTCAGGATTCAACGTCCTATGACATTTTTTGTTGGTCGAACTCCATTTATACAAGCCCTTCGTAAATATTGTACAGTAGCGCCCACAAAAACGACGTTCTAGAAACACGTTAAAACCTAACACTTATCCCTGAAAAATTGCGGCTAATTTTTTTTTATAAGTTAAAAGGTTATAAGGGCGTCAACCCCTCTGCATTTAATTAATTTTTCACCAATAATCTCAACTCTACAATCGATGGACCAGGTCTAGTTAAAAGATTAAATATTCTTACTTTCTCTCTAAGGTTGATTAAAAAAAATCAATTAGGAAGGTGCCATGATTTAACTTACTTGGTTAAGTGTTTTCTCCTCTTTAATTAATATTCAAACTTAAAAGGATTAACCTTATACTTAGTTATTATAGTTTCATTGACTTAATAGCTTTAATGTCCATTTCATTAATCTTTCTAAGGCATACTAGGAACTAAATAATGAATTTGCACACCAAGACAATTAAATGGCCCTACTCACTCTTCTACACATACCTTTAAAATTTATTTAAAACATTTATAAAATTCATTCCTACCAAACAAAAGTAGGGTTGATCCTCAACCCTTGGATCAATCCAATTGTGGCCACTAGATCCTAGGTTTCCAAACTAACCCTAAAAATCCTTAAGCATTTTTATTAATTCCTTTTTTCTTACCCTATTCTCCTCATTTGGTCTATTTTCTCTTGTTTAATTTGTAGGTTGGAGCAAAGGAAGCCATGGGAGCAAGGAAGGGAGAAACTATAGAGAAATTCTCAAAGTCAAGCTTAGTTTAGTCTAGGTTATAGTTTTATCACTTGTAAATTATTTCCTTCCAAGAATGAAGGGGTTTCCACTCCAAATCTAGAGTTATTCCAAAGTTCTTTTTAATTTGAGTTATTTATTTGGGGCAACCCTACCTCCATTAATATATACAAGATTGAGTACTTTGAATTTACCATTTGAAGATTTAGTTGTTTTAAACAATGAGATTTAGCCATTATTTGTTGTTGGAGGTTTCCTTGTGATTTTTACAAGTCTAAAATTGTGTTTTGACCAAGTTAAAATTTGCATAGGTGCGGATTTACGTTTTCCACGCCGATGTGAGAACCATCGCTTCAAAGCAGCCGGCAGTCCTGGGACCGCCGCCCCACTTGGGTGACGATTCACAACCGCCGCCGCTTCGAGCGGCGAGCCTTGTTTCTTGGAAATGTAACCTTTATTTATGAGATTTCTCAAAAAATAAAAGTCACTAAAATGTTTTGAAAATTCCTTATGAACTTAAATTTATGTGCCTAAAGTTTCCAATTGTAGGATTTAATTCCATCTATTCATTTCATAGTTAAAATTATTCATTCTAAAGCATTTTCTATTTTAATAAGTAAAAACAACTACAAGATCATTCTCATTTTGTCCAAAAAAAATTCTTTCAATTCCAAGAGTAGAAAAGGAACTAAATCTACTTCTAATGTTGTTATTTTCTTACTACAAAATGCAACATTCCAACATAACAATATACTTCAAATTTGTTGCCTCTTTCCATTTTCACTACAACTTATTTGTTCAAATAACTACTAACAACTTTGTTCTACATTCAAGTTTGCTATGCATACATTATTAACATCTTACAACTTCTATATTCCTTCTTTCTCATTTACAATAATACAACTTCACAATGAAGATAACTTTCTTTCTCACAATACAACTTTCAACTAAAATTTTACACAAGATTTCCATTTTGATTCTTTTCTTTCCATACTACAATCTAAAGAGAAGGGAAATTTTACAACTCTTCAATGAACTTCTTCAAATAATATTACAACTTACAATACAACATTTCCTTTAAACAAAATACAATATTACAATCTTCCACCTTGAGTGGGAATAACAAGAAGGTTTTATCACAAGTAAGGATTTCTTAAGGACACCAACAATGCTCCATGCTTCACATCACCAACAAGAGAGCTCCACCATGCTTCATTTGATCACAACAAAAATGGGGGAGGCAACACTCTCCACCCAACCAAGAATTCCAATGAGGAGAAGAAGCCATCCTCCTCATTGGCCCCCGAGCCCCAACCACATTGCAATGGAAAATGGATCCAACTCATGGAAAAAAACAAGCTTCCACATCACAATACAAAGATTTTACAACCATACAAAACACAAACAACTCAAACTACAATCACAAGAAGAACTAACAAAATATACAAGGCTTCAAAATGCAAAAGCCAAAGGAGCAAGATCTATGGGGAGGTCACTTATGCCTCCCAAAGGGAAATGGGTGCCCACCTTAAAACCCTCCAATAAACATCTCAAAACCCCTACACACTCTTATGCCTCCCTCAAGAACCTCTTATGCCTCCCACATTCTCTTATGCCTCCCTACAATCTCTTATGGCTCCCTCAACAAAATAACCAAGTAAGAAATGCAAGCATTTTCTTGTCCAAGATGGGGCACCCAACCCAACTCCTCCAAAACATGAAATAAAATCTTATGCCTCCCCACATGTAAGATCCCCATAGTCCCCTCCTACACCACACTTAGGAAATCTACCCAAGCACCCAACAAACATACTAAAACACTCAAAAACACACACATATGTATACAAAATAAAAGAAAGCATTTAACAAAAGTTTATCTCCTACCTTTCCATGGTAGATCTTGATCCAAGAGTCACACACCAAGCTTCTTCAAGCCCAAACAATCACCAACAAGCTCCAACAAATCCACAAGCACTCCAAAATCCTCTAACTCCCAAAAATGCAAGAGCACAAAGAAATGAAGTAACCCCAAACAAGCAAAAGAATTTGAATAAATAGTCTACTCAAAATTCCCCTCTCTAACAAGAACAAATTTTGAAAATTTTGAGTCTTAAGTGCTTTTTTCTGAGATACCCAGGTCGTGAAGTCGAAAGAATCTAAGTTTTGGGTCATTTTCGGGTCTGTCGGAACTTTCTGTCTCACCTGTCCCAAGTACGAAAGTGCAAGTTGTTCCCCGATCGGCCGAAATCCCCGAAACTGTCCCATTCTCGGGCCCGTCGGAACTTTTTGTCCCAGGTGTCCCAAAACTTTTGTGCGAGCTTTCCCATTTTCGGCCGAAACTCCTGAACCGCGTACTTCGCGCATTTTCGTCCCAAATATCCCAAAGTCAAAAGTGCAAGCTTCCTCTTTTTCGGCCGAAGCTTCCTAGTCGCGTACTCCGGAATTTTCTGTTCCAAAAGTCCCAAGTCCAAATAGGCCTGCTGTCCCAATTTCGGCCGAAATGCCTGAACCGCGTACCTCGCGCATTTTCGTCCCAATTGTTCCAAAAGCTTTTGTGCATTCTCTCTCCATTTCGCCCGAGCCGCGTGTTTCGCGCATTCGCGTCTCACCTGTTCCAAGCGTACCAAGTGTCATTCACACTTAGCTTTTCCCGCTCATTCCGAATATGACGCTCTTTCAAATTGGTGGTGGTGTATTGATGCGCATTAAATTCATTCCGCTCCTCAAACGGCTATATAACCAAGCATACCACCTTCGCATTTTTCACATTGCTTTCTTGCTATCATTTGCTCAAACCCTTTGACCTAGTTCCCCTTGCAAATTCCTTCCAGTGCGGGTCGCAGTTCGAATCTATCAATATGAAGATCAAGTTTCGGGGACGGAGCAAATTTCTCCACTTGAGTGCCGTTAGCAATATCGGAGCAGTGAAGCTCGTCATCTCGACTTGGCGATTTTGGTCAAGAATGACAGATGCAAACCCTACGCCGATGGCACAGATGATTAATGATAGCGGTTTGGCTTTCGGCGGAGGTTTCCCTATCTCAGTGCAGTGTGCTGGTGCGGTACTTTCATGCGGAGCTCACCCGACCCGATTCGAGCGACTTGACAAATGTACACGGGGAGCTCATTGCCAAACTGGACGCTGCTGCCATTGGAGCTGCTCTGAGGATTCCGGAGATGGACAATGCTATAGTCGTCTCTCGGGATCAAGCACAGGCCATGTTTGACCAAGACAGTGATAAATATAAAGCTCGAGTGGCGAGGTCTTGGTTGAAGAACCCTAGGAAAGGAGCTTCTCGTCTGACCAAAACCCTCTTCCGGGCGGATTTCAATGAAGAATTGTCAGATTTTATAATCCTGCTGGCTCGGGTTATGGGTTTGCCCTCAACCAATGAGTTTCATTTCTGGATGTGCCCGCTCATCAGCATGGTGTGCGAGGGAACGCAAAACATCAATTGGGCAGAAATCATAAGCATGAATTTGGCCGAGCAATTATCCAATGTGCAACAAACAAAGAAGTTCTTCATGACTTCGTATCTGATGTATACCCTAGCAGCGTCACGGCAATGGTTTGGCTTTTCCTACATCGATGCACACAAAGACGATCCAGTGTACGCCTATTGCCCGCAGTTCACCCTAGAGACCAGCAATCGGAATTTCAGAAGGGTCAATGATGCCTTCACCATGTACGTGGTCAGATTGCTCGAAGGTGACACCGCCAGGAGGTTTTCAGACGAAGCTATGAACCTGATATCACAATATGGAGCCTATTTCATTCAGTTCAGGAAATTCTCTTATATCAGGCTTGCTGGCTATGAGAACACTCCTCTGCGGCTTCCCATGTTCTGCAACGACAAAATGGCCTTGATTGAGATATGCAGGCAACTGGACAAGTTGCACAGAACTTGCAGAGACAAGAAGATTTCTGGCTTACACTTTCCCATCTCTCTGGGAAACTACACATGCAAAACGGCCCTGGATGCTCAGAACGTAGAAAGAGCCCTGATCCCTATCACTGTTCATTTCTTCAAGCCAAGAACCTGTTTTGACTTGAAGAAGTTCATTGAAAGGAACATCAAGATAGTCTATCATCACAGGCGGATACGAGAAGACTCTTTGGGCCATTTGTGCGAGATGATTTTGAAGCCAGAAGAAGGCATTGTGGCGGGTTCTCCTGCTGATTGATCCAAGAACTCGATCTGTACCAAGTTCTGAAGGTCTCGGGATGACAATTCGAGCTATATTCATATGAATACGAAAATGTGATTAAGCACACCCCTCGGAGGACTGGATTGGAGCGAGAAAAGAAAGAGATGATGGTGAGATTATTGCCCAGTCTTGATCGAGAACTAGGAGTGCAGTTCGGTAAGAAGATCCGAGAATTCAAGAGGCACTCGGGAGAATCCAGCTCAAAGATGATTCGACACCCATAAAGGAAGCATCGGTTCAGTGCGGGACACCGGTGAAAACCCCTCTGCCTCAATAGCTCGGGGACTTGTAGGATCTACTCCTTCTCCATCTACCCGGGTATACAAGAAGAAACTCAAAGAGGTAAAGAAGGAGCTGCTGAGAGGATGACCCTCAAGAAAAGCAGGCGAGTTGCCTATGGGTCCGAGAGAACATCATCGTTCTCGGTGAAAGTGAAGGCGGTGAGGTGCGATTCCTGCAAGTGTTCCTGAAAATCCAGCGAGATAAAGATAAAGAAGTCGAGCACCGAACTTCCAGATACTACGATTCTTACGCGCCATTACCTCCGGTGTTACGCCTACATCTCGGCTTGAGTCAGCAATTTGCCTTGGACCTTGAGTGTCATGAGCTCCCTGTCTCTTGGTCCCCTTGCTTCTCCTGCAGATTCTTCTTCCTCTTTTGCTTGGGTGCAACCTCTGGTTGATAAAAGGAAGAGAAAATCCTCCTCTCAAAGCTTGGGACCAAATTTTGATCTTTCATGCTTGACCTTGTTGGGCACCACTCCTTCTCGTGCCAAGAAAGCCAGAACTACTTCCAGGATTGTGTCGGATGCTCGAGGTCAGCAATTCCTGGAGATTGCTAAGCCCACAGTAGACAAATCGGAATCAGAGTTGCTGACATCCGACTTGGAACTTCAAGGATCCCTATGGGAGAGTCTACTCCTGAAGGTGAGATTCATAACCTCCAGGAAACAGTCACCAGAGTCATTGGAAGGGTAGAGAAAGGGCAGCAGACGATTGAACAGCTGGAAGAACAAGCCCAAGTTCTCACGAGTTTCATCAAGTCACTCTTGTCTAAGGACAAAGTTTTAGACCCCACTCCTTGATTGCTCTACCCCCTCCTGTAATTCTAAGCCAAGATGAAGTGCAAGAAATTAAAGATATGCACAAGTATTCTGTCTATGGTAGAGCTATCGAAGCCATGGTGGATGACATGCTTGTTCTTAGGGCTAAACTTCATCGACGAAGCTTTTAAGCTACATGGAAAGGTAGACAAGTTGCAACATAAACTATCCTCTACCATTGAAGTTATGAATAAGGAGCTTAAACTTTGGGGCAGTTGCATTGTAGACCTTCGCCTCATGGGACAGACAGATGAGAACATCTTACTGGCGAGTAAGATTTTCGATGATGCCGAAGATAATCTATCAAAATCCTGGGTCTACAGTGTAGAGTGGAAAATCAGAGTCCTGGAAGAGGCTGTAGGAGAAATGAAGAATAGCTGGCAAAAAGGAGAAGCTTTCAAGACGCTAGCAGCTGCTGCTTTCAAAGATATGCATTGTTATCTTCAGGATGAGAACTCTGGCATTCCCTCGTCCTTGCAAGAAATCAAAGCTCAGTTCAGAGCTTTTGTCAAAGATAATCTTTTCAAGGAAGACTCCATCTCTAAAGACAAGATAAAGGAAATTTGTTCTCTCCAGTCTGCCATTGAAGAAGCAAACAAAGACTATCATACTCACGTCGAGTTCGATAAAGAGATGGAGAAATGCCTGGGATTTTGGACTCAGTCTGCAACTAACACATCAGTCCCTCGTGGCAGAGATATAGCTGAGTCATTGAAGAAGTTCAGGCAGCGGATTCTGAAGACAGTGGGTCCCTCCCAGTAGCCGGCCACCTGTCTCCTTCTCTCTTCTTTCCTCTTCTTTCCTTTCTTTTCGTATTCGTTGTAATTAGTTAAGGTATTGCGGCGTGATACTTAACTATTCTTTATTTAAAAGAAAGCGGTTCAAATCGTAACCGACTTGTAAGCTATATAATGGCCTTTCCACGCCATTTTGAAAAGGAGGAAGAACTTGGCATACTCTCGAAATTGTAAATAGATCTTGAACGTATCAATACAAAAGGGCTTTTCTTTTCATTCTCTATCTGAATCTCTGTATCTCTGTGTTTTCCTTTAGTATTGTGAAGATTATTTTGTACCTAATTCGTTAGTCTTGCTGATTGCTTTTGCAAATACAGTGATCTTGCACGACCAAGAAAGAACTTTGTGTCTTTGATTAATGAATCTGAAGAAGGTCGTTGAAGAACTTTGTGTCTTTGATCTTATTCAGCTAATACAAATAATCTTGTTCCAAATTCCTATGACTTCGCACTCGTAAAGAATTATTCTGTTATCTACAATTCCAAACGTTTGCTATTATTCTTATCTTCGTACCCTCTTTCCTCAGCCCGTTTGTAACTGATGATCTTTGTGGAAAACATTTTCGTGGTATCCAAGTTCAACCAGTAAAATGACATTACGTATATTTGTAAATAAGTTTGTGTCTCAATAAGGAACCTCTCCCATTAAAGAGGAGGGACTTCTTGTCCACATTTGTTGTTCTTCTAAAAAGTCCTATCTGACGACCAACAGTTTTTGGCGACTCCGCTGGGGAAAATCGCATTCCAGTACTATAATTTTTTCGATCATCCTTTGATCTGGCGACTCCGCGTTTCACTCGAGGGAGAAGGGCCCTTGGTATCGAAGATTCTCAGTTTCAGCTTTTGGAACAACAGGGTTTTCCTTTCCCTTCAAATAGAAGAACTCGTTCAACGAGCACTCCGCCTATTCGAGATAGAAGTCCTACACAGCCAGCTAGCCCTAATCTGCGAGCTCTGATACTTGCTGGTGTTAAAGTTCCCCTTCGGACCGTATTCCCAAGAAGAATGGCACAATTACCATGGGGACAACGTGTCGGACCTCTGGCTCTTGCGCACCCTTTGCATGAGTTACCTCGAGGTAACCGAAAGAACTTCCCAAAGTTTAAAGGAGATGGCAAAATTCACCCTGATGAACATATTGCAGCATTCATAGTCGCGTGGGGTCTTGGGGTTGAACATGAAGAGCGTCTCGGTAAGGCTGACATTCGTTGAGACATTACGGGATAATCTTCTTATTGGTTCTATCACCTTCCGGCTGGTGCCATCACCGATTGGACTACCATGAGAACTCAGTTCGAAAACCGTTTTAAGCCGGCAGAAGATGTGCATGCCCTGCTTGCCCAGATTTCTCAGATAAAGAAAGATCCATCAGAACCCATGAGAGAATTTGTGGCTCGGTTCAACAGATTGATCAACAAGATTCCTGCAAATACTCGGCCGGTTGATCAAATTCAAAAATGTTTCTTTTTGAATGCCCAAACGCCTAAAGTCAGTTATGCTCTAAGAAGGGCTAATCTTGGGACGCTAGTTCTGGATCAAGAATTTGTTAGTATCGAGGACGACCTGATCATGTCAGGGAAGTTGAAAAGAGATCCTCTCAAATCGAAATCTGCTGCTTCTTCCTCTTCCACCTCTGGACCCAATTCTGATCCATTAGTCCAGAAACTTGCAAATGATCTAGTGGCTATAAAGAAACAATTAGCCCAGCATGCACCATATGCAGATGTTCCGAGAAGAAATTTTCAACCCAGAAACCGTCTGCCAGCCCCCCACACCAGACTGGCACTTGAAGGGCCTCCTGTCAAAGTCCCTGTGAACGCAACCTGTGAAGTTGAAGAGCCGAGATGATAGCGTGGGCGAAGAAGCTCGTGAGGAGTTCTGGAAGAATTTGACGATGAGGCGGAAGAACTCGAAGGATCTCGGGTTAATTTCTTTACCACAGAAGGCAGCGATGATGGAGATAACTATGATGAAGTGGTAGCGAGATATGAGCAGTGAATCTTTTCTTTGTCATGACTCGAAGCAGAGACGAGGCGAGAAGGAGAAAATAACACAGCCCACGAAGAAATCTAAGGAACAGCCAGCAACCATTCCTGTAATTGCCAGAAGAGGATCCCCTATCCCGACCTCATCTGCACCAAAGGTAAGTACTGTCGACACTGCTCCCAAAGTTTCTTCTTCTTCCTTTTCTCCTAAAGTTGATAAATCTAGAATTCCAAATGATGATGGCCCATCCACCTCTGGATCCTTTGATATTGTTGATCATCTTAAAAGGACTAAGGTTCAAATTTCAGAAGCTGAATACTACCAAACCCATCCAAAAGCTTTTGCCAAGATGATCCAATTTGTGAATTCCCATTCCAAGACCACCTCAAAGGCCTTTTGCCCACACCTCCTACTATACCACTGACCTAGTCAGTAGGCTGCTTTGTCACCTCACTTTGGAGACAAAATCAAGCCTTTTTATGTTACCCTCCTTATAGCGGGCCATAGGCTTAGTAAGCGTAATGTGTCATAGATTCGGGGCCTCGATAATGTGATGCCCGCCAAAGTAGCTCATGCTTTAGGCTTGACCCTTACTCGTACTTATGGATCTTGCTACTCCATGGAAAGTAAGGAAGTACCTTTGGTGGGAAGGATTAAAGATGCACAAGTGGCTTTTCTTTGCTTTACACGAAAAGAAGGTCTTGGCTACCATACTAGTAGCTTGAGACATTCCTCCTTCTATGGAATGTTGCTAGCGAAACTTACGTAAAGATGTGGGTGGAGAGATTCAAATGGGTGGTCACACGCTCTCATACTGTCGATGGACAAATGAAGAAGCTACTACGAGAAGCGATCAGAGTACATTGTGCGAAGACGAGATGATCCCAAGGCACAAATACTCTATGAGGACGGGGGCCATGGTAATTACATGATTTTGTCCCGATGAAATCCGACCTGCAAAATATCACCTAAAGATCCCAATGGTGTGCGGATCTTAGAATTTGATGGCGATTGTTCTTGGTGGTTACGGAGCCGGTGTTACATTAATATCACGAGGCTGCTGTATGCCCCTTTTCATTCAAATTGCAGTTCGAGAACACTAACAATACAGCGAGTATGAGGCTCTCATCCTTGGATTGCAAGTGGCCAAAAAGCGAGGTGTAAAAAATCTTTTGGCTCGTGGTGATGCGGAGCTGATTGTGAAGCAAGTCGAAAACTGTTTCGGGTAAAAAGCGGGGAGGTGAAGCATTATCGGAATCGGGTTTGGGATTGATTGAATTCCTTGATGCCTTCTCCATTGAAGCAATTCCCAGAGAAAAGAACAGTGAGAGCTGATTCCACAGTTTGTCTCGGGGTCATTATTGATTCCTCATCTGAATTCTCTCGGGATAAATTCACTATTGAGATGGTCCACCGACCTAGTGTCACGACAATACTAACAATGGCAAGTCTTCAACGGCGACCAGCATTTGCTTTCCTTCCTGGAGCTCGAGGGCAATTTTGAACAAGCTGTATTTGAAGGAAGTGATGACTGCCTCGTGAGCGTGTCTTCGGACAAGCCGTCACCCAAGGAGAAGAGGCGATCGGGAAGGGTGCATTAAGCTCAAAGGAAACAAGATCCCCAAAGGTTTGGTGAGTTTGGAGGAGTTGTTTGATAAGCATGGCAGTGCACGTGAGATCTAAAGCTTCCATTGGACCTCGGCAATCAGCTGAGTATGATAAAATTGATATTGGGAGTTCTGATGACCCGAAGCTGGTAAATATCGGGAAGTGTTGCACATCAGATGAAAGGAGAAGAGCAATTGAACTTTTAAGGAAATATAAAGATGTGCTTGCTTATTCTTATGAAGATCTGAAAGCCTTCAAGCCAAAGGAAATGCAGCACTCTATCCCTCTCAAGCCAGGAATCAAGCCTTTCAAGCAAAAGCAGAGCGGTCTGACCCCGAGATGGCGACACCATATTTCAGGAGATTCAGAAACTGCTAAAGGCTAAAATCATCTTTCCCATTCACCATTCGACTTGGATTGCAAACATTGTACCTGTTAGGAAGAAGAATGGGGAGATCCGTATCTGTGTTGATTTCAGGAACCTGAATCAGGCCTCTCTGAAAGATAACTACCCTCTGCCTATGATGGATCAGGTTTTGCAAGCGGTAACAGGCTCTGAGATGTTATCTATGCTTGATGGCTTTTCTGGATACAATCAGGTAGAGGTCGATACTGCTGATCAACATAAGACAGCCTTCACAACTCCTTGGGGTACCTTTGCCTACAAGAGAATGCCTTTTGGGCTGATTAATGCCGGTGCCACCTTGAGAGAGCTATGGATCGGCTTTGGAAGCTTGAAAGGAAAATGCATAGTCATATACCTTGATGACTGACGGTGTTCTCAAAGACAAGAGCGGATCACTTGACCACAGAGCGGTTCGCAAAGATGCGAGAGCATGGGATTTCCTTAAATCCTAAAAAATCATCTTACGTGTTACGGAGGAAAGCTATTAGGACACATTGTCTCAAAGGATGGCATCAAGATTGATCTGAGCGAGTTCAAGCCATCCAGCAGATTCCTCTCCCTACTAGTAAAAAGGCGTGCATTCCTTTTCGGTAAGATCAATTTTCTAAGAAGATTCATCCCTGATTTTGCTGAATTAACTTTGAATATTTCTCAGATGATGAAAGGAAAGCAAGCATTTGGTTGGTCTTCTGAAGGAAAGGAATCCTTTGAGGGTATCAAGAAAGCTATTGCTAAAACTCCGGTTTTGGCTTGCTTACGATTTGCAAGGATTTCATTATCTACTGCTACGCTACAGATAGTACTCTGGCTGCTGTCTTAACCCAGGAGGATCCTGATAAGCATGAGCTACCAATTGCCTTCATGAGCTATATCCTGAAGAACCATGAGCTAAAGTACACCATGATGGAGAAGCATGCCTTTGCAGTAGTCAAAGCTGTCAAGCAGTTCCGTTTCTATATCCTCAACTCTCACTCTACGGTGCTGGTCCCAGACACGACTGTAAAGTCAATTCTCACGCAACAAGAATTTGGATCCAAGAGGGGAAACTGGGTGGCTAAAGTCCAGGAGTATGACCTTGATATCAAGCCAACCAAGCTGGTTCGGGGAAAAGGTCTTTGCGAGCTCATTGCTTTGAAGGAGCCCAACACGAGTTCTTGGAGGAGAAAGTGACCTTCCTACATTACATTCTGAGTTCGAGTTGATGAATGGTACGGCTGACGCATCGCTCATTTTCTCACCTACGGGAATGCCCCTCTCATTTAGCTGCTAAAGAAAAGAGAATTTGTTAAGTTGAGATCGGCCAATATGTATTGTGGGAAAATGCCTTGTTCAAGCGTGGTTTGGATGGGAGGTTCCTGAAGTGTGTAGACAAAGAACAACAGAGAAAATTGCTCTCAGCTTTTCATGATCAGGCATGCGGAGGGCACTATTCATCAACAGTCACAGCTCATAAGATACTCCGTGGAGGGTATTACTGGCCTTCTTTGTTCAAAGATGCATCCAAGTGGGTGGATAAATGTGAGGCCTGTCAGACTTTCGTGGGAAGACCTAAATTGGCTTCCTTGCCTCTCAAACCAGTTGTGATTGAAGAACCTTTCCAACAGTGGGGTCTAGACTTCATTGGTGCACTCAACCCTGTTTCCAGCGCTGGACATACTCATGTGCTAACTGCTACTGACTACTTCACCAAATGGGTGGAAGCTATTCCAGTCAAGAGCACCACTTCCGAAGTAGTGTGCAACTTCATTAAAGAGAACATCTTGGTTAGGTATGGTGTGCCTAACAAGATTGTAACAGATAATGCCTCAAACTTCTCCTCAACTGAGATAATGGATTTCTGCTACGGGTATGGCATCTCTCTGGCTCATTCTTCAGATTATTATCCCCAGGGAAATGGACAAGCAGAATCTACCAACAAGAATCTGGTGACTATCATAAGAAAGTTGGTCAATGAATCTCAGAGAAACTGGCATAAGAAACTTTATGATGCTCTTTGGGCAGACAGGATCACACCTAAAAGAGCCATTGGAATGTCCCCCTTTCAAATAGTGTATGGAGTAGAGGCTCAATTGCCAGTGACAGTGGAACTACCAGCCTTGCACCTGATGAAGGCCATTGAAGACACTAGTTTCAGTGATGCTCTGGACAAAAGGATCATGTGTACTGCACTGGTGAGCGAGGATAGATTGGAGGTTGCTGACAGAATAGCTGCACATCAGCAGAAGGTGAAGATTCTGTTTGATAAGAAAGCTAGGAGCAGAGAGTTCCAGGTTGGTGATACCGTGCTGTTGTGGGACAAAAGACACGAACCTCGTGGTAGCCATGGAAAATTTGATTCTCTGTGGCTTGGACCTTTCGAGATAAGACACTTTCTTTGGTAAGAACTCTTTCTATCTTGATTACATGGATGGTTCCCCCTCCCACTTCCTTATAGTGGGCAGTATTTGAAGTTGTTCAAGTCCTAGGTGACTAGGGAGTTCCTTTGTATATTATGTACAGTGTTTCTGCTTTTCTGCTTTTGGTGTGTTTCCCTTACATTGTGTGCTTTGCCCTCTGTGTTGGTTTGTTTTTGACTCCTTTGCCCGATGGATAAGGCCTTTGATACGCTTACACCAAGTTTGTCTAAGTTCTTGCCTTGTTTCATTCAGTGAATTTATGCCAAGTCATCCCCAGAAGGAGCCAGCTGTTGTCTACTCAAAATTCCCCTCTCTAACAAGAACAAATTTTGAAAATTTTGAGTCTAAGTGCTTTTTTTGAGATACCCAGGTCGTGAAGTCGAAAGAATCTAAGTTTTGGGTCATTTTGTAAGTATTTCGGGTCTGTCGGAACTTTCTGTCTCACCTGTCCCAAGTACGAAAGTGCAAGTTGTTCCCCGATCGGCCGAAATCCCCGAAACTGTCCCATTCTCGGGCCCGTCGGAACTTTTTGTCCCAGGTGTCCCAAAACTTTTGTGCGAGCTTTCCCATTTTCGGCCGAAACTCCTGAACCGCGTACTTCGCGCATTTTCGTCCCAAATATCCCAAAGTCAAAAGTGCAAGCTTCCTCTTTTTCGGCCGAAGCTTCCTAGTCGCGTACTCCGGAATTTTCTGTTCCAAAAGTCCCAAGTCCAAATGGGCTCTTTGTCCCGATTTTCGGCGAAATGCGAACAGCGTACCTCGCGCATTTCGTCCCAATTGTTCCAAAAGCTTTTGTGCATTCTCTCTCCATTTCGCAGAGCCGCGTGTTTCGCGCATTCGCGTCTCACTGTTCAGCGTGCAAGTGTCATTCACACTTAGCTTTTCCGCTCATTCGAATATGACGCTCTTTCAAATTGGTGGTGGTGTATTGATGCGCATTAAATTCATTCCGCTCCTCAAAGCGGCTATATAACCAAGCATACCACCTTCGCATTTTCACATTGCTTTCTTGCTTATCATTTGCTCAAACCCTTGCACTGACCTAGTTCCCTTGCAAATTCCTTCCAGTGCGGGTCGTGACTCGAATCTATCAATATGAAGATCAAGTTTCGGGGACGGGAGCAAATTTCTCCACTTGAGTCTGCCGTTAGCAATATCGGAGACAGTGAAGCTCGTCATCTCGACTTCGGTGACTTTTGGTCAAGAATGACGGATCTGAACCCTACGCCGATGGCACAGATGATTAATGATAGCGGTTTGGCTTTCGCCGGAGGTTTCCCTATCTCAGTGCAGTGTGCTGATGCGGTACTTTCATGCGGAGCTCACTTCGACCCCGATTCGAGCGACTTGACAAATGTACACGGGGAGCTCATTGCAAGTGGAAGCCTTCTTTGCCATTAGAGCTGCTCACGAGGATTAGGAGATGGACAATGCTATAGTCGTCTCTCGGGATCAAGCACAGGCCATGTTTGACCAAGACAGTGATAAATATAAAGCTCGAGTGGCGAGGTCTTGGTTGAAGAACCCTAGGAAAGGAGCTTCTCGTCTGACCAAAACCCTCTTCAGGGCGGATTTCAATGAAGAATTGTCAGATTTTATAATCCTGCTGGCTCGGGTTATGGGTTTGCCCTCGACCAATGAGTTTCATTTACTGGATGTGCCGCTCATCGGCATGGTGTGCGAGGAACGCAAAACATCAATTGGGCGAAATCATAAGCATGAATTTGGCGAGCAATTGCTTGATGTGCAACAAACAAAGAAGTTCTTCATGACTTCGTATCGATGTATACCCTAGCGGCGTCACGGCGATGGTTTGGCTTTTCCTACATCGATGCACACAAAGGCGATCCGAGTGTGTCGCCTATTGCCCATGATTCACCCTAGAGACCAGCAATCGGAATTTCGAGAAGGGTGATGATGCCTTCACCATGTACGTGGTCGGATTGCTCGAAGGTGACACCGGGAGGTTTTGAGCGAAGCTATGAACACGATATCACAATATGGAGCCTATTTCATTCGAGTTCGGGAAATTCTCTTATATCAAAGCTTCTTGGTATGAGAACACTCCTCTGCGGCTTCCCATGTTCTGCAAGCGACAAAATGGCCTTGATTGAGATATGCGGCAAGCTGGACAAGTTGCTGAGAACTTGCAGAGACAAGAAGATTTTACGGCTTACACTTTCCCATCTCTCTCGGGAAACTACACATGCAAAACGCCCTGGATGCTCGAGCGTAGAAAGAGCCACGATCCCTATCCTTTGTTCATTTCTTCAAGCCAAGAACTGTTTTGACTTGAAGAAGTTCATTGAAAGGAACATCAAGATAGTCTATCATCACGGGCGGATCTGAGAAGACTCTTTGGGCCGTATGCGAGATGATTTTGAAGCCGAGAAGAAGGCATTGTGGCGGGTTCTCCCTGCAGATTGATCCAAGAACTCGATCATGTACCAAGTTCTGAAGGTCTCGGGATGACAATTCAGAGCTATATTCATATGAATACGAAAATGTGATTAAGCACACCCCTCGGAGGACACTGGATTGGAAGCGAGAAAAGAAAGAGATGATGGTGAGATTATTGCCCGGTCTTGATCGAGAACTAAGTGCAGTTCGATAAGAAGATCCGAGAATTCAAGAGGCACTCGGGAGAATCCAGCTCAAAGATGATTCGACACCCATAAGGGAAGCATCAATTCCAGAGTCTGGGACACCAGTGAAAACCCCTCCTGCCTCAATAGCTCAGGGACTTGTAGGATCTACTCCTTCTCCATCTACCCAAGTATACAAGAAGAAACTCAAAGAGGTAAAGAAGGAGCTGCCAGAGGATGACCCTCCAAGAAAACCAGGCGAGTTGCCTATGGGTCCAGAGAACATCATCGTTCTCAGTGAAAGTGAAGACAGTGAGGTGCCGATTCTGCAAGTGTTCTGAAAATCCAGCAGATAAAGATAAAGAAGTCCAGAGCACCGAACTTCCAGGTACTACTGATTCTTCTGCCGCCATTACCTCCAGTGTTCTGCCTGCATCTCAGCTTGAGTCAGCAGCTGCACAGACCTTGAGTATCATGAGCTCCCTATCTCTTGGTCCCCTTGCCTCTCCTGCAGATTCTTCTTCCTCTTTTGCTTGGGTGCAACCTCTGGTTGATAAAAGGAAGAGAAAATCCTCCTTTCAAAGCTTGGGACCAAATTTTGATGCTGTAGCAGCCTTGTTGGGCACCACTCCTTCTCGTGCCAAGAAAGCCAGAACTACTTCCAGGATTGTGTCGGATGCTCGAGGTCAGCAATTCCTGGAGATTGCTAAGCCCACAGTAGACAAATCGGAATCAGAGTTGCTGACATCCGACTTGGAACTTTCAAGGATCCCTATGGGAGAGTCTACTCCTGAAGGTGAGATTCATAACCTCCAGGAAACAGTCACCAGAGTCATTGGAAGGGTAGAGAAAGGGCAGCAGACGATTGAACAGCTGGAAGAACAAGCCCAAGTTCTCACGAGTTTCATCAAGTCACTCTTGTCTAAGGACAAAGTTTTAGACCCCACTCCCTTGACTGCTCTACCCCCTCCTGTAATTCTAAGCCAAGATGAAGTGCAAGAAATTAAAGATATGCACAAGTATTACCTCATGGTAGAGCTATCGAAGCCATGGTGGATGACATGCTTGTTCTTAGGGCTAAACTTCATCGACGAAGCTTTTAAGCTACATGGAAAGGTAGACAAGTTGCAACATAAACTATCCTCTACCATTGAAGTTATGAATAAGGAGCTTAAACTTTGGGGCAGTTGCATTGTAGACCTTCGCCTCATGGGACAGACAGATGAGAACATCTTGCTGGCGAGTAAGATTTTCGATGATGCCGAAGATAATCTATCAAAATCCTGGGTCTACAGTGTAGAGTGGAAAATCAGAGTCCTGGAAGAAGCTGTAGGAGAAATGAAGAATAGCTGGCAAAAGGGAGAAGCTTTCAAGGCATTTAGCATTCTTGCTTTGCTTTGAGATATGCATTGTTATCTTGGGATGAGAACTCTGGCATTCCCTCGTCCTTGCAAGAAATCAAAGCTCAGTTCAGAGCTTTTGTCAAAGATAATCTTTTCAAGGAAGACTCCATCTCTAAAGACAAGATAAAGGAAATTTGTTCTCTCCAGTCTGCCATTGAAGAAGCAAACAAAGACTATCATACTCACGTCGAGTTCGATAAAGAGATGGAGAAATGCCTGGGATTTTGGACTCAGTCTGCAACTAACACATCAGTCCCTCGTGGCAGAGATATAGCTGAGTCATTGAAGAAGTTCAGGCAGCGGATTCTGAAGACAGTGGGTCCCTCCCAGTAGCCGGCCACCTGTCTCCTTCTCTCTTCTTTCCTCTTCTTTCCTTTCTTTTCGTATTCGTTGTAATTAGTTAAGGTATTGCAACCGGCAATACTTAACTATTCTTTATTTAAAAGAAACGGTTACAAATCGTAACCGACTTGTAAGCTATATAATGGCCTTTCCACGCCATTTTGAAAAGGAGGAAGAACTTGGCATACTCTCGAAATTGTAAATAGATCTTGAACGTATCAATACAAAAGGGCTTTTCTTTTCATTCTCTATCTGAATCTCTGTATCTCTGTGTTTTCCTTTAGTATTGTGAAGATTATTTTGTACCTAATTCGTTAGTCTTGCTGATTGCTTTTGCAAATACAGTGATCTTGCACGACCAAGAAAGAACTTTGTGTCTTTGATTAATGAATCTGAAGAAGGTCGTTGAAGAACTTTGTGTCTTTGATCTTATTCAGTTAATACAAATAATCTTGTTCCAAATTCCCTGCAACTTCGCACTCGTAAAGAATTATTCTGTTATCTACAATTCCAAACGTTTGCTATTCTGCTTATCTTCGTACCCTCTTTCCTCAGCCCGTTTGTAACTGATGATCTTTGTGGAAAACATTTTCGTGGTATCCAAGTTCAACCGTAAAATGACATTCTGTATATTTGTAAATAAGTTTGTGTCTCAATAAGGGAACCTCTCCCATTAAAGAGGAGGGACTTCTTGGACTCCTAACAACAATTCAAACACAGACACAACAAAATACATGTTGCCATGGTGACCCTTGTTGAATTCATCTAGCATTCCAATGTGGTTGGTCTCCAATCCCCCTCGTTGTTTGTTGTGATAGGTTTACCTGCAAAACACATAATACCTCCTTCGGCCTCATGGCCGCATCAAAACATCCAAAATAAAATATACAATATAAATCCACAATCATCTATATATGAATCAAATCATCATCTAGGCAAGTAACGATATCATTTACAATTTCTAACAACATCTCGATCTTACATTTCATCAATAACAATAGGATCACAAGATTAGTTCAATTGTTAAGGTCTACTAAAAAAGATGCAAATATCGCATGTCATAAATATGTAACCATGTCAACAAAGCATATCAATCATCTATATAAAATGTCTCTAATAATCCACACACATCATACTATGCATCGAAATCCAGCGATAGTCTCAGTATATCTAACATCTAACATCATGCTAAGTCAAAATAATACAAAATGTCCATAAGTATAGTCAACAGTATCGAAATCAATAGTAATAAATGTCAAAGGAAAGTGGGCACTACATATTGCCTCCGAATTTGGATCAACTACACATGACATCAATGACACTTGGGATCTGTACAAGCACAACTACAAAACGTGGCATGTTTTAACTATAGAGATGGAACCTTAAAATGAAGTAATATCTACACTTACAAAATCAATCAAACCCCTTATCAACATCAACTACAAAATTAATAACTATCCATCTAAATCAAATAACATATATCGTTCGCGCTCAAATTGCATTATATACATGTGATTTTTAGTTTATAATAAATTGTATGACATCATCCTTTTTTTTTGGAAACGCTAAAGGGTGTAATAACATCTAAATTTTTAGGCCAATGAAATTAAAAAAATGAATTTTAACAATTATTTTGTTAAAATTATATAAGTTTGTTAATTACGCCGAAGGCGTTCCCTTATGGGAAAGGCACTTACAGACGTTTCTATGACTGTCTTAAATTTGACGGTTTGACGGCCGTCTAGACGTTTTTGCTGTTTAATAGTTTTTTGGGATGTTTTTACTTTTTAACAGTTTTTAGATGGGTCGACTGAACTCCAGTCGCATGTGCTACTCTTTTATTTTTGTAAAACCTACATGTGGAAGTGGAGGTGGATACATTGGGGCTCATCCAGCACACCAGATCTTGAAGCTTCTGTGTTGCATTTCAAGCGAAGACACCAATTTCAAGTTGTTGGTGTATGAATACATGTCCAATGGGAGCTTGTAGGAGTGGCTGCATCATCATGATTTGTGAACACCAGATGAAAGGGCGTTGCCGTCGCCGATCCTTATAATATTGCACTGGGCCATTTTCAGGAGTGTCCATTCTTTGAAATCAATGTGTTTTTTTGGAATCCCTGCAGGTTAGGGTCTATATGACGGTTGGGATTTGAAAACGCATTTTTCTATTGCGGGCATGTTAGATACAATACAAGTAGCTCTTTCTTCGCACCCGACCTCCCGAGGTCATGCCAAGATAGCCGGTGAGAATGGAATATATGTGGATATAAAAACTAGTTGGGAAATCTTATATCCTCAACACGCAATAATGGAATCTATGAATCTAAGGCAAAGAAGGCCTCCTAACCTGAATTGGTGTAATGGATCATTCGGATATAATAGCTGCTGAGGCTCCAATCAATGTCGAGCTCTGCCGAGATCCTATTTATTGGCTATTGGATACGTGGAAAATGACCTGTAGGTGCTTCATGTATATTTCTAGACAAGGTCATGGAAAATGGTGATGAGAGGTGTAGTGGATCCTCTAGAGTTTTATGGATGATTCTCTGGTCTAGTCTAGAAATCCCTAGCCTGATTGGCTGCTACGTTTAATATGGAGAACTGTGTAATGATGTCTAGGTGGAAGTGGTGAGGATCTTGAATATTAGTGTGTGTAAACCAACGTCAATGTTGATTGATCAATAGGCCCATTGGGTTGTGGGACCTGTGGATCACAACCATAAGTTGTGGTTGTGGTGGACCTCCTATGGTCATATGAGGAGTCAATCTCTCCTTCCGACTATCCAATAGTCATAAGCTTTTCAGCTTCTATGTTTAGAACTAGAAGTTGTATGATTTTCTCATAATACCTTATGGGTGTTCTGGAAACTTGAATACGTAAGCCAATATCTATGTCGATGAGGAGGTCTCCTGTGTTGGGTTGTGGAACTAAAGGATCACAACCAAATATTTGTTCTCTTTCGAGTTCTTGTATGGTCATGCGGATATCCTATCAAGGCAGTCTATAGTTGGGTTGATTTGACCAGAATGTGTATGCCTTGTCATCTTCAATATTCAACTCTCTCAATTGTTCACTAATTGCTTGTAGGTTTATTGTCATTCAAAACCTGAATCCTAAGGTCTTGATCTATATCAGCTAGTGTTGTGGAGAGATTTGGTTGAGGTACCACCGGTTTGAAAACGTAATCCTTGGGCTCTCTAGGTCCCGTGATTGTCATGCAAAGATGATTCAACTTTAATTGAAATGAATAAACTAATTATGAAAGATATATCTACACTATGCATATATTCTTTTATTTTTGTATTTTGATGAAGTATTTTAACGAAATTAAAAGAGCAACTATTCTAATATATTCTAGAAAATGGACAATTAATCTAATAACATAATTAAAACAAGCAAGGTAGCCTGGTATAGCTATTTCCTATGCAGTTGTGAATTTATCCTAAATATTTAAATAACTAACTAGTTTAATCGAAAGACTTCCAATCCTACCTCAGAAGTGAGGAATGAATCATAGTTTCTCATAAACTATCATTCCCACAGCTTCCCTGGCAATATCGAAAGTGAGCTTTAACTAAAATGAAATAATTTACTACTCTATTTGATATATTGTAACTAGAACTTTGATAGCTCAAACCTGGAGTTTACATAATAGTGGTAAATCTAGTTGTGTCATGACTTGTCCCCTCAAGTGTGATCTCCTCATTCCTTCATGTTCTCGTGAATCCATAAAAGTGTGTATGTGATAGTGTCAAAAAAAGAAGATACTCGAACAATGGCAGCTTTGGATATAAACCAAATACAATGCAAGTAAGAGAGGGATAGTGCAAGTGAACAAGAGCTTGACTATGTAATTCCTAGCAAGATTTATTATGGGGATACAACACAAATACGCCGAGAATTCTGGGATCTATCTCTTGTGACAAACAAAACCTGCAACTCTAAGATGGATTCTAATCTAAAAATGAAACTACCTTATGCTAAATTGATTGTATGGGACAACAATGAAGTAAGATGAAAGCAAGAAGATCAAATGATCTCTAAAACAGAAATGAGAGGCTGATAATTCATGCAAAATATGAAACTATTGAAACTCATGCAAGAACTTCAAACAAACTGAATAATCAAACACAGAAGGAGAGGGGCCATTTGTTTGAAAACAAGCTGGCTATTTATAGCATTTGGATTTACTAGAGGGTAACTTGGAATTGATCTCTTTACTATAAACAAAGGGAAAACACTATTTACTAGTGGCCAAAACATAAATGCAAGCCAAAGTGGTTGAAGAATGTGGGTGAAAGTTGAATTTTTACGTTTGACGCGATCATCTAACATTCTTGAAAAAATGCACACAGACCGCCACCCTGTGCAGGGTGGTGGTTACAAGACCGCCGCCCTATCCGGGTGGTGGTCATGGGACCACCCCAGGTAGGGTGGTGGTCCTATCACTTAAGACCAAAATGCAAAGAAAAGGGGGCAGAGGATAGAAACAAAACACAAAAGCTAGATATGGCATTTGGGATGCAAACATATACTTGGTGATTTTTCTAGATTTCGAACACCTTGCGAAGAGACCTGAATCATCATTGGGGTTTCCGTAACCTCTTTTCAGCAGTACAATACCTACATTTTTGGGTACGTACATATTGCCCCCTCGGAGAAGCATTTTAGCCATGAAGAGGCATAAAACGGTGGGTCCGAGTATGGTGGTCCCAAAATGGGGAGTTAGAAGTTATACCGACACACGCCCGTGTGTCAAAATGTCACCATCCAAATTCCCGCTATCTACAAAATGAAAAGAGGACTCAAGTGCAGATAGATAAAATAAATCAAAAAATAAAACTAAATTAATATGAAATGAGGACTTACCATTACGGGGATTAGAACTTACCTCCGTCGATGCTCCAACTCTACGTAAAAACACTCAAAAAAATTAGAATACTATATATATTTAAAACGAGCTCATTTTACTATTCATTTACGTGTCGATTTGGTGGTTTTTGAGCTCTGGGACCCACGGTGACCATTTTCGACGAGAGTATAGTCAAAACATTTGTTGTGAGATCATGATCATGCCTCCGAGAGTAGGACATCGACCCGTGAAGTCTCAGGTTAGTTCTTCTCATTTTATCATTTTTAAATCCAAAATATAGAAATGTTGAAATCTTTGTCTGGGGGATTATTTTTGAAAATGTTAGTCTTAAATGAGTCTCTAGGGGGTGCCCATAGGGTAGGTCTTTATTTCATCCAAAATGGTGTATTTTTGCTTTTTAAGTCTTTTTAGGGCTTAAGGTGTTTGGTGATTCGGGATAGATGACCGCCCCTACACAAGGTGGCGGTCATGGGACCACCACCCTATGAAGGTGGTGGTTACAAGACCACCACCTCATAAGGTGGTAGCAGGTTACAGGACCACCACCATAGAAGGTGGCGTAGTTACGAAACCGCCACCGCTCGCACAGTGGCGGTTTCGAATATAATGCAAAAAGAGATGTATTACTTGATTGTTTTTGCATTTTTGGCATTTTTATATGTTCCTGATGATTTTTCCAGTTGGATTATGTTACTAACTTACTCTTTTCTATGTTTTGGGTGGATGCAGAAGGAGGAGTACATCAGATGGAGCAGAGAGAGGGAGTGTGATTGGCTCCCATAGTGCTAGAGGCACTTACTCAGCAGAGAGAGATACTTTAGCAGAGGGTGGCATTTGGAGGATCTCTCGGGTCCCTCATGTTCACCCCTAGTCACATACTATGTGACTTATTTTCATATTGGGATGTGATCGGAACACTTTCCGATTTCCAGGAGTTAGGGGTGAGTGGACCATCACCCTTGAGGATGTTATCATATATTGGGGGTCCCGATTCTTGGGAGGTGGCTGTCTCTTAAGACAACAATATCCAGATCTCAGATGGTTCTAGTGGGCCACCTATATGGGAGATGTTGTTGTCTCCATGGGCTCAAAGAAGGGGGTGAAGGTCCATTCTATTGTTGAGTTCTGATATCCCTGTGCTCCGCAAGGCTATTATGGGCATCCTTGCCTCGTGGTTGATTGGGGACAAGGGAGGGGATACTCTCTTATACTGCTGGGCTCCTATCATTACATGATTGAGGCATGGCCATGGCCATATTTATGCTTTGGGGAGTAGACATCCTGGGACCACCTACCATGATTTATATAGGTGGTTAGATTATAGGGCAGATCACCACCGAGTCACCCTACTCTAGTTCATGAGTTGGGTGTATGAGTGCATCATTCCCTATGGGAGAGGTGTACGTAGAGGATCTGGGGGTCACTGGGGGGTAGAAGCGAGGTGGATAAGGATGACCATACTTAGGATGCCACACACCTTGGCTGGCTTCCCGACTATCAGCAGACATGGAGGCCACTCCTTATCAGGCCATGGCAGGGTTATGGGGAGAGGAGACACACACATTGATCACTTGCTATACTACTAGTCAGCTGATAGACAGGATGGGGAAGTTGGAGATCCACCCCTTTGATAGAGTACCACAACAATTTGGCCTCCCCTACATTGATATGTTTCCTCCAGTGGGGCCAATATATAGGTCTATTCGTGAGGCTAGGGGAGGTCCTAGAGGCGAGGTTGGACTACGATCACTCTTGGAGTTCCCATTGCAGCTAGGTAGGTGGGTGGTTCATGCCCGAGGGGTAGCCAGTGCTCCTCAAGCACCTTTACTTCAGATCGGAGCTGGTCCTGCTCATAGTGGAGAGAGCGATGAGCCCATTGATGTGGACTCAGACTCTGAGGAGTTCACAAGAGAGAGGAGGAGGAGGAGATGGAGGGAGGTGAGACAGGTGGGATGGCCGGGGATGATGAGAGTGACTCTGAGTGGCATGACACTTAGAGTATCTTGAGGGCCGAGAGGGTGGAGGAGAGTGCAGAGAAGGTGACCCGATCTCAGAGGAGTTCCTTCTCGGGACATTGGGGGAGATGATGAGTCCGTAGCAGGACGTCACTTCTTTCCAGATTTGGGGGAGGTTCCACAGTCAATGGCAAGTCGTCGGTAGAGGTGCAGATCCTAGAGATCCCACCTAGATGCCTGGAGATCCGAGTGAGTTACTACTCTTTTCTCGATTTTGTTTTAGTTAGAATTGTTTAGTTGATATTTCCCTTTTGTTGTTTCATTTGTTTTTTTGACTTTATCATGGACAACTTTCTAACTTGTTTATTTCTCCTTTTTTATTTGCAAGTGACTGCTGAGGGATGGCGAGACTTGATTCACTAGGTGTGTGTGGACACTCTACTACTCCCTTCAGAGAGTACATGGGCCAAGCTTACTACGTGGATGTGGGAGAGCCTTTCAGCCATTGGTAGACATACCGACATGTTTTCCCCTGTCTGGAAGGTGGAAAAGATCATGACTTCTCTCCGTGCTGAGGTAGCTGGATATAGGACCACTGAGTGCTTGATGAGGAGGAGTCATTCTCACAGTGAGACCACAACTATATGGCCATGATCGTGAGCCCCCTCATTTCATTTCAGAGATCATCACAAAGCAGAGTCCTAGATGTGGTCATGCACCTTCTGAGGGATCTCACAGGGATTGAGAGATCATGGTGTCTTTTGTAGTGATTTTTGGTTGGATGTTTATACGAGTGTTTTTGTATTTTCTGGGCTCATTGAGCATTTTGACCATGCCTAGTGCATGATGATGGCATTGATATAAAACATGATATATATATATATATATATATATATATATATATATATATATATATATATATATATATATATATATATATATATATATATATATAGATCTAGATCTTGTATCTAGAGTTTTTGTGATTCGTTTCCCATGTGTATACTAGATGTTTTTAGAATATTTGTTTTTATATGCTTTTTAGAATGTATGCAATGGATGACAAATGATAACAAATGTTGAACATAATGTTTTCTTTTTTTTTTTTTGTAATGTTGATATGTGATGATGCAAACATATTGTAGTACTAAACTTTTGGCTTCTTTGGGCAATGTTCATTGCTTCTTCTTTATTTTGGAAAAATGTGATGAATGTATAATGATAAGAGATGAACTTGCCCCACTCCTAACTCCACGCAACTAGTAAGATGCGAGGGCTCAACACCAAGAGTTGGGAAGGGCACAAATTATATGAGTTTGACTGAATGGAAATGATGAGAGAAAGACAAGGTTTGATAGTAAATCAAACTTAGACTACACACTTACTCTTACTCAAAACTACTACATAGTTTAGAATGCAACTTATTTTCCAGTTTATCTAGACTTAGATCCATGGATGGCAACTTGGTTGACAAAATCTGGTTTTAAGGATTTGATCTCTTTGGAATTTGGATATTTAGTTTCACTTAATATACTTTGATTTTAAAATATTAATATTGTTAATTTTGTGTGAATGGACCCCCACACCCTATCTCATGCCACTAGTAGAAGCATGGGCTCATCACCAAAGGTAGGATATAGGTGAGTAAGGGCACTTCTTTCCTTTCTCAACCTCGCATCACTAGTAAGAGATGTGGGCTTCATCACCGAAGGTGGTGGGGCAAAGAAGTGTGTAAAAATAAAATATTCTATTTGGTATTTTTAGCATTTTGATTTAACTTGACACTTTGATTTGTGACTTTGGAGTATCCTTGTTTCAAAGAGATGTAAGAGGATAGATGTGACACCAAGAAGCTTCTAGAATAGACCGTAGGTAAGAACAACTTAACCAAGTAGAAAAGAATGAATGACCAACCAAGTACGCACTCTTGGTATGGTTTTTGTCAAGACTTTGTCTGTCGAATTGATGAAATGATTTTGGAACCATTTGATGATATTATGAAAACTGAAGAGATATGATTTTGAATGTTTTTGCCAATATTTTTAGAAGCTTGTAATGAATTGCTTAAGAATAAGTTCCTTGACCACAATAGTTATGAAACGAGTGAACAAAATGAAACAACTAAGTGACTAATGCAATGTAGGTAGATATAATATACAAATGGTGACATTGATGCCTTATGCGTAAAACCATTTAAGATGCAAGGAATTGACTGTTTCATTGAACTCCTCACCTTCTAATGTACACAAGAGATATGCACCATTTCCGTAGTCTTTCATGACTCGGTATGGGCCCAACCACTTGGGCCGGAATTTCCTTCCTTCACCGGTTTTCTTATCAATCTAGCTGTCTAGTCTTAGAACTAGATCTCCCTCATATATTTCTCACTCGTAGACCTTTTTGTTATATTTCCAGCACATCCGGTCAGCATAGGCTCTATGCCATTGTTTGGCATTCAGCCTGGCCTCATCAAGGCTTTCTAGTTGAGAGAGGCGTGCCTCTCTATAGGCTTCTTCTCCCAAAATCCCTTGTAATGAGATGCGGAGGCTGGGTATTTCGACCTCAAGTGGGAGAACTGCTTCTTGCCCCAAATACTAATGAGAAAGGGGTTGCCCCTGTTGGTGTTCTTATTGAGGTTCGATGGGCCCACAAGGCCGGGTATAATTTTAAATGCCAATCTCATTTATTCTCCTTAACTATTTTGAGGAGAATAGATTTTAATGTTTTGTTTGTGGCTTTGGCTTGTCCATTGGCTTGAGGGTAATAAAGAGAGGCCATATGATGGTTTATCTTGAATTTACTGCATAATTCATGGACCTCATCATTCTTAAAGGATGTGCCATTATCTGAGATAATGACTTCATGGGACACCATACTGCTAAATGATTTGATTCAAAATAAACTTAGCTGATTACGGAACCTGGTACGGTGGTGAGAGGCATGGCCTCTACCCATTTGGTAAAATATTATGTGGCCGTGATTATAAAGTTATGGCCATCTATTGATGAGGGAGAGAATTTCCCTATCAAATCTAGACCCCATGTGGAAAAAGGCCATGGGGTTGCTGATTGGTTGCAGAGATTATGCTGGCATGTGAATCTCGTGGGAGAATTCTTGGCATTTATGGCACTTACGCACAAACTCTACTACGTCATGTTCAAGAGTGGGCCAAAATAGCCCATCCGATGTATTTTTTGAGCAGTGGTCGTGACCACCAAAGTGGCCTCCACATATCCCACTGTGGGATTCATAAAGAATCTTTTTGGATTCTTTAGTGTCAACGCATCTTAAAAGCATTCCATCGAAGGCTTTACGATAGAGTACTTGTTCTAAGATAACATATTTAGTAGTGATAATGCGTAACCACCTTCTTTGTTGTGATGTGGCACCTTCTGGGTATGTATGGTCCATGATAAAATTGATGATGTCGGTGTACCAAGGGCATGTAGAGATGGGGGTCTGGTTTCGACAAAGTATATGCACTCATCAGAAAGTCCAGATTTACTAGATCACCTCCATCTAACGGATTGTCAGCTAACCAGTCTGTAATGATTTGTCCCTTAATGGATTTTTGGTTTACAAATGTTAATTCAAATTCACCCATTAAGGTTATGAAACATCCAACCTTTTTAGATAAAGACCCTTGCGTGAGGAATGTTCGTAAATGATTTGTCTTTACAATGACCCTTGTTTCTTGATTTAACATGTAATGTCTTAAATGTTTCATTGTAAAGACTATGGCAAGGCATTCTCTCTTTCTGCCTATGTATAACATGTTTCATAATCAAGCAACGTTGGCTAATGAAATAGACTACACGTTCTCATTTATCATTGTCTTTCGAGCCAACATGCAAAGCTAGAGAGACATCGTAGCTCTCCGTGAATACAGGATCAAAGGATGATCTGGTCTGGGAGGCATTAGCATGGGAGGAGACAACAAGAAGTGTTTAACCACTTCGAAGGCCTCATTGCATTCTTCTATCCAATCAATGCTATAATATTTCTTTAATAGATTGTTGATTGGATGAATAACAAAACTTAAATCGGGATGAACCTTCGGATTGCACCTAGTTTCCCAAGAAATGATCTGATACTGACTCATCTGATGGTGGAATCATTTCAAGAACAACCTAATTTTGGCTGGATCAACATCAATCCCTCGTGAGGATATAATGTAACCCAGAAGCTTGCCTCCTGTCACACCAAATACACATTTCTCTGGGTTCAATGTGACACCATATTCAATCAATCATGAGAGAATGATATGGAGTACTTTGGGTGATCACAATGCTTCTTGGCCTTGGCCAACAAGTCATCCACGTAGGATTCCACAATTTTATGAATAAGGTCATGGAATATGTATGTCATTGCCCACTGGTATGTAGTGCCGACATTCTTAAGACCGAATGGACATGACAACGTAACAATAAGTTCCCAAGGAGTTATAAATGTGGTCTTGGCTTGATCCTTGTTTAGATATTTTAATCTGATTATACCCTGAAACCCATCCATGAGGGACAACAGTTCAAATCCAGTTGTTGCATCAACAATGATGTCAATGGATGGTAATGGGAAGTCATCTTTGGGACAAGCTTTGTTAATATCCCAAAAGTCTATGCAAATGCGTATCTTCCCATTCTTTTTGAGAACAGGATGATATTAGATACCCATTGTGAATAGTCAATTGGTTTGATGAATCCCACTTGGAGAAGTTTCATTACTTCTTCTTTCACCATGAGAGCCACTTTTGGCTTCATTGGTCTTGACTTTTGTTTAATTGGCTTTGCATCTAGTTTGGTGACAAGATTATGTACCACGATATGTGGTGCAATTCCTATCATTTCTTTGTAGTTAAACGTGAAAGCCTTTTGATGTTCTTTGAGGATTTGGGTGTGTATTTCTATCTCCTCTGGAGTTAACGAGGATCCTAACTTAAAAATTTTGGTTCTTCCTCCATTCCAATGTTTATGTCAATTGTTTCTTCGATTAAGGAAGTGTTGCCTTCTTCAAATTTAAGTGGGGCCTGGAGGTAGTTCCAAACTTTCTCCATTCTCTACCTCGTAGATATCGAGATCCTTTTGCATGGAGGAGACTCTATCATGGGATTTCCAAAATAGGAAGAGGAATGTGGTATTAGGGAAAGATCCACTATGTGATGAGTGAGATGTAGCTCCGCATAGGTGTTTAGATATTCGAGAGTGACTCTATCACTGTCAAAGTGATCCAGGATAGAAAACTCATTCTCAACTTCTATATGAGTCAGGAGTGGGTTTGTTGGTATTTTACGCACCAATGGTTCAAGTACGAAGTGATACCATGAAACTTGTGTTTTCCAACTCACTGTTTGGAGTGAAATGGGAAGTTGAGGTTGCTATTGAATCTGTGAGAAGGTTCTGCTCTCGTGGGATTGCTTCAATTGATATGAAGTTGAATCCTTTTCTTAGATCTAATACCACCATTTTGTAGAGTTGTAAATGTTCAGCTCTAGTCTCATATACCTCAGAGACTTGGTTTACAACTAGTTGTGAGTCTCCTAACACTCTAATGTTATCAACACCCATTCTTTTGGCTATGATGAGGCCAAGGAGGAGGGCTTCGTACTCAGCCCCATTGTTTGTACACTCAAAGTTTAACTTAAAGGAAAAAGGTAGGATCTTTCCCTTGGGAGAAGTAAAGATCACACCTGCCCCAACTCCAAAGTGACATCTAGCTCCATCAAAGTGGAGAGTCCAATATTTTCTTGGAAAAATGGATGTTGGGATATTCATCATGTCTGTTTCTTCTACCTTGGTTACTTCTACCATACAAACTTCATCTGATGGAAGGGAACCAATTCCTAGGGTGTATCCCATACCCATAGAATCAAATGGTAGGAGAATGGGTAGATATTTCTCTAGTAATTCAACAATTTTTGTGGTAGTCCCTAATGATACCATTTCTATGACGTTAGTCTCATTTTTGAGTGCTGGAATGCCCTCGACTAGATTTGTAATTTCAATTGTTGTAGGTATCAACTTCTCTTCTGGTTTTGAATTAATTGGTTTGCTAAGTTGATTCGTTGGGAGTTCAAACTCAGAGTGAACGCCTGGTCTTTTCTTCAAGTCTAGCTAGGTGTATATCGAATGGTTTTGGGTCACCTTGTGCCACAAATATTTTTCCTAGGTGCAAAAATCTTATTTCCTGGAATAACGTGGAAGGGATTGCCTTCATGTGGTGTATCCATGGTCGATCGAGGATCATATTATAGTTGGTTTCCGATCTATAATATAAAATTTGGTGAGGACCGTCTTGGGTCCTAAGGTGACTGGTAAAACTATGGTTCCAATTGAAGTGGCTTGAGGCTATCATAACCTCTTAGCGTATTTCGTGTTGTGGAACAATTTGTTTCTCCATATCCTAGCTTTTGAAGAAAAGTGAAGGGGACTATGTTAACTACTGCCCCATCATCAATCATTACATGTTTAACATAATTATTGTAAACCCATACTTGTAAATGTAAGGTTGGGTCACCTCTACATGCACAATTTCAGCATCTGTTGGCATTTTTCTTATATCAAATATAAACTCAGTATCCCTATCTGGCTGCCCTGGAGGGTAGACATCAAAGTCTACATGGTTTACTTGCATTTTCGAGGAGGAGTGATGTTAATTAAATGACCAAGGCCTAATGCTTCTAAGAGAGCAGCCCTATGGGTGGGAGAGTTCTTCAACAAATCCAAGAAGGAAATATGAGAGAAGGTCTTGTTAAGTCATTAATTAAATCATAAGTGCCTATGGGTTTTACCAATGTTTGTTGAATGTTGTCTGGTTCTAATGGATAACTTGGAACTGGTTGAGAAGAATAATCTGTGTTCTTGTTATGGTTTCTATGGGTAGCTCAATGTCTAACTCTACCAGGCCAACTATCTTGGTTTGCATGGTCGAGTTCCTAATTGGGGTGTGACCGGTGGATTTAATGAAGTTGAAGCTTCATGATCATTATTTCCTGTCATAACACCCTTGTTCGTTCCACTTGGATCTAACTGTTATTGTTAGAATGATTTGGGAGTGGATCGTTAAAGATCTTGAGGGGTGCATTTTGAGGGGAGACTACCCTGTGTAAGTGTTTGGCATGTGGGTACTATAGAATTTGCTAAGAACATATCTATAAAGAGTTGTCTTTGGTCTTCTGGAAAATGCTGCATGAATTTATTGTAGTCATGGAAAGTCCTAGTATCATGGCCTTGAATCTTGTGGAAACCACAATACAAATTGGGATTATAGTTTCGAGGTTGTTGATTTGAAACCTGCTGTGGTCCTAAAATTTTGATAAGGTTGCTGGTTGTTAGAGTTAAAATTTTGAGGTTGTTGCCTTTGGTTTTGACTCTGATATCCAGTTGGGTTTTGATTTGGACCTTGTGTTTGGATTTTTTTTGTTGTTGTTGTTGTCATGGTGGATGATTAAAATCCACCAATTGATTATTGGAGTAAAGTTGTTATTTCACTGATTGTTAATGGGTGGTGAAATGTTTACAATGTTTTCTCTTTTAACTTGGTCTATACTCCATCTATTGTTACCCCATGGTTTTTGTTAAGGATTTTGGGTCCTTGATTGGTATTCCAGCATTAGGATAGGTCGTAGTGTTTTGATTGGGAGTGATTAATTTCCCATTTGTTCCATATGTCTTACGACCACTATCTATTGCCACTTGATCTATTCGGAGAGCACTCTCGAGTACTTCATCATAAGTTCTTAGTGGGAACTTCTAGACTTCTTCCTTTATCTCTCTATTGAGGGAATGAAGGAATAAATCACATAGTTCCATCTGATCCATGTTTGGAGCACTTTATGATGAGTAGAGAACCGTACGCCATCTTTGAATAAAATGAGCAATGGATTCATTATGCTCTTGTTTAATATGCAAGAATTCCCTGATTCTGTTCTCAATAATTTGTTCATATCAAAAGCTTTGATAAACTCTAACATGAGTTGTTTGAATGAGTGTATCGAGGCTTCAGGTATTCTGTAGTACCAATCAAGGGAAATACCCTCTAAGGTTTTAGGGAATATCTTAGCAACAACCCCATCCCAAGGGAGTAGTTCTCGAATGGCCATGGCATAGGCCTTGATATGTGCATTTGGATCTCCCTCCCCTTTGTATTTGGGTAAATCGGGAAGAGGTCTTGGAAGCATGACATTTCGTATGGTGAAGTCTAGGGGCTCTTTTAAATATTATGAGTAAGTCCCTACCACATAGGCTTCAACCATCGATGGTGCCTGCTGAGGGGGTGGGGGTGGCATGGGTTGTTGATATGGCATAGCATATGTATTTGCAGGGACATAAGGAAATCCCTGTGGTTGAGTGAACATCCCAGGAGAAGAGAACATGTCTCCCTGTGGTGATTTTGAATAAATGTTAAGTAGGGAGGAGCATTGCTCTGGTATGGATTGTTTGGTGCTAATTGGGAGGTATCATATTTTCAACTGGAGCGGCATTTGAAAATGTGGTTCTAGTTGGTGTTTTCTATTGTGGATAGTTATATGAATGTTGAGGAGGCATGCCTAATGTGCATGTTCCTGTAAGGAGGTCAACTTGGCTGGGATGATGCGGAGGGTTGGGGATTCCTGCTTGCCCGAAATATGAATTTTGATTTGCTTGAGCAAGTTCCAATCCTCTAACTTTCTCAACTAAGGCTGAGATGACCTCGATTGGTGAAGACACAATGTTTTTCCTTAATGGTGGTTGTTGTACACCTTGAGGTTGTAAAGGGGTATGATACCCTACTATGAATTGATCATTACCCTGCCAAGCTTCACCGAGAGTATTTCCCATAGGTGGAGGAATGGGGGTGTTTTCTTGGAGTAGGGTATCGGTTGTGTTTACAAACTCCCTATAGGTGGGTACATGTTTTGGAAGTGTTGTTCACTTCTAGCATAGCGCTAAATACTCCTCATCCAAAAATGGGAGTGGATCTGACTGTCTACTGATTTGTGGTCTGAACAAAACCCGAGGAGATGAAGTGGATTCTCTAGTAAACATCATATTGTTAGAGCCTGAGGGCTCTGGTTGTTGTGTTTGTGTAAGTTGATCCAACTCCTCAATTTGGAATGAAGAACTAGAGCTAGTTCTTTGAGGAGGAGTTTGTGATGACAAGTAATTACTTAAATAGTTGTCAGCCCATGCAGAAAGTGAGGGTGATGGTTGTCTATTTGTTTGACCATAATGCTTCGAGACCTGAGAGAGGTCTGCCATATGCATCGTATCCCGACATATTCGGGGGGTATATGAATACCCATAATAATGGGAAAGAGTGAAGGTGGATGAAAGAAATGAAAATAAAAGGAGAATAGTTGTTTGTTTCACGTTGGGTTCACCAATTTTGTATGATAGAAAAGTGACATGCGAGCATGAGAATCTACAAGTAACTCTTCTTCGTACCCGACCTCCCGAGGTCGTGCCGAGACAACCGGTGAGAATGGAATATATGTGGATATAGAAAACTAGTTGGGCAATCTTATATCCTCAACACACAATAATGGAATCTATGTGAATCTAAGGAAAAGAAGGCCCTCCTAACCTGAATTGGTGTAATGGATCGTTGGATATAATAGCTGCTCGGAGGCTCCAATCAATGTCGAGCTCTGCCGAGATCCTATTTATTGGCTATTGGATATGTGGAAAATGACCTGTAGGTGCTTCGTGTATATTTCCAGACAAGGTCATGGAAAATGGTGATGAGAGGTGTAGTGGATCCTCCTGGAGTTTTATGGATGATTCTCTGGTCTAGTCTAGAAATCCCTAGCTTGATTGGCTACTATGTTTAATATGGAGAATTGTGTAATGATGTCTAGTGGAAGTGGTGAGGATCTGAATATTAGTGTGCGTAAACCAACGTCAATGTCTGATTGATCAATAGGCCCGTTGGGTTATGGGACCTATGGATCACAACCATAAGTTCATGGTTGTGGTGGACCTCCTATGGTCATATGAGGAGTCAATCTCTTCTTCCGACTATCCAATAGTCATAAGCCTTTTCAGCTTCTATGTTTAGAACTAGAAGTTGTATGATTTTCTCATAATACCTTATGGGTGTTCTGGAAACTTGAATACGTAAGCCAGTATCTATGTCGATGAGGAGGTCTCCTGCATTGGGTTGTGGAACTAAAGGATCACAACCAAATATTTGTTCTCTTTCGAGTTCTTGTATGGTCATGCGGATATCCTATCAAGGCAGTATATAGTTGGGTTGATTTGACCAGAATGTGTATGCCTTGTCATCTTCAATATTCAACTCTCTCAATTGTTCACTAATTGCTTGTAGGTTTATTGTCATTCAAAACCTGAATCCTAAGGTCTTGATCTATATCAGCTAGTGTTGTGGAGAGATTTGTCGAGGTACCACCGGTTCAAAACATGTAATCTCTGGGCTCTCTAGGTCCCGTGATTGTCATGCAAAGATGATTCAACTTTAACTGAAATGAATAAACTAATTATGAAAGATATATCTACACTATGCATATATTCTTTTATTTTTGTATTTTCGATGATGTGTATTTGAATGAAATTAAAAGAGCAAGCTATTCTAATATATTCAGAAAATGGACAATTAATCTAATAACAGAATTAAAACAAGCAAGGTAGCCTGGTATAGCTATTTCCTGTGCAGTTGTGAATTTATCCTAAATATTTAAATAACTAACTAGTTTAATCGAAAGACTTCCAATCCTACCTCAGAAGTGAGGAATGAATCATAGTTTCTTAGAAACTATCATTCCCCACAGCTTCCCTGGCAATATCGAAAGTGAGCTTTAACTGAAATGAAATAATTTACTACTCTATTTGATATATTATAACTAGAACTTTGATAGCTCAAACCTGGAGTTTATAGAACAGTGGTAAATCCAGTTGTGTCGTGACTTGTCCCCTCAGTGTGATCTCCTCATTCCTTCGTGTTCTCGTGAATCCAGAAAAGTGTGTATGTGATAGTGTCAGCAGAAGAAGATACTCGAACAATGGCAGCTTTGGATATAAACCGAATACAATGCAAGTAAGAGAGGGATAGTGCAAGTGAACAGAGCTTGACTATGTAATTCCTAGCAGGATTTATTATGGGGATACAATGCAAATACACCGAGAATTCTGGGATCTATCTCTTGTGACAAACAAAACTGTAACTCTAAGATGGATTCTAATCTAAAAATGAAACTACCTTATGCTAAACTGATTGTATGGGACAACAATGAAGTAAGATGAAAGCAAGAAGATCAAATGATCTCTAAAATAGAAATGAGAGACTGATAATTCATGCAAAATATGAAACTATTGAAACTCATGCAAGAACTTCAAACAAACTGAATAATCAAACACAGAAGGAGAGGGGCCATTTGTTTGAAAACAAGTGGTATTTATAGCATTTGGATTTACCAGAGGGTAACTTGGAATTGATCTCCTTTACTATAAAGGAAAACAAAGGAAAACACTATTTGACACGATCATCTAACATTTTGGAAAAAGCGCCAGAAACATAAATGCCTCCTCGCAATAGAGCAATGTGGGTTGTTCTCAAGGAGACGAGACTTTTGGAGTAATGTCTTTGTATGATTCAAATGATTATCAAGATATCTCAATTTCAGAATCGGATGTCAATAGATTTTTCTAAAATCTCGAGGATTATAGGAGACTACAATATGATTGAGGACAAACAAGATTTAAAAAGAGGTAATCCCTATAACTGGAAAGGTGGTAATGTTTTTTACAAGTCTAAAATAAAGAGAGAACTAGCAGTTCAGAATCTTTTTGGAGAAACAAAAACACTGGCAAAGGGATTTGGTTTGCATGGTGCAATGATTAGCAAGGAAGAGATAATTTACTCTACACTAGATTAATTCATGGTATCAAGAGATCTCATTAAAATTATAGAAAAACAATGGCAGAATTCAGTAGAAGCCCATTCTTTCATCTTATCTAATCATCACCCAATACAAATGGAAGCAAACAACAAGACATCAACAATTAGCTCTAAACTTGATGGTCTAAAAAAGAATGTATCCCATCTGAAAGATGAGAATTGTTTACAACCACTCAAATATATTTGGAAATTAGTCAATATACCTTCTATACCTTCTCAAATTTGTCATATCAAGAGATGGGAAAAATTTATGAGTTCTGTACAAAATATCAGGAGTTTCTATGATAGTGAATCCAGAGATAAAGCAAAAAGGAGAAAGAGAGCAATGAGGGATGCTCAAGAAGCACTCATCAGGGTTGAGAACCAGTTCCAGGGAAATACTAACAATGTGGAACTCTTTAAATAGAATGTGAAAATCAACTGAACTACAAAACCAAGGGTGCCCTTAGAGCTAGGATGAGTTGGTTTAAAACTTAAAAGAAGGCAAAAAAACATTTTTGTTAGGATGCTTGAAGCCAAAAAATATTTGAGAGAAAGTTTAACCAATTGAGGCAGAAGGGAAGATGATTTCATTAGGGATGAATCCAATGAAGCCTTCCTTGAATTATAAAGGAATTAATTTTCTGCTTGGGGGTCTAATGAGGACGTGGAAAGAAATAGAAAGATCTACCAATGAGTGGTCCCAGAGAAGGTAGGCATGACAGGTGCCTTGGAATTTGTAAAGAATCATATGAAGGACGAAATAAGGTATGCCATACTCACCATGAGTGAGGACAAGCCTCCAAGCTCTGATGGCTTCCCAATTGAGTTCTACAAGGCACACTTGGTCTTGAATCAACACGGGGATGATCATACTGACACCTAAGAACAAAAACAAACACATAAATAGGAATTGGACGTGAATTACATTCTAAATGATCCCCACTTAATATTAAGGGCGAGGATTAGCAATCACATGTGTTTCATGAGATGTGAACGCCGAACGGTATATGTTATTTGATTTAGAGGTATAGTTATTACTTTTGTAGTTTGATGTTGATTAGGGGTGTGATTTTTTTCGTAAGTGTAGAAATATAGATGGGCCACTTAATTTTAAGGTTGTTTATACATTTGAAAGTTATTATAAATTCGTACATGAATACATTTGATACCGTTTTCAATAGTTAATTTTTTTTAGTTGATGTTGTATGTATTTAATTCGGCTTTATTGTGTTAGTTGTGCATCGGTTGTTCGGTTGGTGTTTTGTTGGAAAAACATTTATTGTCCAGTTGATAACGTGTGTGATTGATAGTTGTAGTGTAGGAATTTAGTTGAAACATTACATTGAAATGTTGTATGTGTACATTTAATTATGTTACAGATTCGTACATTTAAAGTTGCTTTTCATATTTGAACTCCACATGCATTACAATTGAATTTAGTTTTATATTTTGACTTATTTCTGCATTTGTATGTCATCAAACTATGTATCGTTCCTTGCTAACCCGCATGATCTTTATCCAACAGGTGGTACTCCATGATATAAAATCAGCACATGTACAAAAGTCTTCATGTAATAACATGTTTAGTTCAAATAAAATAGATATGAGATTTGCAAATGTATATGTACAAATTTGTAACAAGTTTGAAATCTAGATATGGAACCTTTAAATGAAGTGGTTCATCTATATATCTACACTTACAAAATCAATCACACCCATTATCAACATCAACTACAAAAGTAATAACTATCCGTCTAAAACAAATAACATATACCGTCATTAGCGTTCACATTGCATTGTACACATGCAATTGCTAGTATTTATTAATGTGAAAATTATATATTTTTATTATGAAAGTAATAACACTCTCAAGTTACAAATAATAACAATTGGTTAAACAAATATGAAACCTATAATTAACCTGCCTTCGGCAGTACTAATAACATTGATCTAAAATATCCAATCTATTATAAAGATCCACTTTCAATGTTGGGAGACGACAATTGTTTTCCGACAGAAGCATATCCAATATGTAGATTGTCTTTACAAAAACGAATTTTGTAAATACCATTGCCTTGGCTTGGATTTACACGAGATAAAAGACAGATTCTGTAAAAAAAAAATTGAAGTGACAGGGACCATTTAAGATGGAATTCTGTAAACAATTTTTTAAAATTACAGGTACTTACCATTAAGTTAAAATTCCAGGCACAAATACATATATTTGTCACGATAAAAAAATTTACAAATTATTTTCTAAAAAATTTACAAATTATTTTCTAACCATTTTGGATGGCCGAAAATTTTCAATACACTATGATTGCAAAACAAATATTGAGTGGGCATGCATTTCCGTTAAAAAGCCTATCCATTGCTGCAACACATTCCATTTGAAATCGTTTATCAATTTCACCTTTGTCAGAGCACATTCAGATTCGGAAGATTTTTTATACGACAATGGCTGCCATGACACCTTCTGTTTTACAAACTTCATTCAAACTTGGGATAATCAGTCCTAATTTCAATTCCCTTTCGACACATAAATCTAGGCGAAAAATTCATTCATGCAGAGCCTCATGGCAGGAGGTATGCAACGGGATTGATGATTTTGTGCTGATATTTATGAGTGTGAAAGGCCGTTTAAATTTGTTGTGAATCGTTTAAACTCGATTCTTTTGTTCATGTCGTGCAGCTTGCGGGAGTTTTGATATTCTCTGCAATTCCCTTCACTGCAGTGAAGGCAATCGCTAATAGTCCGTTGGGGACGCGATTACAGGAGCGAATGCAGGAAACCAAATTGTCGTCTATAAAGGAAGCCCCCAAGAGAAAAGCTGCTTTGGACAGGGCCAGACGTGACAGGTAGCTGCTCAACCTTTTTTTTTTAATGTGGCTGTTCATCAGAGTGTTAATGGTAATTTGTGTTAGGGTTTTGTCAACCAGGGCATTCTCTATGGTTTTCTGCCTTAATTTAGTGGTTGAATTTTTATATAAAATCTACATAAAGTTATTAGATTCATTAGAAACTAGCCTACTGTTAAGTATATGTTCATAAAAGAATTCCATCCCTTAATGTTTTTTGCTGTTGTTAACTGGTGATCCCGGGTTTTGATGCTCTATGGATACGCTCTTAACTGTTACAAATTACCTCCATTGTTTTTTTTCCTAATATAACCGGTGACTAACATGCACCAGTTACCCAACTGTACATGCAGGGGTGGCCTGCTTTAATACTACCAGGAGCTTGTCCAGCAGGTTTTGAATTTAGATATTTCTATTTTCTTGTGATTTTTCACCATGGAAGAGTATTTTAAATACACAAGTCTCATGATACTATTTTTTATGAGCAGTCATTTATCTATGACCTTTTTAAATCACAATTTTCATTGGCGAATAATCATAAGACGAGGACTTACAAAGCACACAAGTATTCAATATATGTTTTGAATTCTCGCCTTCCCTATTGCAATTGCTCCCGCTAGATTTGCTCTTGCCATTTTTAATTCATTCCATGCTTTCATGGATATGAATATCTGAGGGTTTTTCTTCTCGGCAAGTAAGAAACACTACACAACCTGAAGCCAGAAGGTTTTAACTTTTATGTTTTATTTTGTCAGAATTCAACCGCACTTCCCAAACTCGATGTAGTGGAGTTCACTTAATCACCCTTACCTGTATTTAGCATGTAAGGAAGTTCAGTGGGGTTTGAACTTCGGTCATTATCACGGCTGTTGTTCCTACTTTGCAACTAGGCCATGGTCTGTTGGAATTGTTAGTTGTGAGGTTAAGAGATAACGGATTACAAGCAATGTTATTCATCAATAATTTCAAAGATGTATCTAGAAAATCCATAATTACAGGGTGCCTTCAGAACAAGCAATAACACTAATATGCACCCCAATTAATAGAAAATTATGCCTGGTACTTGGAGAAAAACATAACTATATCTTATTCGATTTAGATATTAATGTTTACAACTGGGCAAGGATGGCCAATTGGACTAAATGAAAGTACATAGCCAAAAAAGTATATAATAGAAGTGCCTAGTGTAACTCCAATAAGACGTAAGTGAAATAGAGAAAGAACTTAAAGCAGCATAAAACTCAAAGAAACAGAAATGTGAAGTAGTAGAAGCAATGCTTGGAACACAAAGCTATGTCAACTGCCTACTACCCCAACATACGAAGTTGAGAAGAAATTGGAGATGGGGGAATTCATTGTTGTCTTTGTTTATTGCTGTGGAGTTGGATTCTATATGGCTGAACTTGTAATAGCCTGTGGTTACAGGATCTCTTACATCTTGGGAAAGTAATGAGTGACAAGTCTGGAGCTAGCAACACGAGATGAATTGCAGCCGAACAACATCAATAAAATATTTTTAAAAAGCATTTGAAGCCAAACAGTGGACATCAATACAAGCATAGAGCAACGTGCATTATGTAGGTGAGATTGCAACATCTATCAATAACATGCTAACAACCAAAAATCCGTATGTAGAAGTTTGTTGTCTTTAAATTCAAATTTAAATTTTTAATAAATATTGTCTACATGCTAGACTTTACAATTTGCATTCTCTAGAACCGAAAGAGTGTCACTAATATGTTATGTAAAATTTAAATGTATGCAACTTCGCCTACTGAGCTTGAAGTCTGTGCTTCTGGTACTATCATTAGACATGGGAAGTGAATGTTAGTGGGTCTTGACCCTGCTCTAATTCCATATCCAACAATGAAAAATCCTCTTTCGTACATGTAGGCTCCTCCCTCCCAGTGACCTGATAGTCATGCAAATTTGGCTTTATAAGAACTTGATATGGCCTAATAACCATTCAAGAGAAAAGTAAGTAGGAAGGAGACATGAATTCCAGAGAGAGACAAAAGATAGCCAATGAATTATTTTTCCTTATACTCTACATTAGTGCATTTAGATACTTGTCCACGGATGATGATGAACACTGGATGGATAAGTCTAATCACACAAAGATTCCTAGAACCAGGCACACATGCTACACCTCAATCCATTTTATCTAACTGCAGTTAGGAAGTGCTCCGTGTAGAGATTTCCAATGAGGGTAATCTTTGCAAGGTGAGATATCACTGCTAGGGGTGATTCTTTATCATTTCCTCCCTTCTTACAGGTAGGTGGCCCCAAAGAAAATTTTCTGCAAAAGGGGTTGTGGAGAACCATTTGGACTTTGTTAGCAGAGTGCATTTCTGGCTGACCAGGTAAGTAGTGGTTTGCTTCTTTTGATTAGTGCGAGTCTGATAGCTTGGCTAATGGTTGTTGAACAATGAAAATCTAGAATTGTAGCCTTGAGACAAGTGATGTAAACCATCCTCTTTCAAGTGAGATTGAATAAATTCCAGTGGGCTTGGTCGGGTGGTATAGCGGAGTGATTACCATAGGAAAGGCAAGAATTCAAAACCCGCTATTAATCATGGTTATTGGGAAGTGTTTCTAAAATTGGCTTTTCAAAAAACAATGGAAGTCTATGGCACACAAATCAGAGCATCCTTAGTGTTGTTGTCTTCTATGTTGAGATTCACCTAAGCCTCCAGACAGCAGTTTCTGGCGGCCTTGAAAATGTACCAAAGTCAAAGTTATCTGTTCGGCCTGAAATTTCCTAGTGGACTAATCTACTATTTATGATTGTTTATACAGTCTATTGGCATGCATGCAAAAGCAAAAGAATGTCATTTGGACTTAAATTTAATGAGCAATAAGATGTAATGATGTGTACAATTTTTCTTTTCTAGAATTTTTTGTGATTCATTTTTACATTAAGAGTTATGAAAATTGTAAGGAAGGCCCATTTTTTGTGTAATTGATCAAAGTTATGACAACCATTATTTATCTCAATGTTTTTATCGAGTTTCTATTCGACATTTGAAAGCGCCTTCACCTACCTTCCATGGACTTTTCTAAGCCCATTTAACTCACTTTTTTAGCAGATTATGAGTTAATGCTCCATTTTTGAAGTCTTTTTCATCTTCATATGTTTTATGTGGAGGAGCTTATTTGAACCATAAAGTGGATTGCTCCACTTTTAATACTTTTCAAGTCTTATTCGTTTGCATTACTTTCTCTGGACACCTTGGGTTTCCATTACTGGCTGTCAAAATGTTTTCTTTTCACCTACATGTCTAATTCTAGGTGTTAATATAACTTTTTGTCCACCTTGAGTATGGGTTCTTCTTGAGGACAACAACATTTTGTGCCTTTTGGCTACTTATTCCACTTTTTGGCCCTCTTTGAGTGCTTGTGTGGTCATTTGAAGCAGTTTGTTGGCCCTTCAATACTTGTGTTAGGTCAATGACATTGTCATCCATGATTACAGTGCCGACATCATCTAGAATAATCATTGGGCTTCTTTCATTTCATTCATATGCATCAAGTACAATGCTTTGTGTGCTGGGAGGAAAGATGAGGAATTATTTCTCAATAATGAATTATTCGTCATACAAGGATAATTAGAATTTTTAGTGTCCATATGAGTTGTCAATGACATTTCTTGTCATGTGTTAGCATAGGTTTTGTTTGTTGGCACAAGTTTAGTTGACAGGGAATTTCATAAAATATTTTTGGGATCATCACCACTTGTAAAGTTGTAACTATAAATATGTATCATTTGTTCATAATATACAGGCTTTTATTTTCTAAACATAATTATCTGATTCATTGTTGATTGAGTTTAGGCTCAATTTTTGACATTGATATTTTTCCTTCTGTAGAAATCTTGAAATTTTTGGGTTAGTTATTTTGTAAATAATTGTACAACAAATAGATTGAAGTACTATATATGTTTTTCGTCACATGATATTCTATGCTAATGAAACAACCTACCGTTGATTAACTGCTAAGAAAATCATTTAGCTCGTGAGTTCAAATTATTCTGTATTTCAGTATAATCTCTTAATTTCTTTTCTTGTGAGTCTGTTTACAGATTTTGAGGATTTCTTCATTGGCATGCATAAATGAAAATTCCTGATCAAACATATAGTAACATAGTTTTTATTATATGTAGTATATGGTATGGCAAGGACCGGCCTCGCTGGCTTGGGATCATTCCTTACAACTATCCAGATTATCTTACTGGTGAAGCTCCTGGTGATTATGGCTTTGACATAGCAGGCTTGAGCAAGGACCGAACAAGTTTTGATAAATATTTCAAGTATGTTTCTTTATTCCTCCATTTTCATATGGCTATATTTATATTATTATATTGATCATAGAGTAGTGCGTAAAATTTTTATTTATTTTAGTTTAAAGCAGCTTCTGTCTGCCAATCAGTTATTACTTTTCACACAAACTTAATACATTGAGGGTAAGGTTACTTGTGGTGGGTTGATTTTATAATTGCATGACAGACTTTATCCAATATACATAGTTTAATGCTACTTAGTACTTACTACTTACATTGCTGGGTATGCACCTACATAGCGGCCGGTCCTGGTACAGAATGTATAGGGTACTGGTACAGAGTTGGTTCGCCTGCAGGTTCACTCAGGGTATGGCAGAATGTACCTGAGTATGTTCTGCTGTACCCTGTACAAAGCCCAAAAAAGTCAAAAACGACTTAAAAATTGTTTAAAACATTGTAAATCCTAAAAGACAGTGCCAAACTCTTTTTAAACAACACCACATTGGTCACCTTTAATTACTAGACCTGAGCTAGAGCAGAGCTAGCGAGACAGCACTGTTACTGCCTGTGGTGTTGATGCTCTCAATGAAGACATTGAAGAGTATGAATATAATGAATATACTGATTTATCTTGATTTTTGTGTATACATTGTAACATTTGCACAATGTACTTGTTCTAAGTTTGACCAATGAATATCATGACATTTGGCATTGAATTATCAGTATGTTTTGTGGTTATTTAACTTATTTTGTTTACTCTATTATGCATATTATATGGTTATTTTTGCTTATTTGGCTATATTTTTAATATTTAATTGTATTTTTGTATGGCCATACCTGGGCCCCAACAAAAATTCTTCATATTGGCATACGGACCCCTAGCTTATTACTAATATTCAGTTGAGTACAAATTGTAGTTAGTTACATAGCTTGTTACTAGGACAAGGTTAAATGTAAGATGTTTTAATTATCTATGATACCCTGCAATCTTCAATGGAGGGGACAGGGGGTCAAGGGGATGAGTGTGAAGGACAGCTACATGATCTCTCAATATAAATAGGACAGGGTTCAAGGACAATGAAAAGATCTCCTCTCCCCTGGTCCCCGTGCAAATAAAAAATAAAACAACAGATAATTCCTCAGACATTATAGAAATTATGTATGAACCATTGCCTTTTCTCTTTAGCTAAAGTAAATATATAATGAAAAGTGATACACCAGATTCAAGAATTTATGTCTTGATGGCAACTCATACTCATAGAGAGCTGGCATTATCCATATAAAAATTGAAGTAATAAGACAACAGATGTATAATATGAAGACCCAAAGTCACAGGAGATGTGATGCATCCAATTTCGCAAGATGATCTGTTATACATTCACTTCCTTAAGAAGATACAAAAATGCCTATGTTCAGCACGATCAGAATCATGTTTAATTCTGTGGTATGTAGTGTGAGTCTAATCAAGCCCAAGCGGACATTTGTGGTTCCTCATTTGCTTGTGAGGCATACTTTAGATCAACATCTCATCATGTTGTTAGACCCTTTAGGTATTCTGGAAAGTCTTCCTTGACCGTAGACGAAGGCCAATATATACATTTATTAACTTTCCTGCTCTCAAAGAGGTAGTTTGTTCCAACTTCCAACTACTTCACTCTCTTAAAGGTTGGTTTGTTCCTTTTTACATAGTGGAGAAAATCCTTTCAATAGCCCTGGAACTGACAACCTATGGAAATAATTGGATGACAAGTTAAAATAATCTATAGAGGGCCATCCCATGCATCCTCCACCATTTATTGGGTTCTTCTTGACAAATTTTAATCTATCCTCCCTTACCTCAACTATGTTGAAGAGGCAACTAAGTCAACATGTTGAATTTTTTCCTGAATCATCTTGCCTTTTCTGTATAATACATTCTCCAGATGGTTTTTTCCGTCGAGAGTCTCTCCTTCACCTCTAGATCATCTATAGGTGGCACTTTCCTATGCATCTTTACATGCTACTTTGGACCATATGCAAATGCAGCCATGATAATAGTTATTCATTTTAGCACACCTCTTATATATGATGGCTTGGAATTGAAGTAATGTAATATAGGATGCTCTGACAAAGAACAAACCATTCTTTATCCATCATGTTGTCAGTTGTCCATGATTCGTCTTAGCCATTGCATTTATCATTGAGAAGTATGCCCTGCAGAGTTGGCTTCTTTTGGTAGAATTTTCTATATTTTCTCTTGCATTTTGTATCAGCTTATGCATTTACTTTATACATATATATCAAATACTTTTTACATGTAATTTAAAAATTTCCATATTAGCATGTTTCAATAGAATCTCCCATCTTTTACGTGGAATTTTATTTGCAGCTTTTGCTTTCATTATATATCCTTTTGAATGATTTTTTACAAAATAATTTTTCCATATATTTACGCCGAAGGCGTTTACCCTGGTAGAATTGCCCTGCCCTTCTGACACCGCGCAGAGCATCGTATGAATGACATAATATATTTTTGTTTCCGTTTCATTGTTTTCAGGCATTATTTGGGTCAGGATTAATGCGCTGTTGTGGCAGCTGTACTTTTTCCACCACCATTAATGTATTGACATGTCTTTGTAGGGCTGCGTTTATGTTATGGCTTTGGGCATCTAGAGGTTAGGAAGCATAACAGGGGAGTGAGGAAGAGGCCCTGGGTCGATATTTCATTGGCCTGCTTTAATTGTTCGCAGGCTGCTTTGCTTTGCTTTTGTTAGAAGTTTCGTTGAAGGAATACTTCTCGGCGTTGGGGAAATACGTAAAGATGTTAGATCTGGGCGTGAGGATCACTGCAAGGTTCCAGTCTCATTGCCCTCGCACTGCTCGCATGCATTATCACCCACCAATCACAGTAATAGTGGAAATCCCCCCAATCATAGTAACAGCGGAGATCCCAAAGCTCAGGCCTCTACCGCAGTTCCTGTGTCCTCAGTAACGGAGACATTTGAGATTGTGTTTACTTGTGCCTGTAATTAGCCCTATCGAAGGAGGTTTAATGTTTATATATTTTACATGTGGTTGCGATGATTTTCCTATTATTTGATGTGTTATGGGGAAGGATTTGTGAAAAAAATCGTTCCTTGGCACCAGATTTTCTTTTCCTTTGCCTTCTGTGGTTGAGCTTAGCAGTAATAAAATCTGCACGGATTTGCCGCTTAAATGACGGGTTTTTTTTTTCCCTTGTTCTGCTGCGTCTCTTCTCAATAAATATTTGTTGGATAACAACTACAATTGGTGATTGATTTTGACAGAGTTTAGCCAGTTTTCCATCATCTTCCATCTGATGCCAAAATGGGAAAGTTGAACGACGTGTGGGAATTTGACTCAAATAATTTTATCTACCTACTCTAAGAAAAATTCAAGGCTGGGCAACGAGTTTTAGCGGCTGTAAATGTAAAATCCACCTCAAACCTGACTTTTGTTTATTACTGTAATAAAACCTGAAAATAAGATCAATGGCTCTTGATCTACTGGCATCCGTTGTTCATATTATTTTCCTTTTCTTTCTGTGCCATCATGTAACCGGTAGCACCAAAATGGGGGCTTTAAAATGGAGGAGGAATAGCATTGGTGTAGCCTAATAAAACAAATTTATGATTGATACTCTTTGAATTGCATTGTTGTAAACAAAATATTTCAAATAAAAGGCATTCAAACCATTCAGAAGAATGCCTAGAAGAGGTGCAGTTATGTGGAATACATTGACGATAACGTATTCACAAAATGGGTTTTCAAAGGACCTAAAATGCTTTTAATAAAATGTCATTGGAAAGCGTAAATTCAATGCCAAAACCCTGGTTGGCATACCCATGGGCCATAGCCTATGAAAAGATAAGATCTCTTAGGGCAACATGCGAATAGAGAAAGGGAATGTGGGATTTTAAATTTATTATCCCCGTTCTGATTTAGAAATTGCAAGGTGATTTTTTTTAACATATGAAATGTGGGTAGGTATTAGGTTTTCTAATGACATAAAGCAAAAGCAAATCTGATTTAGGCTTCACTCCATTGAAGGCAGCTACCTAAAATATGTGGAGTGGGTAGCCTTTTATTAAAAGCCTTTTCAAGTAGTGGTCTCATGAACTCTACATATAAATGTTTCAAGGAGCATATATAGCGTAAATAGTTCAAATGAGATCAAAATTGTAAAATGGACCATATATAGCATATGTTGTTTGGGCAGGAACAATGTGAGCTGTGTAATAGGTGCAAGCCATGTACATATAAAATTTCCATCGTTTTATTTTCAACTTTCTATTCATGTATTCATCTTACCTACCAAATTAAATGACATTCAATAAATGTCATTAAAATCGTAAAAAAGTATGATTAGAAGAAGTGTCGCTCATATCACCAAACATTGGAGGGGCTCAGTGATCAATGATTGTTCGTCGATTGCCTGCTTCCCTGCAGTTACTCAAGCTTAAAACTGAACATGGGGCCTACAAAGTGCTACAAGAAACAAGCAAAGTGTGGTTGGGTTTTGAACCTTCAAATTATTGGATTTCCCCCTTTTTTATTTTGTCCCCTTTTAAGCATAACTTGCACTCACCTGAATAATGTAAGCGAGATTGAGATGATAAAGTGGAGCAAAGATAGGAATATTATTTGGGTAGGAGCAATCTGAGCCATGGAATAGGTGTGGGACATGTAGGTTTTTAATTCTTACCTTTTATTTGCAAATTATATTTAATGTCTTCACCTTATCTAACAAATTAAATGTCATCCAATTGAAAACCTTTATGCCAAAAAAATAATAATATAAAAATAGTGAAGCCCATTTTATGGTAGTCATCGTGTTGCTGCCACCGAAAAAATCCTGGTGCATGCCGATAATGGTTGTCCTTTTGCCACTCAAAGTATAGAAAACACTCATAGATGAAGGACATGGGTGCCATTTCCTCCCTCGCTACAAGGAACAATCTTTGTGGTATTTGAGTTTGTGGGACTAGGTTGTCATAGTTTGGAGGATGTTGGATTTCAAAAGTGTGGAGTCCATTCAAACTCAACACGACATCGTCATTTCCGTTGCCATCAAGTTTCACAGTTTGCTTATCATCTGTTTCGTTGACTGTGTGAATTAAGTGTGGAGGAGGCTCGGGTCCACCCAATACCATGTTGTCACATTTCCCGTCCACTGGGGCGAAGATTCGTAAGTTTTAATCAGAGATGGTTGGTTGCACATCTCCTTATTTCTTGCAATTACTCAAGCTTAAAACTGAAAAGGGTGCCTACAAAGTGCCACAAGAAAGAAGCATTGCAGTTGGGTTCAAATTTGGTACCTATTGGATTTTCCCCATTCATAATTTTGACCCCTTTAAGCATAGATTGCACTCACATGAATAATACATGCGAGATGGAGACAAAATGTGTAGCGCAAATAACAAATATTTGTTTTGTAGGAATGAACTGAGCCATGGAATATGTGTGAGACATGTAGTTATTTAATATCCACCTTTTTATTTGTAACTTTCCATTCATGTCTTTGTCTTATCTAACAAATTGAACATCGTTCAATTGAAATCTATGCATTCCAAGATCTTTCAGAAATATGTTGCCTCGACAACTTGCATACCGAACACCCTTTCTACTTCTAATGCTTCAAAAAATCGAATGTGGCTGTTGGAGAGTTGAGTTTCACATGGGATACCCATAATTCTTTCAAAGCTCTTGCACTCTTCTTCCCATAAACCCCTCCTTCCTTGCCCATCTTCCTCTCTTGTTGTTTCACCCTCCAATTTAACTTCCTCAATGCTTCCCTTTGGCGTTTGCATCGCACATTTCACGTGCGATTGCTAGTTATAATACTAAAAGGTTGGTGCATATGTTTTTTATCCATGTTAACTGAAACTTAAATTATAAGCATCATTATCTTTCCAGAGTGAAAACCGAGTTCTCTACGGTAGTTATTGAAATTTGTTGTCGATATAAATTACTTACAATTGTCAATAATAGATATTATAGTTTTCTTTTAGAGAAAAAAATTAGAACAATTTATGTGAAAATTACTTAATATTTGGGTGATATAAATTCCTATATTATGATAAAGCATATAGGCATGCAAACACATGAGCTGTTCTGGAATAATTAACTTAGTGTTAATTAGCTTCTCATTTAGCCAGCGAATCCAAAATTTAGTTATTTCATATGATGCTTATATATAAACCTTTACATGCCAAAAGCACTTCTAGTGAGTTGGTAGCATGAAGTTGAGACCCAACGGATGAATCGATGTTGATGTGAACATAAAAGGTCAAAGCTCCAATATGTAGATTTTATGTTGAAAGAGATAAGAGGAGCATTTTACCAGGTGTTTAAAATGTAAAGAAATTGACACAATTTGAGAAGTTGTAAGCAGTTACTGAAGGAATGAAATGATGTTTGTGCTATTTGAGGTTGGAGAATAGTTATCATTTAGCTCTGAAAAAGAAATTCATTTTTGCTTTTGAATGGTCCGAGGACATTGGGTCACTTGATAAATTGAACTTTCATGATTATGGCGTGCTTTAAAGTTGCTGCTTCAATTGATCCCTGTAAACATTCCATGTAGTCATTGTTTCACTGTTACCTTAATTTCAGACTATTGTTCTTTAGTTATGTTTCACCTATAGTATATTGTAGAAAAACTACTCGTGTTACTTTTGATTAGTAATAAAGCCTTTGATGTTCTGTAATTCAGGTTGCATTGTTGGATTTGGTTGCAGCTTTGAAGTGCTTCATGCTCGGTGGGCAATGCTCGCAGCTCTGGGTGTTGTCATTCCTGAATTGCTGGATCGTTTGGAGTGGTGGATTTCATTGAGCCTGTCTGGTGGCGTGTTGGTTATGCAAAGCTCAAGGCAAGCATCTGAAGGCATGGCTGCAAATTTGTCTACTCACATGTTTCTGGAGCCAGCATATGTACTCAACATTCCTCCATCCAAGACTTTCTATCAGATATGACAGTTACTTTACGAGGTAGACTATTGCAAGGTGGAAACTATTAAGAGCCCCTATTGTATATGAGAGTGCAACATGGTAAAATACTGCAGACATTTTTTTACTGAACTGAAACTCGTTACGGCCCTTATGATAATTTTTTTATTATTATTAAAAACAAGAGCTTATACTTTCCTTGACCCTTTAACCTTTCAAAATTGCTTATCACAAACACTGTACGAGTTATGCATGTATCTTGCATGCAAATTTGTGATATTGAAGCAATATGTTAATAGAAAAGGGCAGCGCATATGAAAAGGGAAAACAATTAAAAGATGAGTGCAAAACCTCTATTCTGGGAGTGAGATTGCTGACGAGCTTTAAAACATGTTTTTTGGATGGCAAAGGTTGCAAGGTTTTGCAGAAGCATTTAGGATGTACTGATATATGGTTTTGTCGTGGTTGGGCTAGGTAACAATTCATTTTTTTCAATGATCTTATGCTGCTAGGCATAAGAAATGACATCTAAAATAAGAACACAACACCTAGCTTTTCTGGCTATGTTACTTATGTGTAATTTAATCATGTAGTGATTTGATATAAGAAACTAAAATATATGTTTTTGTGCATCCTGTTATATGTTGCCTCAGAAGAACCCTGCCTAACCAAATCCTGGATTGAGGATGTTTCAGCAGCTGTCACAACTGTTATGATCAATTTACACTGCTGAACTAGGGCAATATCTCTAGCATTCAGTCGGACTTTGGAATGAAGTAGACAATAGTTGGTACATAGAAATATTTTAATATGATTCCATGCTTGTGGTAAAGGAAATTAGCTGGTTTAAGTAGAGACATGGGACTAGGAATGATCTTCTTAGAAGGGGTGCATGAATGGCCTTCATGAAATCACATGCAATTTGTAAAACATTGTTGGGATGACAGTGAAATATTTGGAGGGGGAACCAACTGGATTGACATGAAAATTTCACAACAGGTATATGATTTAGCAAAGAAAAATAGTCCTCTTAAACTATTGTCAGACCAGATGATACTGAAGGTGATAGTTCCTTCATATCTGAAATAACACAAATAAAACAAAGCAATTACAGTGTGCAGATCAATGACTTTGGAAGAAAAGAGGATTCATAAACCCTACCTAGGTCCGCCACAAAGATTACCATCTACAGATACACAGAAACTAATAAACTGGAGGCCTTGAATCCTATACTTGCAGTATCCAGTTCGGTATTCTGTTCCCTCAAGACTTGGTATTGTGTTTGTGGATAAAAGGAGTATGAATGGATAAGGTAAGGTGATCGTTTTAATTCCAGTATTAATGCATAAATGCCTTCAGGAGATGATGTATTAGTGGATTTTACGTATGTCTGTATGTTATTGCATCTCTTTGTTTGAAAATATTGTGATTGTTTACGCAACACGTAAAATATTGATATAGTGGAAATGAATTATGTTAATTCTTTCAAGCGGTCTTGATATTTTTCAGGGTGACACTCTAGATTACCTTGGAATACCAGGATTGCATATTGCTGGAGCGCAAGGAGTTTTAGTCATTGCGGTTTGTCAGTTTCTCCTGATGGTATGTACTGTGTTTGGTGCATTGACAATGAAGTTCACATAAAACAATCCAACTCTGTTTTTGTACTTGAGTAAATGAATGGATGCTTGTCATTTATGTTAGCAGTAACTAATATTGAGCTTGCTCTTAACAAAGCTTTATGTTCAATAGAACAGTATATATATTTTTAACAGGATGTTAACAAACATTGCCCTAATGAAAAATAATCCCAATAGCTTGTGCTTAGCAAGGTGCAAGATTACACCTTAAAGCTTGTGATCACTAACATCCAGTCATTATGTTTTTACATAATATAGGTTCATAACTACTCACCCTATTTGCCCCAAAGCACATGCAACTTGAAGAGTCTTGTGCTTGAAGAATTTATTTTCTCCATGATTTTTCAGTAGGTATGTTTTTTCTTTCCATTAGATATTTAGTATTGTGTTGATTAAAAGTATGTTGTTTGGGTATCTATGAATCCTTTCAGAATCTTTAATTAGCTTTGGTAGTTCATTTTATGTGGAGTTGTGTATTTATTTTCTTTTTCAAGTAGAAAACATGAAATAGGTGTTTGTTAGGAAAATCCAAAGCCTATCTTTCTTAACCAGTTCTTTTACATGTTTGATATAGAATACCCTGGATGGAGCTGAAATTCCGAGGTTTGGATTACTCTTGATATTGATCATGAGGTCATGTAATGTCCCTCTTCGCTTGAGGTTCATTTATGAAGAATTTTTCTAATCTTTTCATTCCCGGAGATTAGAAATAAATCAAAATATAAGGGAATAAGAGAATAATTAAATTGAGGCTAAAAAAAAACTATAGTCCGTTAAGTTTATTTAATTATTCATATTGAATAGGCGGGGCCACTTTAAGTGACGACTTCTTTCACTAGGCGATTCTGCATGGTGATTAATAAATCAAAATATGCCTAAGTCTTTATTCTCAAATAAGGGTGATTTCTGGAAAAGGGATAAGACCATTGATTTTTTGAAAATGGAAATAAGATCTTCATTGGGGGATCGACTGCTTTTTGGAAGACAAGTTTGGCAACTTAGAAATGATTAAAGGATCAATTTGGAGGAAAGCTGGAGGAAGAAAACAACTTTGATCTTATTCTCTATCGAGCTGTGAAAGAATGTTGATCCAGGACGAAACCCCTGGCTCTGTGTTGATTGGGACGAAAACCCCATATCAATGAATACTAATATCTGAGGCGTATGAGATTCATGTGCTAGTATAAGGTGGGAAGTTTGGTGGAGGCAATTGTGGCGAGTAGGAGCAATCTGCAGTCAATCTGGGAGGACAGGTTAAGCTTGAAGTTGAATCGCTGCATATTGAGACTAACACATGACCTGTTCATCATGGATTAGCACCAGCTGAGTATGATGTGGAGCATGGAGACGAATTTATGTGTATGCAGATTCTGGGCACTTCAACAGCAGTTCTATACTAAGATCAGCGTAATTTTCCAGGTTCTTGTTGCTTATCATCCATTGTTAAATTCTGCAAGTCTGAATAAAGTTTTCTGGGCGAATTATTAGACAATTGAATTGCATGGAAAATTCTGAAAAAGCTCTGGAATACGTGCTTTTATTTTATGAAAGTTGTTTACTGTTCAAGCATTACTTTGTATGCAAATTTTGTTGAATAAATCCATCTATCAAACGGAATTTTGCATAAACTCTTCATACTTCCGGGAAAGTATATTTCAGGTCAAAACTGAGGGTTACAAAATTTGAACAATATACAAAGTAAACGGAAAGAAATCCCCCGTGAACTTCCACAAGAGGGGTCTCCAATGTCAAATTGATGTTTTGCTCAGTGGTGACTTAAAATCAGTGTTTTGAAAACTGGTTGAATTAAAACCGGAACCAGCTGGTTTGAAACAAAACACAACAAACCGGTAGGGAAACTGGCTCGAGGGACCGGTTCCGTATTGAACTGGTCTAAACCAGCTGGTTCCACTTTGAACCGGTCTGAACCCGGTTTGCACGGAACCGGTCCAAACCAGCTGGTTCCACTTTGAACCAGTCGAACCAGTCATGAACAATAAAAGTGGCAGTAGACATGAAAAAATTAAAAATAAAAATCCAACTTTCCAGCTGGTTTTATTCAACCCTAAACCCTAAAATAATGTTATATAGAGACCCTGTGCCCTCCTATTTGCCTCACACCTCTCATTGAGCATTTGTGAGCATTTGCCATTTGGAGTTTGTGGAGCTGCATTGAAGAGTTGTGATTTGGAGTGAGCCTGGAGCTCGTTTGGTATTCCTTGTGGGCAATTTGTGGTGGATTTGGCATCTACATTAGGAGGCTGTATCCCATCTAAAAGCTTGGAGAATTTCTTGATCGGATTCAGACATGTAGTAGCTTGTGGCATGTTGTTTTTGGACCCTGGCCATTTAGAGTCTCATTGTTTATGTATTTTGTTTCGGATATGTATTGTACTTGGTGCCATTTTGCTATATTTACCCTTACATGGTATATACATGAGCAAACTTTTGCACATTTTCTCTAATCATTTGGAATCTAAAAACATATTGTTTTCATTAAAATTTTAATGCTCTGTACTGTTAGTAAACCAATTCATAAATTTTAAACGGGTCTGATTCCGTTCGAGTCTGGTTGGACCCTTGGCTGGTTCTGAGTTCAATTCTGATTATTAAAACATTGCCTAAAATATAGCTATTGCATTTACCTTTTATATGGTTTTCAAACATTGGGACAAGTTCTCAGTTCATCCACCTTTGGTGCAAGTTGTTTGTATGAGTTGGAAGTCATAACGGACAGGGCTCAATTGTCTTCTCGGAATTCTCCTTTCGGAGTAGTTTTTGATTCATTTGGATTTGTGTGTTCTTTGAAAGAAGATTTGGATAATCATCTGAGGCTGCTCCAAATGATCTTTAATGGCACTAATTTTCAACCCAAATGTCATGTCACCCATCCATATAAGGCTGTGAATGGGTTCATTTTGGTAGATGCATCATAAGTTGTATTATAGAAACATTTTGTTAAAGGAGGCCATTGATTTGTTTTCCTTATGTGGAACTTTGCAAATATCGTTTTAAGCATTTGTTGGCGACTTCCATTTGATTGCCACTTTGGGAATGATAGGCTGTTCTCATTGTCGGTAATATTCTTGTCCAATGAAACTATTCTTTTCAGAATTTGCTTAGAAAAATTACACAATTGTAAGTCACACATATATGAAAAATATATTTTTCACTCGTTTATTTTACACTTGTTCTGTTGTCTAATGAAATGGGTATGCTTAGTTAATGTGAACAAAAGAATATTATACTTTCATATTTCCTGTGTTTTGGTAAGTTTAATGATTGTATGCTATATGAGTACGCATGGTTGGCACCCCATAAACCCTGAAGTAGAGACATTGCGATATCAGGTACATGGATATGGGCATAATGTATCCAGTCGTCTTAGTGTTTATCTAGGATGCTCCCCCTGTCTATTGGGGGATGTCCTAGTGGGGGAAAAGGGTTGTCCCCTCGGAAAAGTAGTTATTTTAATAAACACCAAAATCTGGTAAAATATTGAATACAATCACTTTTTGGTGGCCTATCAATTAGTACCATGTTAACTCGGCACTATCATAATTAATAGGGTCCTTCGTAGGCTTTTGGATGTTGCCATTTTCATGTTGAGGGAAGATTGGCTTGATGTTGTTTCTTCCAAACATTTTGCCAGCTTACCATTAATCCCTTCACTATAGGTTATAAATACCTTGGCAAGGAATTGGATCCTTTTTATATTTTGGAAGGCTCTTGCTATCTGCTTGGTTTTGTAGCCATTCGTATTGATGACTTCTGTCAAATCTACTTGGTTCATGTGCAACGTTCACTTGGTCGGATTTATGACAAAAAGCATTTGAAGAATTAAAATGCAGACTCTGTTTACCCCAAACTTCAACAACCATTTGAGATAGAAACTTTTAACAACCATCGATGAATCTGAATTTGCAGTTGGTGCAGTCCTCTCAACATGGGTATCCTGTCGCCTATCAAGTGAGACTTTCACAGATGCCGTCAGAAAAGACTTGAACACAAATGAGAATTATATGCCACTGTTCAAGCTTGCAAGCAATGAAAGCATTACATTCTTGGAATGGAGATAATAATACATGGCAACCATAAGTCCACGTAGTTCTTGCAGGTACAAAACAATTGCAAGCTTCACTTGAATATGAAACACAAGAAGGATAGCATCAATTTCATAGCTGATTGTTTGAGCTGTCTGCCAATCAAATCATTACTTATTGCCCTTGATTTGTGTGAGTATGGAACAGATATGATCAAAGATGTATAAATTACATCCAGACTTCTCTGAAACTCAGATATTGAAAGCTGGTCGGTCAGATTTTGATTTGTATTTGCAAGATAATCTACCTTGGGAATTTTTTGTGTACCGTTATATAAAGAGTGTCACAAGATGATATGAGAAGCCCAATTGAGTAAAGTTGCAGGATATTCTGAATTAGAGGAAACATTGGCAATTCTGAAGAAGTATTTCACTGGAAAACAAATTAGCATGATTCAGTGCCTTCCTGGTGCAAAAAGCAGATTATAACTGCAACTTGGTTCCCACCAAGTGACATCCTTTGAACTTCTTGTAACTGCAAGGAAATTGAACCAGTTCACTTGCTCATCTTCTTGATTTGTAAGGATATGTACATAAATAAATGTGAAGGTAAAGGTAGCTTTTTAGGTCAGTGCCAAGTAAAACACAAATTTGGTGTATGGGACCCTCCTTGTGGGAGGCCATGAGGGGATTGTGTTTTTATTTACTTTTTATATTATTCGATGTGGTGTACAACCCTGCCCCTCCAGATTTGAACATGTCACCTCCATTATAGTGTACACATGCCTTGATCATCAGGCCGACTCAGAAAAATATTAGCCTTCTGTGCCTTAGTTTAGCTCCACATATTCCGATTGGTGCATTCTGTCTCTGAAAGGTCTCTATGTACAGAGATCCTATTTATTTTTATGTACAGAGATCCTATTTATTTTTATGTATGTGTTATATTGTGCATATTTACTCTTAACGTACACAAATATTAGCACCTGCTTATGACAGTTTAGCTTCAAGGTTCTGATTAGCATTACAATTCCAGATGACCTTGTTGTACAGAGCTCATGTTTAATGGATTTCAGTTTTTGGGTTTAGTTGTTAATTGTTGTACATATTCTCTTTTCTTCTGTCTACAAGTATTATTTCTTTCTCATAACTATAAGCTTTTTAAGTTTGTTATTGTGATGCATATTTTCCTGGTATTTGGATATGTTCTTCATTTCATGGAAAGCTTTGTGGAATAGAAAACCCTTGAAACACATTTCCAACATCTAAAAACAGATACTAACTGACCAGAAACAAACCGTGCGGGAAACAGAAAAATGCAAAAGCAACATAATCAAGAGTTTTGAGAAGACTAATTTCAAATTTGAGCATATTATTTCCTTCTTATAATAATAAGCTTTCATTAGTTTGCTATTGTGACCCAGATTTTCCTGGCATTCGAATATGTTTCCCCATTCCATGGAAATCTTTGTGGAATAGGAAACCCTTGACATGGATTTGAGATTTCCAATATCTAAAATCAGATTCTAACTGATTGGAAACAAACCTTACAGGAAACTGAAAAATGTGAAAGCAATGTAAACAAGAGTTTTGAGAAGACTAATTTAGCAGCAGGCACAAAATTTTCCTTTTTGCAGGAGAGGGCAAGAGTGTTTTATTTACGCCAGCATAAGGTGTTTCAAAATATTAATTGCCATCTCGCACACGCACACACACATACAGAGGCAGGGAGTGGTGAAAACATGGTGTCTTTGTGATGTGAGAAAACAGGGAAATAAAACTAGAAGTTCAAAATGTGGACACTTAGCCCGACAACTGGGAAATGTCAAATTTTGTATATTTTGTAATCTGTACTCTTATATTTGTTAGAGATATAGAATTAGCATGAATAGCACATATGCAATCAAACATTTTCAGTTTTGATATTCTAAGAGTATGGTTGGTTGTGTTTTTCATCTGATTTACTACCATTAATTCTATACAAATTTGTAAGGTTTTATGTTTCCTTTAGTTTGAGTAATGTCTTTGCCATATTTATGTTCATTTGAGTCAGATTAATACCTTTTCAATGATTAATGTTAGTCTGACTGATGTCTTTATACCATTTTCAAATAATCATTTGCATATGTTTCAAGTTCTATAAACTTTGCAATTGTCAAAGTATTTAGCTTGTACCATAGTGCCAGATTTTGGTAAACTTGCCCCGGGCCTTATCATTCATCGTGTTTCTGGAGTTTGGATTTTATATCTAGCCAATGATGGATGCTCAGCTTTATCCAGACTAATATGCAGTTGATGTTTGAAGCAGTGGCCTTGATATTTATGAATAATATTTTTAAAAATCTTGTTTGAGAAACAGGGTAAAGTGTTTTTAACTTATATATTATTTCTGGTAAGTCGTACTTTATTTCATTTCAAGTAAATTGACATTTTAGAATCTGTCCACAGGTTGGCCCTGAGTATGCAAGGTACTGTGGGATTGCAGCCTTAGAACCACTAGGCATCTATTTACCAGGGAGATGAAAATTACCCTGGGGAATATTGTTTGACCCTTAGGACTATCAAAGGATCCTGTTGCTTTCGAGGAATTGAAGGTGAAAGAAATAAAAATGGGCGTCTAGCAATGGTAGCTTGGTTAGGTTTCTATGCCCAAGCTGCTCTCACTGGAAAAGGGCCAATAGAAAATCTATACGACCACATAAGTGATCCTGTTCATAATAACGCTGCAACTTGTATAAGCAACATTTTGTCAAAGGTCTATTAGTTCTTGACAGTTTCTATTGTATGTAAAATTATTTAGTTGAAACCAATAATTTTTGTTGAAATCTTATACATTTATTTGTCTTAGATTTTCTATAAATGGCTTGTGCTTGACATGCCACACATTAAGCCAATTACTGTGAGTTGTTTGCAAGGTTTTATCAAGTAGATTTTACTCAAGCTTAACAGTCACGTGATGTTATTTTTCTTCTTGTGGTTGCACAGTAACTAGGGGCTTTTGATATAGAGGAAGGAAACTATGATGTTGGGGAGTACCGACTTTGATTTGAGGATTAAACCTGTAATTCCTTCCGTTGACCATGGATGATTGTCTTTTATAGAAGACATCATCTTGTAAGGCAAGTTGTATATATTGTATTATTTTGTTAGTTCTCTATTTTGTGGTGAGGATCTCGTGTTTAAAGAAAACATGATCTATTTTTAATGTCTCTTCTTGATTAGGTTGTCCACTACTGTTGAGATTAAGACCACCTCAATGATTGCTTAAAATCTTTTTGCTGCTTTTCTGTTATCGGCACCACCATATTTTGAGGCTAGGGGCCCATATCTCGTAAGTACAAAGTAACAAGTTTCGTTCTTGGTAATTCTCAATGCCTCACACGGTATGATGAGCAACTCCCCAATGGTTCCATTTTTTGGAATAATCTGGTTAAGAGTAGAAACTTCATTAAGAAGGGAAGCAAATGGAAAGTTGGGGATGGCAGCGACATAAACTTCTGGGAGGATAACTGGTCCAATGATAATCTCTTGGAGAGATTTGGGAGTGCTAAGGACAGCCTTATAAGAAAGTATGGAACCAAAGTCAAGGACTACATTGATGGAAATGGCACCAACAAGAAGTGGAAAAGACTTACTATGGAGAGTATTGAACTGAAACAAATTATCTCCTCCCTCCAAGACCTTTTAGATCTCTTCCCTTTGTGTCAGTTGGATTCCAAGGATGAGCTGATCTGGAGCAATTCACACGATGGTAAATACTCAGTCAAATCTGGTTATACCAGTCTTTTCCATGAGAACCAATCAAATTTTAAGCGGAACTCGATCGGATGCCTGAGTTAACCCCCAAAATAAATTTTTTTCTTTGGCTGGCCATCAGAGGCAAAATTCTCACCACTGACAATTTGATGAAAAGAGGATTTATCATTCCCAATTGGTGCCACCTTTGCAGGAATAACTATGAAGACATTAGCCATCTGTTCATACATTGTGATTATGCCTTTAGAACTTGGAACTTTGTCCTTTCCAAATTTGAAGCTCTCTGGGTGATGCCGGAGGATCTTATTCAGCTATGGAATCAATGGAACCCACCATTCAGACATTGTGCTATCAAAAGAATCTGGAAATTAGCCATCCCGCATTTAATTTGGAGGATCTGGAAGGATAGAAATAACATCGTTTTTAGAAATAAGAAGCAGAATTTTAAATTCACTACTGGCAAGATCTCCCAAGGCATCAAAGAGGACATGGCCAGATTTAAACCACCCAAGAACAATTGTTACCCTGAAAATGAAAAGCACATCTTATCAAATTGGCAGATCGGATATTGGAGCAACCCCGGGAATAGTGTGGATAGATCTTTGGTTAAATGGCATCCCCCTGAATCAAATTGGTTCAAGCTGAACTTTGATGGAGCCTCTAAGGGGAACCCTGGAACAGCAGCTGGAGGAGGAGCAATACGGGACCATAAAGGTAATTTGATTGCTGCATATGCTGGAAAAATGGGAATCCAAACCAATCATTTTGCAGAAGCTTTATCTGCTCTATGGGGATTGAGAGTTGCACGGACCCAAAATATCCAGAACCTCATTGTTGAAGGGGACTCCCTTAATATTATTAAACTGCTTAATCAGTCCTCTTCTCCTAGCTGGAATATCAAAGATTTTATCTCTGAATCCATAAGCATCAGTCATACCTTCAACAGCATCAGAATAATACATTCTTACAGGGAGGGAAATAAGCTGGCCGATGCATTGGCCAATTACGGCATTAATATAAATTTCACTATTTGGGATAATGATAGTATCCCTAATCAGCTTCACAACAGCATACATGCGGACCTTCACACGCAAACAATCTCTAGAGACATGCCTTAATCTTTGGAGGAAATCCATAAATTCTTCCACATGTGCTGTTTTAATTTATTTGGCGTGGCAAATGATATCTACTTCAAATGATAGCAAGATTTTGTTTCGGAACTTCAAGTGGAGATGTCTAAATTTAAAAACAGCGCACGCGGGAGGTACAATAGCTGTTGATAGTCGGATGCCAAGCTCCGCGAAAACCGAAGATAACTACAAGGTGAAAGCTGACAGGGAAAGGGTTTTCACGCGCGACTCCACGCAGGCTCAGATCGGCAATCATCTGCCCGTTCGTGGGAGGACCAACGGCTACAGTTCCCATTTCTATGCGACCCGCAACAGTAAGAAACGAACCACTCTCAACGCCCAAAGGTATTCTGAAAATTGTTGTAACCAGCACATCATTGTGAAGATGGGAGGGCCTCCCTGCCAGATTGAGCCGTGCGCGGACCCTGACTGGAAAGAAAACACTGAGCTCTGGAACATTCTTAGCATCGGCGGATTCACCAACTTTGTGGAAAGAGTGCAAGGACATGATCAAAGCATCTCTGTTCGCTTTGCCAAGGAGTGGAATGAGAGGACGGTCGACTATGGAGGGCAGAAAATTCTTATTAATGAGGAACTCATAGCCGAAGCGACTGGCCTCAGCTTGGAAGGATACCGCTTCTTCAACAAGAGGGTTATCAAAGAGGTTGAAGAGAGAAGATTTGTGGAGGAGGAGGAGAAGCTTATATTCAACACCGCGGGTCTGCTTGTTAACTCAATTCCATCCCCGTATGATGAAGTCACCCGCATGATGATTCGCTTCATATCCTTAGAAGGCAGGTTTGTTACTGTCCCTGCCAAGCACCTTGTCTTTTTGAATCACTTTCGTAGGAGTAGGTTGGTTTGCTTCCCTCACTATCTGTTAAATTCTCTTGAACGCTCCATTATGGAGTTCCAGAAGCATACCCGGGTGGTTCCCTTACACCAAGGGCTTATTTTGCTTATTCACAAGCACTGCCTTATTAAATTCCCCGGTCTCCCTTCCTCTCCCGGCCCGGCTTTGTTGGGTTCCGCGCTGTCGCCCCTGTCTCCCCGCGCTGCCCTCGCTGCGCCGCCCCGCCTTCGGTGCTGCTACACCCATGCCGGCTGCTCATGCTTCTCCTTCTTCTCCTCCTGTTGCTGCCCCTGCCACCCACCCTGTCTCTACCTCTAAACGTGTCACCAGGGCTTCTAGGAGACTCAACCTTGAGTCTATTGCTGAGGGGGTTGAACCTTTGGAGGACGTTGCTCGTGATCTGCTGAACATTAGTAGTGCCAGTCCCCAGGCGGCACCAACGGACAACCCTTCTAGGAGATTGGAGGCCTTAGAGGCTGAGCTCAATTTGCTGAAGGATGAGGTTAAAAACCTTGCTAAGCAAAAAGGCAAACAAAGCATTGAGGGGGAAGGGAGCATTGGCAATAGCCAGATTGATGACATATATAAAAAACTGACCTCCTTAGACTCCCGCCTAGGGAAGATGAAGACTAGGCATGAGTATAATATTGCAGCCTTCAGGGCCATCGAGGAGTTCATCGAAGGTCATGCAAGAAGTGTTTCACAGCTTAGCGGTGTCCCGGCTACACTTTGGGGCAATGAGAAAGAGAGCAAAAGAACCAGAGAGGAGCTCGATAAGACGGATGCTGCTCATATGACCACGCTGGGCATGTATCATGCTTGGAAAAGAGTAAAGATGAGTATTGATCAAGCGGCCAAGAAGTAGTCCCGACTACTTTTGCTGGTCCTTATTGTTTTTTTACTGCTTCTTGGCTGTAGGCTTGCTGTTTTTTTGCCGTTGTTTTGTTGTTAAGTCTCGTTTGTGTAGCTGTTCTGGGCTTCGTTGTTCTTCGTTGTAGCTTTTGTGCTTTGCAAAATTATGGGATAATTTTTTTTTTTAAAAGTGTCTACTACAGGGTTATAAAACAACAAGTTGCCACAAAAAATCTTAGCTCATAGTTTTCCCATTACAACAAATATTAAATCTACAGGGTCAAAACTTAGGGTTAGAATAATCATTAAGATTAAGAGGGCAATTTCTCACTCTCCCACCCTCTGACAAGCTTAAGAGATTCAACCTAATTTTTCTCAAAATTAATGCACTTGAAACCTTTGAAAACATTCCCATTAGATAGGAAATTTTCTCACCTTTCAGTGATATAAAGAAGTCCTCCTAACTCCCTGTATTTCAAAAGTTATGGGTGGCATGGACCTTGGGAGGAAAATTTTCCCAAGGTGGGCCGGGCCTAGGGGAGAAAATTTTCCCCAGGGGCGGGTTTGCATGGGCCGTGGGGAGAAATTTTTCCTAGAGGAGGAGTCGGGTCGGCGGGACTAGGGGAGAAAATTTTCCCCAGGGGTGGGGCCTAGGCAGCAGGAGGCGGAGGAGAAATTGGGGGAGGAAATTTTTCCCGCTTGGGGTGAAAAATCCACCTTCACCGTGTGCCGTAAGTCCACAAGTCCGCAAGGGACACATGGCACCTCCTAAGCCAATGTGAGAAAGGGGTGGGGGGATAAAATAATTTTATCACCCAGAAGGGTGAAAAGGGTAAAATTCACCCGTGCCTCTGCCGACATGAGAAGATGCCATGTGTAGCCCAACCATTGGTCATGCGGGTTGGGGCCGGCGGGGATATTTTGGAAATTTTTCCCAAAATTTTTTTTGGAAGCGTTAAGGCTTAAAAAGATCCACTCCTCCGCCGATGCCTCGTGAAGCCACGTGGCAACACTTTGATTGGTTGCGGCCGAGGTGGGGCTCATGGAGGAAACTTACAAATTTTTTCAAATTTTTTTTAAAAGTACTAAAGGTTAAAATCGATCCGAGCATCGCCGCGCCCCAACGAAGCCACGTGTCGATCAAGGATTGGCTATGGGGGGTCGGGGCCGTGGAGGAAAAATTGCCAAATTTTTTTTGGACTTAGATCATTTTTAGACAAAATGAAGGCTTGTGGGTTAGCGGAGCAGTGGGAAACTTCATGACTTTGCACTTTTTTTGGAAAAAAAAAAAAAAAAGAAAGTTTTAGCCGTGGGTCCACCCAAGAATATTTTATTCATTTAAATTTGATAGTTAGATTATTTTTGAAGCCAAATGAAGTAAAAACTTTGAAGGCCATAAATTTTGATAGGGAACTCGATTTTTGGAAAATGAGGACTTTTTGGAAAGCTCTCGACGTCCTCTTTGCACAAAAACCTTAAGAATTTGATTTTGATAAATTTTAAAGGGTCAATTTTGAGAAAAAGTTTTTTTGTCACTTAGAAGTGAACTAGTATTTTTAACTTATCAATTTTGTTCAAATTTTCATTAATTATTTTTCATCTTGCCAAACAGGCATGAAGGATTTTACTTGGAAAATTTTAGGATAGATTGCAAGGTTAAAATTTGCTTGATTGGTTTGCATTCAAAAATTACCAATGTTTACACACAAGAAAAACCTACAATTTCACCTTTACTTGATTTGAAAGGTTCTTTAAAAATTTCTTAAGTGTTTTAGTTTAGTTTGGGGATCATTTTGATCTCATTAAGTCCAAATGAATATTTCATTTGTCTCTTATAAATTTGTAGGGTTGTTTTGGACATTTGATAAAAAGGAATTTGTGAAGTATACAGTGAAGTAGAAATGAGGTTTGTACACTTCAAGAACAGAGATTAAACTATCTCTTTTTGTCATACAATAAAAACATTGAATTTATTCCATGCTAGTTTTAAATAGTTTTATTTCCTTCAATCAAATGATAGAGACAAGAATGCAACTTCTATTTTTTTAAAAATTAAAATTAAACATTTCAAATGAGACAGAGTAGTGCAATATTTCTTCATACGTGCTTCCTTTTCACTTTTACAACTAGAGATTTCCTACTGTATATCAAAACATAGATTTCCAATGGAAATAATATCATATGAACAAGGAAAAACACTTCTATTAATTCAAAGGAATCTCTTACAACTTCTTTCCCATTTATTTTGAAATACAACATACCAAATGCATATCTTTCTTTTTTGTTCACATAACTGAATACTAGATATATTCTTCCATAATCAATTACAACTTTCATAGCTAAAACAAGAGTAGTCTTTCCAACACAATAATATACAAGATCATCCACTTCAAGTGGGAAAGGTTACAAAAGAAGTTTCACAAGGGACTGTCAGAACTCTGTCTTCCTCCTCAATTACAAATGAGAATACAATTTCTTCCACATTTATTCAAAACCAAAAACAGAGTATATCTCTTTCACATTTTGAATTGCAACTTTCATAGCCAATACAAAACATATTTCCATCACCAATAATGTACAAGGTCATCCACTTCAAGTGGGAAAGGGTTACAATAAGAATAATCTCAACAAGGATTTATCAAACTTGTCTTTTTGCTCTACTCTAGAACAACAACATGAATATCCTCCATTTTCTTTATTTCAATTTGATCACAAAAAAAAGGGAAAGAAAATCCACCCAACCAAGACATCCAATGAAAAGGGAATCCACCCTCTTCATTGGCCCCGAGCCCCAACCACAATGCAATAAGAAATGTGTTTCAACTCATGGCAACAATAGGCTTCCACAACACACATGCAAATTTCACATTTAAAAATACAGTCCAAAGAAAAATTGTAGTTTACAACCACATAATGTAGACAAAAAACAACACTCAGGCTTCATCATGCAAGCCAAAGGAGCAAGAAACTATGGGGGATGTTGCTTATGCCTCCCAAGGGGAAATGGGTATCACCACCTGAGAACAACAACATAATATATATATATAATATATATATATATCATTTCAAATATATGACATGCCCTTATGCCTGCCTCCCCAAGTACCCCTTATTCCTCACATTTCCTTATGCCTCCCCAACCTCTTATGGCACCCCATAACGAGTAAAGAAATGCAAGCTATTTATTTGTAAGGTGGAACCCAAATCCCAACTCCCTCCACACTTATACCTCCCCAAAACACTTATGCCTCCCATAGAAATACCCCATAGTCTTCTCCTACACCATCCCTAGGCCATCTACCCAAACAACCCACACACATGCCAAAACATTCACAACAATAACATTTGCACAAATAAAAGAAGAGCATTTCAAGAGCCAAGCTCTTACCTCTCCATAATGGAGTTTGTTCCAAGTTCCAAACAACAAGCTTTCCAATGCAAAACAACCCAAGATCAATGAAACACGGGCCTGTAAAAAGTCTGCAAACTTTCTCCAAAAGCAAGAGCTCAAAAAACAAAATAATTCACCCCAAATGAAGTATGCAAAAGTGAAGAAACCCCAAAAACAAGCTAAGGAATTCGAATATATAGAGAGGGAAGAGAAGAGGATGAGGTGGATCCAAGTGGGATGCCACATCACACATCCTCAACTCCAACTCATAAGTCAACTTCAATCTCCAAGGCACAATAAATAGGTGGGTGAATAATATGACAACTTACTTACACACTCCAAAACAAGCCCACACCCATAAGGACTGAAATTAAAAACATGTAAGAAAGTGCAATTAAAACATTCAGCTTGACTTACAAAAAAATGCACAAAGAAGGTCTAAATTTAACCCTCCAACCATAGGCAAGGTTGGTATATAAATTTAAGAGGTATGGGACAAGTTTAACTTGTCCCACAAGTCTCCAAAATCAGCCTCCAAGGACAAATTTGAATTTCAAAGAAGATGGAGTGTTTCTTACTCCAAAATCAACTTACATATCCCTTACACATTACTTACACATTTCTTACAACACTTTAATTCAAGGCCAACAACTCTATTAATTACTTTCTTATGACATATTTTAATTAATTAACTTAACAACAAGATTACTCACAATATTACACACCATTTAATAAATAATAAAAGGGGTCAAAGCACCACAAAATAAACACATGCAAACATTAACAAAGGGACCAAATAAAAGAAAATACATAAAACCCCTTGGTCACATTTAAAGGTGATCCCCCATGGGAATCCCTAACACAATCAAACACACACAAACAATACAAGTTTCCATGGTGACCTTGTTGAATTCATCTAGAATTCCAAAGTGGTTGGTCTCCAATCCCCGATGTTTGTTGTGATATTTTAAACCTGCAAAATACAAATACCTCCTTTGGCCTCGTGGCCATATTAGAACATCCAAATGAATATAAATATAATTTCAAGATCATCGACATATATGTGAATCACAACAATCATCAAGACAATCAACAATATCACTTACAATTTCATCCACAACTATATCATCATCAATTTTAATTCAATTCTCATTTTCTAGGTCTACTCAAAATATCCAAATATCACAAGTCGAACAACATCTATAATATAACCATGTCAAACAATATATCAACATCAATATCTAAAATGTCTCTAATAATCATCATGCACCATATATGAATCAAAGTCCACAATAAACCATGATCTAACATCTAACATCATACTAAATTAAACTATAACAATGTCCATAATATAGTTAGTAGTATCAGGATCAATATCACAAGGTGTCGAAGGGAAGCGGGCACTACATCCCCCTCCCCTTAGACTCGACTTCCTCTGGAAGTCACTGGAACAGATGTGGGAACTGAACTCGTAACAAAGTAGCATCCTCCCATGTAGTTGTAGTCTCATCATATCTGTCCCACTGCACCCGGACCTGATCAATCTCTCCTCGAAGGCCCAGGGTCCTGTGATCTATAATGTGAATGGGCTCCACCATCACCTGCCCCTGATCCTACACCTGCAATGATGTCCAATCTAGCACATGAGAAGGATATGCAACATATCTCCTAAGAACTGAAACATGAAACACATCATGTATGTGAGACAAGCTAGGTGGCAATGCTAGATGGTAGGCCAAAGGGCCGATACGCTCCAAGATCTCAAAAGGACCCACAAATCTAGGAGCTAACTTAGAACCTTTTCCATAATGGATAGGGCTCTTGTGTGGCTTGACATGAAGGAAAACTTCATGCCCACATCAAAACTATGGTCGGTCCTATGTGATGATCGTACGTACTTCTTCTATCTATCTTGTGCCTCCTGTAGTCTTTGTCTGATCATAACCACCTGCTGCTCCATGTCCTGTAACAATAAAGCTGGTCCAAGAGAAACCCTGTCCTCTAACCTGTCCCAACTAAGAGGTGTCTGCACTCTCTACCATACAAAGCCTGAAAAGGAGCCATGCCTATAGAACTTTGAAAACTATTATTGTAGGAAAACTCCACCAAGTACAAGTACTCCTCCCATCTCACTGATGATCCATAACATACATCCTAAGCATGTCCTCTAAAATCTGATTCACCCGCTCAGTTTGTCCATCTGTCTCGGGGTGATATGTTGTGCTGAAGTTGATCCTCGTCCCGAGGGCATACTACATGGTGGTCAAAAATGGGAAGTATACAAAGGATCACGGTCACAAATGATCTTCCATGGAATCCCATGCAACCTGACAATCTCATCAAGATATACTTGTGCCACTGCACTAGCTGTATAAGTGGTCTTTCTTTGGAGAAAAATGAGCCACTTTTGTCAATTTATCCACCATGACCATGATGGCATCGTGGTGGTATCTCGACATCGGTAGCCCAACAATGAAGTCCATGGAAATGGTGTCCCACTTCCACTTCTGGTATAGCATGAGGAAGAGAAGGCCAACTGGATGTTGATGTTTGGCCTTCACTTTCTGGCACTCTAAACAATGACACAAACTGAGCCACGTCTCTATGAAGTCCCCTCAGATAAACAATTGTCTCAAGGTGGCATGCATCTTCTTCACCCGGGATGGGCTGAATAGGGTGCATGATGTGCCTCTGCCAAGATGTCTACCTCAAGCCTCCATCTCTGGGAACATAAATCTGACCTCTGTGCCTGAGAAGACCATCTCCTCTAAAGAAAAACCATCAAAACTTCCCCTCAAGGGGTCTCTGAGACTCGATCTCTGCTCTGGCTACAATGTAGAAGTTGTCGTGAGGAAGCTGTTGTAGAAATCCTCTCCACAAATCTGTGCTCACTGAGGTGGCCATAGCCACATGTCTCCATCTGCTAAGAGCATCTATAACCACATTCTCCTTCCCTTTCACATGCTCTATCTCCATATCATACTCACAAAGCAACTCCATCCAAATGCCGCATTGTGAGCGTTGAGATTGGGTTATGTGAAGAGGTGGTGAAGACTCAAATGATCAGTCCTGAGTGTGAATCTCCTACCAAGAAGAAAGTGTCTCCATCAAACCAAGGCATGCACAACTACCACAAGCTCAAGATCATGATTCGGATAATTAAGCTCATAATCTTTGAGTTTTGTGAGACTCAAAAGCCACCACTCTATCCCTCCTGCATCAATACACCTCCAAGTCCTGCCAAAGAAGCATCCGTGCATATGAAAAACTCACCCTGTGGATCCGGCACTACAAGAATAGGTGTTGTAGTGAGACATTCCTTCAGTGTCCTGAAGGCCTACTCACACTGTCTCGACAAAAAACTTCTTCCCTTTCCACTAAAGGGAAGTGATGGGGTGTGCAATCCGAGAGAAGTCTGAACAAATCTCCTGTAATAACCTACTAATCCCATGAAGTTGCGCACCTCAGTCATAGTAGTGGGTGTTAGCCAATCCATAATAGCTCTAATCTTGGAAGGATTGACTATGATACCTTCCCCAAAAATGATATGACCCAAATACTGCACCTCTGTCTGAAAGAATGCACACTTCTCCAAGTTCCCATAAAGTTGTTGCTCACGAAGACACTGAAGAACCTGGTGAAGGTGCCCCTCGTGCTCCTCATGCGTACGTGAGTAAATCAAAATGTCATCAAGGAAGATGAGCATGAAGTGATCTAAGAAGGTCCTAAATACCCCATTCATCAAACTCATAAACAACTATGGGGCATTGGTCAAGCCAAAAGGTACCACTGTGAACTCATAGTGGCCATATCTCATATGGAAGGTGGTCTTATGAATATCCACCTCCGAAATCCTCAGCTGATGGTAGCTTGACTTAAGGTCTATCTTAGAGAAAATTGTGGCTCCCTTCATCTGATCAAACAAATCATCAATGCGTGGAAGTGGATAATGATTCTTGATCATTACTTTGTTCAACTAATTGGTGGTAATCAATACACAACCACAAGGATCCATCCTTCTTCTTTACAAAGATCACCGGTGCACCCCAAGGGGATACACTAGGATGAATTAGGCCTTTCTCAGAAGGCCCTCAAGCTGCAACTTGAGCTCAGAGCTCAGGGGTAGTCATCCGATAAGGTGCTCGTGAGATAGGCTCTGCTCTCGGAACCAGATCTATATGAAAATCTATCTCACGTGGGGGTGGTAACCCTGGTAGCTCCCCTGGAAAGACATCAGAAAACTCTCTCAAAATGGGATGGTCATCTAGTGATGGTCCACTAGACCCATCCTCTGATCGGTCACTAACTATGACAACAAACATCTGACAACCCCAGTCACACACACCGCTTAAGCTGCATAATGGAGATGGTGTGAATAGAAACGGTCTCCTGACCCCTATGCTATCACTGCCTCAACTCCTAGATCATCTATACAAGATATGATCTTGTGGTAACAATCCACTCTAGCTCTGTGTGCAGATAACCAGTCCATGCCCAAGATGACTCCATAAGAGCCCAACGGAAGGATACGAAGATCCGAGGTAGTGGTAAAAGGTCCCAAATCCACTACACACTCCTTAACTAAGGAGTCTATAGAGATCTTGGCTAGAAGCCATCTCAACATCCCAACTATGACCCTACCTAACTGCCACCAGCCTGCATCGCTCTACTAAAGATGGTGTAATAAAGGAATCAAAAGAACTAGAATCAAACAAAATGGAGGTAGGAATACCACCAATGCTACCTGTAGTCTCAATAACTATACTTTGATGCTCTGCCTGGTGGTTCTCTTGACCACTACATACATCCTATGACTGTGCCCCATGTCACCAACATAGTAGGATTTGAGATCTATGTCTTACCCTTGTTATTAGGGTTCTATGGGCAGTCTCTCCAAAAGTGTCCAGTAATACCACATCCAAAACAACCACCCGATCCTCTCCCATGAGTAGTAGCTCAGTCGGTGCCCTAGAGGGGTGTGTTGTGGATCCTGATGACCAGCTATGGACTCTTTGAGGTCTCTTTTAGTGAGCTCCTACTGATTGAGCTCTAGGTGCTCCCTGTGTCCTAATGGGACCCCTAGGAGGAGGCCCCATACTCGACCCCTCTGTGCATCAAATCTTTGTGGAGGTCTATATGGTGGGTGAGACTATTGCTGCTGTTGTTGTGGTCTAAAAGATGACTATGTTGAACCCTATCCACCACCATGAGGAGGAGGTACTGACCCCCTCGATCTGTTGTCTGCATCTGTTGTATATGGCTGGACTCGGTCTCTAGCCTGTTGGGTCTTTCCCCGAGTCTCCTGCTATATAGGCCTTCTCAATGGCCTCAGCCAATGTCTGTGGACAATGGATCCGCACTGCACCTCCAATGTCTAGATTCAGGCCCCGAGATGAACTTGTGGATCCACACCCACTCATCCTGCATGTAATCAACATACTGGAGTAGATCAGAAATCTACTCTCATACTCAACCACTATAAGAGATGCCTGTCGGAGGTCATGAAACTCATCAATCCTCTATTGTATGAACCTCGAGATAAATATCTTCTCCTGAACCACTCCTCAAAGAGCTCCTAAGTAACTATCTCAAGAATCAACATGGAGCTTCTCTCTCCTCTGTCCTCCACTAGACACCTGCTCCATCCCTCAATAGATGGATCGCAACACGAGCTTTGTGTTGCTAGAACAAGGGTAGAGCTTGAAGCATCCACTCAAGCTCACCAACTAGGCCTCTTCCTGAAATCCACCTATGTCACTAGAATAATGAGTTGGCCGTAGCTTTAGGATCTCCTGATGTGATCTTCCATTGTAGTCTGGTGGCCCCTAGGCCTCTCTGCATGCTCATCTCTAAGCCTAGGGCTCGAGACCTATCTCTTGTGTCCTAAAACCGGTCTCCCTGTCCCCTCTGTGGTGACTCTGCTCTGACTGACTCCTCATGGGAGTTCTCTCCTCTATGCTCCTCGCTATGTCGAGGAGATGCATGAGCCTCAATGGATGTCACCCTATCATGTCCGATTGAATGTGCTCCTATGGTCCCTCCGTGTAGAGTGACATTAACATCCTGAAGTGTCTGTAAAATCTGTGGTAGGATAGCTGCTACAACATGATCTAGTGGTGGTAAGTCTAGGTCTATGTGAAAAGACCCCTCGTCTTGTTTGCGCCTCCTGCATAGACCAAGGTGAGAGTTAGTTCACTATTCTAGGTTTTATTCAGTTTTCCATGTCCACTAAATATGTAATTTCCCACAAAGTTGTTCTCTATATTTAAAAAGTGTGCTAGGTTAATATTGTACTAGGTTTAAATGTTCATGTCTCAAGTTTTCTAGTGTGCCCAAGGGTCCAAGATTTTGAACCCATGCTCTGATACCAAGTGTAACGCCTGCTAAAACAACCCACTTGAGACCCAAGAACAACCTAGGATTAGTCAGAAAAATTATGGGATAATTTTTTTTTTTAAAAAAGTGTCTCTGCTACTAGGTTATAAAAAATAGTTGCCACAAGCAAGGTTTAGAGGCCAAATAAAAAAATCTTAGCTCATAGTTTTCCCATTACAACAATTATTAAATTTATAGGGTCAAAACTTAGGGTTAGAATAATCATTAAGATTAAGAGGGCAATTTCTCACTCTCCCACCCCCTGACAGGCTTAAGAGATTCAACCTAATTTTTCTCAAAATTAATGCACTTGAAACCTTCTAAAAACATTCCCATTAGATAGGAAATTTTCTCACCTTTCCAGTGATATAAAGAAGTCCTCCTAACTCCTGTATTTCAAAAGTTATGGGTCGGTGGACCTTGGGAGGAAAATTTTCCCAAGGTGGCCTAGGATGGGCCTAGGGGAGAAAATTTTCCCCGGTGGGCCTGGGGAGAAAATTTTCCTTTGGGAGGAGATTTGGGTCGGTGCTAGGGGAAAATTTTGGGGGAGAAATTTTTCCTGGGGAGGAGGAGGGGGGGTCGGTGGAGGACTGGGGGGAAAATTTTCCCAAAGGGGCGGGTCGGGGCAGGGGGAATTTTTTGGAAATTTTCCCACTTGGGGTGAAAAGCCACCTTTGCACCCTGCATGCCCCGCAAGTCCGCAAGTCCGCAAGGGACACGTGTGCCTCCTAAGCCAACAGCGGAGAAAGTGGGGTGGTGGGGATAAAAGAATTTTATCACCCAGAAGGGCGAAAAGGGTAAAATTCACCCACGCCTCCGACCGACACGAGAAGATGCCATGTGTCAGCCAACCATTGGTTGCGGGTTGGCGGGCTAGTGGGGATATTTTTGGAAATTTTCCCAAAATTTTTTTGAAGCATAAGGCTTAAAAGATCCGCTCCTCCGCCGATGCCTCGTGAAGCCACGTGGCAGCACTTGATTGGCTGCGGGTCGGGGTCATGGAGGAAACTTACAAATTTTTCCAAATTTATTTTTGAAAGCGCTAAAGGTTAAAATTGATCTGAGCATCCATCGGCACCCATGCCCAATGAAGCCATGTGTGATCAAGGATTGGTATGGGGGTGGGGGGCCATGGAGGAAAAATTGCCAAATAACTTTTTTTTGGACTTAGATCATTTTTAGACAAAATGAAGGCTTGCGGGTTAGCGAAGCGGTGAGGAAACTTCATGACTTTTGCACTTTTTTTTGAAAAAAAAAAAAAAAAAGTTTTAGCCGTGGGTCCACCCAAGAATATTTTATTCATTTAAATTTGATAGTTAGATTATTTTTGAAGCCAAATGAAGTAAAAACTTCAGAAGGCCATAACTTTTGATAGGGAACTTAGTTTTTGGAAAACGAGGACTTTCTGGAAAGCTCTCGACGTCCTCTTTGCACAAAAACCTTAAGAATTTGATTTTGATAAATTTTAAAGGGTAAATTTTGAGAAAACGTCTTTTTCACTTAGAAGTGAACTGGTATTTTTAACTTATCAATTTTGTTCAAATTTGTCATTAATTCTTTTTTCATCTTGCCAAACAGGCATGAAGGATTTTACTTGGAAAATTTTAGGATAGATTGCAAGGTTAAAATTTTCTTGATTGGTTTGCATTTGAAAATTACCAATGTTTACACAAGTAGAAAACCTACAATTTCACCTTTACTTGATTTGAAAGGTTCTTTAAAAATTTCTTGAGTGTTTTAGTTTAGTTTGGGGATCATTTTGATCTCATTAAGTCCAAATGAATATTTCATTTGTCTCTTATAAATTTGCAGGGTTGTTTTGGACATTTGATAAAAAGGAATTTGTGAAGTATACAATGAAGTAGAAATGAGGTTTGTACACTTCAAGAACAGAGATTAAACTATCTCTTTTGTCATGCAATAAAAACATTGAATTTATTCCATGCTAGTTTTAAATAGTTTTCTTTCCTTCAATCAAATGATAGAGACAAGAATGCAACTTCTATATTTTATTTTTTTTTATAAAAATTTTTAAATTTAAACATTTCAAATGAGACAGAGCAGTGCAATATTTCTTCATACGTGCTTCCTTTTCACTTTTACAACAAAGATTTCCTACTGTATATCAAACATAGATTTCCAATGGAAATAATATCATATGAACAAGGAAAAACACTTCTATTAATTCAAAGGAATCTCTTACAACTTCTTTCCCATTTATTTTTGAAATACAACATACCAAATGCATATCTTTTTTTTTTTTGTTCACAAATGAATACTAGATATATTCTTCCATAATCAATTACAACTTTCATAGCTAAAATAGAGTAGTCTTTCCAACACAATAATATACAAGATCATCCACTTCAAGTGGGAAAGGTTACAAAATAAGTTTCACAAGGGACTGTCAGAACTCTTTGTCTTCCTCCTCAATTACAATGTACAAAATACAATTTCTTCCACATTTATTCAAAACCAGAAAAAGTATATCTCTTTCACATTTTGAATTGCAACTTTCATAGCCAATACAAAACATATTTCCATCACCAATAATGTACAAGGTCATCCACTTCAAGTGGAAAGGGTTACAATAAGAATAATCTCAACAAGGACTGTCAAACTTGTCTTTTTCCCCTGCTCCAGAACAACAACATGAATATCCTCCATTTTCTTTATTTCAATTTGATCACAACAAAATAGGGGAAAGGAAATGCTCTCCACCCAACCAAGACATCCAATGACAAGGAGAAGCCATCCCTCTTCATTGGCCCCGAGCCCCAACCACAATGCAATAAGAAATGTGTTTCAACTCATGGAAACAATAGGCTTCCACAACACACATGTAAATTTCACATTTAAAAAATACAGTCCAAAGAAAAAACTGTAGTTTTACAACCACATAATAAAAGACAAAAACAACACTCAAGCTTCATCATGCAAGCCAAAGGAGCAAGAAACTATGGGGGATGTTGCTTATGCCTCCCAAGGGGAAATGGGTATCACCACCTGAGAACAAATATATATATATAATATATATATATATATCATTTCAAATCCCGACATGCCCTTATGCCTCCCCCAAGTACCCCTTATTCCTCACATTTCCTTATGCCTCCCCAACCTCTTATGGCACCCCATAACGAGTAAAGAAATGCAAGCTATTTCTTTGTAAGGTGGAACCCAAATCCCAACTCCCTCCACACTTATACCTCCCCAAAACACTTATGCCTCCCACAAAAATACCCCATAGTCTTCTCCTACACCATCCTAGGCCATCTACCCAAACAACCCACACACATGCCAAAACATTCACAACAATAACATTTTGCACAAATAAAAGAAGAGCATTTCAAGAGCCAAGCTCTTACCTCTCCATAATGGAGTTTGTTCCAAGTTCCAAACAACAAGCTTTCCAATGCAAAACAACCCAAGATCAATGAAACACAGGCCTGTAAAAAGTCTGCAAACTTTCTCCAAAAGCAAGAGCTCAAAACAACAAAAAGAATTCACCCCAAATGAAGTATGCAAAAGTGAAGCAACCCCAAAACAAGCTAAGGAATTTGAATATATAGAGAGGGAAGAGAAGAGGATGAGGTGGATCCAAGTGGGATGCCACATCACACATCCTCAACTCCAACTCATAAGTCAACTTCAATCTCCAAGGCACAATAAATAGGTGGGTGAATAATATGACAACTTACTTACACACTCCAAAACAAGCCCACACCCCATAAGGACTGAAATTAAAAACATGTAAGAAAGTGCAATTAAAACATTCAACTTGACTTACAAAAATGCACAAAGAAGGTCTAAATTTAACCCTCCAACCATAGGCAAGGTTGGTAAATAAATTTAAGAGGCATGGGACAAGTTTAACTTGTCCCACAAGTCTCCAAAATCAGCCTCCAAGGACAAATTTGAATTTCAAAGAAGATGGAGTGTTTCTTACTCCAAAATCAACTTACATATCCCTTACACATTACTTACACATTTCTTACAACACTTTAATTCAAGGCCAACAACTCTATTAATTACTTTCTTATGACATATTTTAATTAATTAACTTAACAACAAGATTACTCACAATATTACACACCATTTAATAAATAATGAAAGGGGTCAAAGCACCACAAAATAAACACATGCAAACATTAACAAAGGGACCAAATAAAAGAAAATACATAAAACCCCTTGGTCACATTTAAAGGTGATCCCCCATGGGAATCCCTAACACAATCAAACACACACAAAAAATATAGTTGCCATGGTGACCTTGTTGAATTCATCTAGAATTCCAAAGTGGTTGGTCTCAATCCCCCGATGTTTGTTGTGATATTTTAAACTGCAAAATACAAATACCTCCTTGGCCTCGTGGCCATATTAGAACATCCAAATGAATATAAATATAATTTCAAGATCATGACATATATGTGAATCACAACAATCATCAAGACAATCAACAATATCACTTACAATTTCATCCACAACTATATCATCATCAATTTTAATTCAATTCTCATTTTCTAGGTCTACTCAAAATATCCAAATATCACAAGTCCGAACAACATCTATAATATAACCATGTCAAACAATATATCAACATCAATATCTAAAATGTCTCTAATAATCATCATGCACCTTTGTGTGTTTGGCATTCTTTTTGTGGACTTGACTCTATATTTTAAAACTTCATTTACTTCACTTTCATATTCTTAGATAACCAACAATGGACCTTGGATGTATCTTAAAAGTTGATTGTCAGGACCTTTTAAGGCCTCAGACAAAATGGTTGGTAGGACTTATCAAAGTTATTATTTGTTAAATGATTGTTGTTATCCAAAAATAATTGTGTTTATTTTGGTAGTAATAAGGTTAAAAATGGACTTAGCTATTTTAAGGGAAAAATACGTTTAAATGGCCATCAAATTCCATCGTACTCTAAAGCACTCAAGTCGCCGTTGGCATTTAAAAAACCCACATGAGACAAAGTTTAAAGCCTTAGCGGGTTATATTTAAAAGGTCGCGTGACATCCATTTGGCCATCAATTTCAATGCCAAGCAACAACAGGGGCCACGTGGTAGGATTTCGGCTCTCCTCAAAGCATTTGGGCTCCATAGAATTAATTGTGGAGGATAGACTCTCGGGTCTACGGTGGAGGCAAGTCAACAAGTGGACGGGTCAGCACAAGTCAAAAGGTGGACACACGACACAATCTCAAGGACTCAAGAAGCAATCACGTGTCGGCATTTCAACCCTCTTTAAAGCAGATGAATTTCGCGGACCACAAGTCCGTGGAATGAACCGAGTTCAATAAGGCTTCGGGTTCAAAATTCAATCGCGATCATGGCATTATATTTGGATGCATTCTTATCATGGAGCCAAAAGTTTTGAGTCCGCCTATTCAAAGTTCGAATGCTAAGGCGTAGCCAATCCAAAGCAAACACAAAAACGAGAGAGATTGACACTTGTTATACATGGAGGTTTCTTATTGGCTCATGTTTCACAATGGTTAGAATGGGCTATCAAAGTTTTGACATTGCGAGGAGCGTGGGGCTTTTCATTAGCTCACGTTTTTGTCGGTTGTCAAATAAAAGCATAAAAGAACATTGGATATTGTGAGGAGTGTGGAGCTTTCTCATTGGCTCACATTTCCGCGTGGTTTTCGCTAGGATAAAAGAACAGTTTGCTGACACTTCGCGAGAAGCATGGAGCTTTCTCATTGGCTCATGTTTCACGGTTTCTAGATGCAGTTATTAAAAGAAAATATCGACATAGGGACATGCGTGGAGCGTTTTAGTGGTCTCGTGCCATGACATGATAATAAAGGATTCATAATGCCCGATCTTCTAACCAATGAAGGACTGTTATCACCGAATCACAAGCACCCCTGTGCATGTATTTGAACTCACAGTGTGATTGGATAACATGGGTACTATCTCCAAGTTGTGGGACTTGCTACTTGAGACAGACCTCCAGAGAAAGTTGGTTCTTGCTCCTAAACTACCTGCCACAATCTACTCTAATGCAAGATAAGCTAACTGTTCTAATCTAAATTTCCAAGGGACCAGGGAGAGAGAATACATAAAATGAAAGCCTACACTAAAGCGGTGATACACCAGAAAAGGAGGGTGTGAGAGTAATCTCCAAATGTGTGAAATACAGAGGGAAAGTGCACACTAGAAGAGGTGATGATAGTTCACCATAATCTAGCAAAATGCATTCACAACAATATTCCAAGCATACACAATGTTAGTGAATTCCTGCAAGAACATAATAATAGACACAATATTCTTGTAGAAAGATAAAAGGGGCAAGAAGAATGCAAGAAAACACAAAGTGAGGAAGATACATCCACAAACTTTGTATTTTATTGCTTCTGTGTATGCATGATTCATCTATTACAAGATAAGGGCCTGGATCACCATGCAAGGAGTCCACTACAAGGGCCTGCAACACACTGGCTTCACAAAGCAATTTTGGCAGAGCTTTGCTACCCAAAAACTCTCCCCCTTACAATGAGCCCAACACTCCAATTTATAGAAAAATGAGAAGGAGAAGAGAAGGGAAAATGGAAATCTTAAAATCTGTCCTTCAACCACCTGTAAGAGGCATTAAATTGAGTGGAATGGCTATACATTACTTGCAAAAAGGCTCCCATGCTGTCCCATGTGCTTTGCAGCAGAGAAATAATGATGACCATGCCTCTTAATTGCACTCCTACTACAAATAAAACACATGCTCGAATCTGGCCACGTTTTCTTAAAAACTCAATCAATTTCTGATCAAATATGGAATTTATTGATTGCTGTGCATCGGGCTCGGAACCACGATTCCAACGGTACCAATTTTGTACGATTTCGTTGAGAAATGCAAAAGTTATGGCCTTCTGAGTGTGGGTAGCTATTTTGGGTCCAGCAAAGCGTTTTTGTCATTCGACGGGAATGAACATTAATCGACTGGAGCCAAATATGTTTCTCTTAATTAAATATATCTATCCTCATTAAAAATAAGAAATCCATTTTCGTGGCGTAGAGGATGTCGTGTTTCGCTCCGTAAAGTCCAATTTTGTGAAAATCGGAGCTCGGAGTCAAAAGTTATGGCCGTTTGAAGTTTTGCAGTCAAACGTTGACTTTTCCTCTCCTCCTTCACCCGATCGCGCCGCGGCCCCACGCGCCCCTCGCGTCCCTCGCGTACTTTCTTTTTCCGGCTGTCCTGGACAAACCTTCACCTATTTCGTGCTTTCGCGCCCCACGCGTCTCTCGCGTACTTTTGTCCATTTGTCCGGGACGAACCTTCGCCTATTATTTCGCAAGGCCCCACGCGTCCTCGCGTACTTTTGTCCTCGGCTGTCCCGTGAGGAACCTTCGCCTATTTCGCTTTGGCGCCCCACGCATCCTCGCGTACATTTTGTCCTGTACTGTTCCTAGGACGAACCTTCGCCTATTTCGCTTTCAAGCGCCCCACGCGTCCCTCGCAGCATTTTTGTCCCCTACTGTCCCAAGACTAAGACTTAGCCATTTTTTGTGATTTTTCCTGGCCCGAGCCTGCTTTTCTGCAACCTTTCCACATTTTTTCGAGCTTGCTCTTTCTTTCGCCAGGAGTTAGAAAAAATCTAAGGGACCCAAGACTGATGCTTTGCCAATCAATATAATTGCTTGGGACTAAAGAATTTGATATGCATGTTATCAAAATTTACCTTGGGGGTGAATTTTGGATAACAGACCAACACGTGGCAAAGACAAATCAATGCACACGTAGGCAGAGGCGATCCCCGAGCTAATCAAATGTTGCCACGTGTCACTCTCTTGGTCATCACGACATCAAATTTTCAAATGGCCATATCTTTCAATGCAGAGCTCCAAATCTCACAAAATTTATATCGTTGGAAAGGTCTCTTTGACCCCTTCAATTTGGCACTAAGAAAACTAGAAATTGATGAGGTTTAGTGGGTCAAAATGGAAAACACGGCTTCAGAGGGAGAGAGAACAGTCCTGAGCACAAAAATGGTCAAATCTCACTCTCAACCACCAAAATTAATGAAGTATGGCTTTCATTTCCTTCTGCAAGACGGAATGGACATAGTAATGGCCTTACAAGGTGCCCATGTGCTTTGCAGGAGAATTCAATGCAGATTGTTGGTGGTTGAAAGTTGAAAAATTTATGCCCTTCTTTTTCCATCTTCTTTTTCTTTCTCATTCTACTATATATTGTAAAAATATTTCATTTTGAAAAAGATGGACATTCAAATCTGTAGAGGAACTATGTCAAAATGGTTCCTGAGCAACTGTGAGCCGTAAAACCTTCATTTTGGCTTGGCAATGTGTTCTTGTGCCTTCCTCTGCAACTGTAATGGTCTGTGCATATTTTTATTGCAATAAAACTTGTTTTGTGGTGTTTTCTCAACCTTGACTCGTGTTTATCTGCAACCTTGCCTCTCTTTTACTTGATGTAGTGTGTTGTGCATGTATTTCTCCTTTGTAAGTTCATTTTGTCATGTTTCATGTGAGAATAGATGGTAAATGTAGTTTGGGTCTCACTTATGTCTGGCCTCTCCCTTCTCCATTTCTTTCTCCCTTCTCCCTCACTCTTTTCTGGTGCTATCACCACCTTTTAGCTTAGGATTTCCCTTTCATGCATCTTTCTAACCCTCTTTCTCTCTCCATGGTCCCTTGGAATTGTTAGTTTAGGATTAGTTAGTTGCATTTCCTTCTTTAGGAGTAGTTTAACATTAGATTTAGGTAGAGGAACCAACCTTCTCTGGAGGTCTATCTCAAGTAGCAAGTCCCACAACTTGAGAGATAGTCTCATGTTAGCAAAAAGTAGGGATCTGTAACGAGAAAATCCTAGGGTGTTACTTATTTGTGATAACAATTGTTACTACAACTAGCAATCACATGTGAGTAGTGCAATGTGTATGCCGAAAGGGAATGCGGGGAGGAGTGTATATCGGGGATGTGTTAATATTGGATATGGAATGACTGATTTATGTTACGAGAAATAGAGGAACGGGAATGCTTTTTGAAGATTTTTTAAACAAACTATGGTTGGGAAAGGCAAGATAAGAGCAAAAAAACAAATGTTATGTTTTCAATTTTAGAAATAAATGGTAATCAACGATAGACTACAACCAACCACAACACATCACAAGGAATGCTCAAGAGACGAAAACAATGTAATTGAATGAAGCGGACATAATAACGTTCGACAAAGTTCTTTTGAAACAAATGATAGTCATTTAAGCACAAGTTCATGTGTAAAGGAAACAACAATACACATGTATATATGTATATATACATATGCATAGAATATGCAATATTATATAGTCATATTTGTCAAGTTTTTCATTAATTTTAAATTTTTTTAAAAAAATTGAACAACAATCAATATGTTTAAGGGGTATTATTTTTCTAAATTTTTTTATAAAAAATTTGGCAATATGATTCAATGTATTTTGAGAAATTAACTATAATTTAGAAGAAGTAAAACAAATTACAAACAATGAAAAAAATGTGTTAAATTTTTTTGTTATTCCTTCTTAGTCCATGGAATGTTGGAAAAAATGCAAAAGTGTATGACAAGCTTTATGTAGATATGCTTAGTTGTTAAGAAAGGGGTGTTACATTATGCATTGGTAGGTAAAGGGAGAGAGCTCAAGACGAGCTTCCTCTTTATCGCGAACATGAAGAAGGGGGCATCTGTAATTTTAGAATAACGCTCGAAGGAGAAAGAGGGGGAAATGCGTAGATTTGCATGGGAGGGGACTCTGGAGATGACAGTGAAGGTAAGCCCTTGTCTTTTCTTTTCACCGATGTCAACAATTTCTTTTAGTAGAGTTAGACATTGAGTTTTGTGGATAGTCAACGCCCAAACCATTTTGATTGGTAGTTGCACGAGATTTACTCGGAAATTAGTGCGATTTCTTTTGGAAATTGGTGGAACAGAACACGAGAGGGATTTTGTGGATCATGCAGCATGGGCCAATGTATCTGTCAAGTTTTATGACAACAAATAAAGACAACTCGTGAGGCTTAGAGGAATTATCATAGATAATGTCAACAATTTTCCTTGTTGAACCATTTACAAGGCCAACCTCTACCCACAAGTTAGTTGTAAGCATAACGTTTTGGTTTTTGCAAAGAAGAACCGTGAACTACAATTGATTGTCATTAGAGAATGTTGAAATCCCTCCTTTGGTGATTTGTGCAACTGAATGAGCAATTGGAACATTCAAAGATTTCAACATATTTAGATTGTGGTGGTCAACCAAATCATTTTGGAAAACAAGTGTGGGAAGTTGTGGAATGATTGTATTTCTTGTTGTGAAAGAAAATAATTTGTCCTTGACATAAGGAGCTCCCAGTCGTGTAAGGTTGGCACTCCATTGTGGACGTTGAGGAGCAAATCTCGAAAGGAAGTTTGTTCTTGGGAGGAACCTTGTTGGCGGAAAATTATTTGCAAAGAGATGAAAGTATTGAAACCCTTCCAAAGGGTTGCACCATAGAATTGGCTTCGCGTCTGAAAGGAACGCACACATCGGTGGAAGTTTCCCCAAGTCACCGACAAGAATGATCGACTTGCCACCGAATGACGACGCGTCAAATGTGGGACTCGCCTCTCTCGTAGACAAAAGTCAATTTTGGTTAGCAACTTAGGTCTAATGAAACTCATTTCATCAATAAGAATATACTCAACATGTTTGAGGGAGTCTTGAAAAGAGGATAGAGATTTCCCTTCTAATGGTTTGAGTTTCGATAGGTATGTGAAGGGAGGCATGTATGGTTGATGCAAAGATGTTGAATGCAACAACACCAGTAGGCGCAAGCAAAAGCAAATGTGATTTATCCACATATGTTACTTTGTTGAATGCTAACCTGATAGCATTAATGAGATATGACTTTCTTGTTCCAACAATGCCTTGAATTATTAATCTCAAAGGTGGAAACTTTCCCTTGGTCGAGAAGCGGTAGAAAAAGACATCAAATTCCATTTGTTGGCGGGGGAGAATTTGTTGACACCTAATGTAGAGGATATACAATGATGAGCCGTATTTACGGTGTTAGTTGCATCTCTATAAAAGGACCACTTTCTATAAAGAACATGGAATGCCATGCACATTCCAATTATGTTGAATATTAAAGTCTCGGACACCCAACAAATGCACACTATGAAGTTCCATGGTTTCATGCGCAAGTAAGGTGTAGTTGTGAAAGAAGCTACCATTCATCGTAATGATGTTGACGTTGGTCACAAATGTCCTCAAAATTAGACTCGAGCTCAAGAACTCTTCTCAGTAGCGCTAGAGCGTTGAACATGTCGGGGTCTATAACTGTTCTTGAATAAGTTCCACTTTCAAACAATCTCTTCAAGCGGTGGTGCCAATGTATGTAGAAATAATATGGAAGGGCTTGTATAAAAGATTTCGCCCAACAAAAGAGTTCAAAGGACATAGAATATGTTGTTGGTTCTTGAGAAAATCTAGGGTAGACATGAACAATAGTTAGCAATGTTCACAACTTCCATTTATTTCTCGCGATGCTTCGCTTTATAAGTCCAGTCTCGAGTTGCTTCAATGAGAGAGAGTGTTTCCATATTTGAGGGTCGAGCCTTATAGGAATCAATGAAGAGAGTTGTCCCCTCTAATTGCAACTCTATTTGAGCGATTCCTCTTAAGATTATTTCCTACATTTAATGAAACAAAGAAAACAAATGCATAAACGAGTGACAATGTTTACAACATGTGGAATGTTTCTTGTGAACTTATGTCATGTTCAACGATGTTATCTAAGAGCATCTTATGGATGATGATTTGTGTTGGGAATTAAGATTGACATCTCTTGAAATTATAGAAATCATTTGATGGTAGGTTTGATTGTTGCTCTTCCTTCGATGCATAGTTTGTAATGTATTTTAAAAGTACATGTCGAGATAGTACAAGTTGACAAATCAACATTTGCTCTCCAAATTGACAACATTGTTTGGTTATGTATGTTTAGCCTATTGTCATTTCTTGCAAGCAAGTATTTAACTATACCGACATCCTCAACAAATAAGGTTGATATAGCCCGAGTCTCCCACGGAGCATTGTATCAGAACGAAATTTGAGTCGATTTTTTTTTCCTCGACCAAGTTTGTTCATAGCACTTTATGTGGCATTGCACTCAATTCAATAGCTCTTCAAGGTCGGTAAATCGGGAAGATGAAAGAATTTGAGATCTATCCATTAGGCAAGGGTCATCTTCAATGAAGCAACAGACAAATTCGATCTTCCGTAATCGGATCTTGGATTCCAAGCAGACACGTAACTATCAAAGTATTTCCTTGTGGCCTCCATAGATACCGTATTTGTCCAATCAAGTGTATCAATGTTTGGTGCATTTTCAAGCCAAAGGAAACCATGGACATGTGTGGAGCCTCTATGTTCCCATTCATACATGTAGAAAATAATACAGAGTGTAAAACAATGTTTACACCAGTAAAACAAAAGAAATAGTGAACATATTTATTTAATCGCCTTCGTGCCTAATAGTTGTTCGCCCATGGTGTTTTCCCAAAACTTCAACATGAAAAATTATGAATTTGTTGTGTAAGTATGTGGACACCGTCATCACCAATCCGACACTATGATAATTCTTCACGGGAACTCCTCGTCTATATGATTATTTACCAATGCACATGCCTTTAGTTTGGTGGATGTAACTGAAACAAAACAACAACGGAACACAAGAATACCATTGACTATGATAAGACAAAATGACAACAAATCTGAAATATCAAAATAAATTATAATATTAACATGAAATCATATAATCTCACCCATGAGATACTTCAACAAGACTATGGGAGAAACTTTACAATTACACCTCTTGATGGCTTCTTCAACACACCTTTAATCGATGGCTTCCTTCGCACACTTCCTACAATATTTCTCACTACTTCTTTCTATGCTAAATGAGGGGGTGGCTCTCTATTTATAGAACTTCCAGCTTATCCATCCTATCTCTAAGATAGGATAAGAAATCCACTGACGAATCATATTCCATACCTTAACTCTTATCTCGTACATGTAAGCTTATCTCTTAAGATAAGATAAACCTTATCATTTTATATGGGTTCCACATTTTTAGACTTTTTACAAATAAAATACACAAAATATTTATGACCTCACTCCTTGTCCTTATTACCAATATAATATTTCTAATTCCTAATCATGTAGACCCTACTTCTCTAATTACCCAAACTTTGACATTTTAACATTACTGACCACTTACGACAAATATTTACTTTTACAACATTCCTATTGTACTTTGATCATTCTACCGTACTCCACATTATTGGCGACACTGCATCGACGGCGCCGTTATCTTCTATCGACGCTACTACTAATTATACTTAACAACATCCTATTCTAATACATACATTAATGAAATAGAAATTATGGAGGAAAATTTTAGTGTCGACATCTTCCTCCTTCTAGCTTCTACTCCGTCCCTGAGTAGACTATTCCAGTGCTTGGAAAATCTTCAACTTGTCGTGGTTGATCCATTTCGTAATGGGAGTGCCATCCAATTCCTCCACTTGCAGTGCATTACCATTTTCATGCACAAATGCTATTTTGTAGGGCCCCATCCATTTTGGAAGAAATTTTCTCTATCTTCTTTTTTTTTTGTATCTCGGAATCATATACTAGGACCAAGTCATTCACATGAAATGGAGACCATCGGATCTTTTGATCAAAGTATTCCTTCTCGCTTCATTTTCTTCTTATGGCTTGTATCCTTTGCTATTTCCTCATTTCCTCTAAAGCAAATGAAGATGTACCAACCTTTCTTTTATCGAATCACTTTCATCCATCCTTTCATTTTTCATAACTCTCACAAGTGGGAATATCAAACTCAATAGGAAGAACTGGATCAATGCCATAGCCAACTTGAAATGGGGAGTATCATGTTGCTGACTTTGATGTTGCCCTATATGCCCACAATGCCGCATGAATCCTTTTATCCCATTTATGTACTGCAAGGCCGCATCTTTGCTAGAATTTGACACAACACAAAATTTGTTCGTTCCACCTCGGTCCATTTGTGCTTGGCTTGTATGTTGTTGCCTTTCCCGTGCTTAATAGAAAACTTATTGACTAGGCTTCTACCACCTCATTAATGAAGTGGCTTCCTTGATCTATTACAACTATAAATTTCTGCCCTAAGCAAGTAATTTCTAAACTTTTTACAAAGAAAATGATATGAGCCTCTTTTTCACACAAGATAGTTTACCTCAAGACTGCTTCATTTGTCTGCTCCCAAAGTAAACTGGATGTTCATTCCCATTTTCATCCTTTTGGCTCAAAGTACTTCCTAGTGCCGCATCTGAGGCATCAGTATACACAATGAATGGCTTGCTCCAATCTGGATTCTTTAAAATAGGTGAAGACACCAGGGCTTCCTTCAGTTGTCCAAAAGCTTCATGCGCCTTATTTCCCGGTTCATAAGTAACATCCTTCTTCAAGAATCGGTTAGTGGTGTGCAATCTTTGAGAAATTCTTGATGAACCTTCTATAAGAACCCACATGGCCTAAAAATGATCTCAACTTACTTCTATTAATAGGAAATGGTAAATATTTGATTTTGAAACTTTATCAGATCATGCACAATACTATCTCCGGATACAACATGCCCTAACAAAACACCTTTAGAACATCCAAAGACACACTTTGTAGGGTTTAGTGAGGCTTGGCTTCATCTAACCTTTGAAATGTTGTCTCCATCTCAGTGTAGTGGTCCAACTTGCTCCCATAGATGCAAAATCATCCAGAAATACTCGATGAAGGTCCCAATATAGGGTTCGAACACCCTATTCATCAAACGCTCGGAATGTTGTTGGAGTATTACACAACCCAAAAGGCATAACTTTATAAGCAAACGTTCCCAAGGAGTGGTGAACGTGGTCTTCACCTGATCTTTTCTTCTCGCTTATACGAACTTGGTTGTAGCGCTTATATCCATCAAAGAAACTATAAGCACTCTGACCGCCTACTTCTGGTCAAGATCTGATTTGAAAATGGAAGAGGGTAATGATCCTTCTTTGTTGCCTTATTGAGCTTCCTCAGTAATCAACACAAATGCGTAGCTTCCATTCTTTTTTATTGAGATCACAATGGGAGAAACCCATTCTCGAATTCTCCACAAGAAATATGAATCCCGCATTAAGCAACTTATCTATTTCTTCTTTTACAGTCTTGGAAAAATTAGGATTCATTCTATATGACATTTGCTTTATGGGCTTAGCACCATCTACCAGTTTCAATACAATGTTCTACCCAACTTACTTGGCGCAGAGTTCCTTGTAATCAAAAGTGAATAGGTGTATGTACCTTGAAAGAGTCGGAGGTAGGATTCCTTCTCACTCTCCATCACAAAGATCACCAATCTTTATTTGTTGGAGACGATCATCAACTTCTTCTTGAGATAATTTTATGGGGTCCTGGTTGGTGTGACTGGAAGAATATCCATGACTGAAACATCAACCTCACTTTCTTCATCTTAAAGTGTCCACTTCACTTTGGTGCTAGAGTAATCAGAGGATGTCTAATCATCGGGCTTTATCACTTGAATCCACAGTTCTCTGCTTTATGATGTCGAGGGATCACGTTTATCTTCACCCTCTCTACCACGTCCAAATGTCATGAAACCTTCATTCCAAGTAGTTTCTTGCATGAACTCTCCTTAGCCATGGTCTTCCAAAGAAAGATTGGGTATGCAATAGTACCATTTTTCATCACCCGAAAGTCTACCACACATACAACACCCATAACAGATATCGCCACATTTGAAACTACACCTTCGGTTTAGTTTTTCCTTTATTTAATGACCTTAACATAAGTGTTCAAGGGCGATCAATTTTTAAACCCAACATATTCATTACAAACTCGGTCATTACATTAAGCTGCAAAGCACCTCCATCAACTAAGACATCATGAATTGAAATGCCATTACATAATACCTCACTTGTGGAGCATAGTGATCCGCCTCGCCTCCAAAACAGGGGACCTCAACCTCCTTCCTTCTTCGAGCATGAGTCCACTTCGCAACTCCCGCCTCTTCTCGAAGACATAGCCAAGAGTTGACTATATGTAATATTTGCATGTGCCTTTTGGGACAGATCTTCCAAGATGGAGTATGGTCCTTGCCCCCGTGAAATTAGAAAATCCCGCACACCCAACTTTATTCTCCTATGTTTCTTACTAGTTTCTTCTTTCATCTTCTTAGGATCATTTCCATCTTGATTATCTTTTTCTTTCTTTCTTTTTTGTTACAAACACATCTACTTCATTATTTCTTCTCTTATCTACTACATCAAAAGAATTCACAGGTGCTTTTCCTTTATCATTATCTCCTTTACCTGTGATGTAGAAGCTCTATCCTGACAATTATACTTATAATGACCCTTTTTATAACAACCATAACAAACAACTTAAATATTTATTTTGGACCTCTATCTCCTCCCGAGAACTAAATTCCTTTCCTCAAGAAGATTAATAGTTAAGCCGACCCATCTTTTCGCAGATCTTCATACTCAAGTAGATGTACTAGGAGAAATATTTTGCTCACCGGGAGTGGTTGTGGATTCTGACCAAAGTGCCTGGTGTAGTCTCTACTTTAGCAATAATTTCTTTGGGCTCCTCTTCCATGCTTTCTTCTTGCCTTCTTGTAATCTCCTTTGCTTGTTCAATGGTAGTCAAGGTTGTCATACTTCACTCATTGTCTAATCTCGGCTTCATCCCAAGAATGAAGTGCTTACAGAGGAGATTATCCACGCCATTCATCAACCCATCCGCTAGTCCTTCCTTCCGGATCCGGGCATCGAGCTTCCTCCTTAGCTCTAGAACACGAGCATGATAATCCCTTATCTTCTCCTTCTCTCCTTGGGATAGCTTTGTGATCTCGATCATGAGATCTCGCATATTTTCGTTGTTCACCAAATTCTTCAAGAAAACTTTCAGCTTAATAAATCCCATGAATTTTTCACATTATCACCTAGTGTTTCAAACCACCTAAGTGTCGAACCATCCAAAAGGTAGGAAAAATTCAGTTCATTGTTCCTTCTTATAAGGCCATTACAAATACAAGATCGTTTAAACTCTTGAATGAAAGAAGAAGCATCTTCATTAGATTGAATAAAAATAGAATCTTTCCCATTTTCAAAAGTAACCACCGTGAAATACCAACCCACAAGTACAATCAACAAGACTTATGTGCACAAATAATTGGAATCACTATAGAAATGACCATGGTAAACTATGGTAAAATCTGACTTACTGCGGTAAAAACTGACTTTACTGTGGTAAACACTATTCACGGTAAAAAGTGAAGTTACTGCGGTAAATACTATTCACGGTAAAAAGTGACTTTATCGGTAATTACTATTCCCAAAGAAAAAGGACTTTACTAGGGTAACTACTATTCATGGCAAAAATGACTTTAACATGGTAACTACTATTCACAGTAAAAATGACTTTACCATGGTAACTACTATGCACAGTAAAAATAAGGTTACCCTCCAATTGATTTTTGACTAAGTGGGAATATCTCTCCGTAAAATCCACTAACGAGGAATGGTCCCGACAACGGAACCAAAATGTCATCACCAATCCTAAGACTATGATAATTCTTCACCGAACTCCTCGTGCTTTATGATTATTTACTAATGCATGACCTTTAGTTTGGTGGATGTAAACTGAAACAAAACAACAACGGAACACAAGAATACCATTGACTATGATAAGACAGAATGACGACAAATCTGAAATATCAAAATAAATTATAATATTAACATGAAATCATATAATCTCACCCATGAGATACTTCAACAAGACTATGGGAGAAACTTTACAATTACACCTCTTGATGGCTTCTTCAACACACCTTTAATCGATGGCTTCCTTCGCACACTTCCTACAATATTCCTCACTACTTCTTTCTATGCTAAATGAGGGGGTGGCCTCTCTATTTATAGAACTTCCAGCTTATCCATCCTATCTCTAAGATAGGATAAGAAATCCACTCGACGAATCATATTCCATACCTTAACTCTTATCCGTACATGTAAGCTTATCTCTTAAGATAAGATAAACCTTATCATTTTATATGGGTTCCACATTTTTAGACTTTTTACAAATAAAATACACAAAATATTTATGACCTCACTCCTTGTCCTTATTACCAATATAATATTTCTAATTCCTAATCATGTAGACCCTACTTCTCTAATTACCCAAACTTTGACATTTTAACATTACCGGACCACTTACGACAAATATTTACTTTTTACAACATTCCTATTGTACTTTTGACTATATCCGTACTCCACATTATTGACACCATGATCGACGGCGCCGTTATCTTCTATCAGACGCTACTACTAATTATACTTAACAACATCCTATTCCTAATACATACATTAATGAAATAGAAATTATGGAGGAAAATTTTAGTGTCGATAACACCTAGTGGGGATGATTAACAATGTTAAGGTTCCTCCATCATTGAGCATCATGAGGTTCGAGACGAGGGAACACCTGGGCATGACACTATGAAGGTCCGACCATTTGGTGTCTCGTGGAACTTAGAGTGAAGAAGCTGTAACACCCGATTTTGTAAGTTATCTTGGTGATTATTTTTCATAATGTCAGAATCTGAAATAAAGGCAAACATGTTAATATATATTTTGATCTTAAGGGAATGTGTCAGCAACTGGACTCGTGCATGCTGTAATTTATTGCATGGGACAAGAGTTATCATATACTTGTGTGTTTGCGACGTGACGACAAATTGCCGTATGGTTGTTGAATTCTATATGATGTGGCCTTCTTGAGATCGCTTTGTCGATTTACTCTCGAACCAAATCAGTAGGTTGATATAAATGTGCAAAGACACCGACATAGGTATGAACAATGGCACGTAGATGCCAACGGAAAAGGTTCGATTCACGAACCATACACTGCTGTCGTAACGTGAGACCCCGTAAAGTGAGAAATGCCGATACGGTGGCTCTGCATGTTAACAAAGGACAGTAATGTCATGTACAAGTGTCGAATTAGAAGTTAGTCAAGGAGACTTGACAGATCAAGGTGATTAGTGTTAGGTGTTAGAGGGAATTAGATCCTAATCTAATCCTAAGCTCTACCTTACATCCTAAACTACTATCCTAAGTGGATTTTTAAATTATATAAAAAAAAGGTGGAAATAAACCTAAGTTCTATTAACCTAAAGACTAGGCTATGACCTAGGTCGAACACTAATATGAATCCTAAACTAATCCTAACCTAGAAGGGGACGCACAGACCCTTGGGGGAAGAGGATAAGGATGAAAGGGAATTAATGGCAGTTAATGTGAGTCCTTACGTGGACAGTGCTAGTTTGGCGGGAACAGGGAGAAAGATGGAGGTAGCTAGTTGGTTATGAAACTAAACTTGGTTTTGCATGCAAAATTTGAATTAGATGGTTCGCCAACCCAAGTCGGTGGTGGCGTGAGAAAATAGAAAAAGGTAGAGCCTTTAATGCATTTAAATTTTTTGGTCTTCGCGACCAACTCGCCTTGGAAAGTGTATGAAGGAAATTTTGATTGTTTATTGTGGTTGTTCAAATTTTTGAGAAGTCGCTTCCGCATTTGGTTTTTGCTTGTTGGTCACTGAACCGGGTTTCATTTGGTTTTTATCATTGTTCTTTGGAAATTTGGTGGTCTGTTCACGAGCCTAAAGAGGAAGGGATTGTTGGAAGCTCGCTGTTGTCGCCGTGGAAGGAAACAACCTCTGTAAACACGGTTTTCTTCGAGTTCTGGGAAAGAAATTTGCAGCATGTTAAGCCCTTCTCTTTAAAAACACTTGCTTTGTTTAAGCGTCTCATTAAAACAACCCTGCTCTTGGGTTTTGGGTTTAATCGATTTTGCTGTCATTGTTTGGAATGAAATAGGTAAAATCATTTCTTGTTGTTGTGATTAATCTGTCCTTGCATTTTCTTTGAATGGAAACACCTCCATGCTGTGCGGGTTTGGTTGACAGTAATGAGGAACTCGTCATGTGTGTTATGAAACTGTACATGTTGTATGAATTGTTTTCATTATTGAATTAATCGTTCCGTTGCTAATACGAACTGGAATGATAGAAACAGTAGATGTTTGAAGTAGTTTCTTATTGAAATTGTTAAGGAAATAGATCCTTTTCCTTCTGCTGTTTTGGTTTTTGATGGAAATGGCTTTTGGGTTTCAAGAGCATATGAACTCGATTTGAAGGAAGTAATAACAATATTTTTATTGTTGTGCCTTTTCTTGTTTATGGAATGAACGAATACGTATTGGGTATTCGTGAAAGTAGGAAAAAGTTAATGGTTTTTCTTCTGAACTTGCATTTGATTACATTCCTTCCTTGCTGTGAAGGTAGGATGAATTGTTGTGTTATTTGATGCTGCTTGGTCTTCCTGTTCGGACTGTGGACACGATTACAAACTTGGCTTTGCATTTCTGTGCAATGAATGAATATTTATGAACTGTACTTCCTCTTGCCTTGGTGGAAAGTTGATTTGTTATGTCTTAATTGAGGTGGTTTGATCTCCAGTTCAGACTGTAGTTGTGAACAAGAACTCGGCTTTTTATTTATGTATAATATGGAAATTTTTGGAAATGAGTAGGCGGTTTGGATCTGTCTTGACGTGCACCTTTGTTGTGCATCTGATATCCTATGCGGGTTTTTATTAATAAGGGTATTATTGTATGAAAATCGCATTTTGGGTTCTGTACATCATTGTGAATAGAAAAATGGATTCGGGTAGAAACATTTATTGGTAAGGAACTCAAATTAAGTCTTCATTGCTTATGGTGTATTGAATTGAAACAGTTCAGACTATGTGAGTCTGCTATTCATTGTTGAACGATTGTTCAGTTGTCATTTGGAGTTGAACTGTCATGCTGAGATGAACACGATTTGGGTGTTTTTATTTCATTCTGAACAAAATGATTGTTCTCACTGAAATTATGGGGAAACGAATTCTTCTTCTTTCTGCTGTTTTGATTTGATAAAATCAGTAGTCGGGTGGTTTATTGAACTTTATAAGTTCAGTCGGTAGAGAGGACAGTGGCATTTAAATTGTTTCCTGAGTGCTGTGTTTTTCTGTACAAATGGAATATTTAAATGTTTCTCATGGGTCTCCGATTTACGCATTATCATTTAAAAGAAATGAAACCGACCTGAACAATTCTTGTTGAGTTTGAAGAAAATGGTTGTTTTCTTATTGAAAGGTGAAAGGAATGAATTCTTCTCTTCTTGCTGTTGAATTCTGGAAATAGCATTAGAGCCTTACTGTGCATTATGATTTAGTCTTGCTGTAGGTAACAGCAATGTGTAAATTGTATTTTGAACTGTATGCGATCATGGATATAGAAGGTCATGTGAATAATTGATTGCATGATTGTATAACTGTTTATTTGGTTTAAAAAATACACAGTGAAAGAAGTATGGAGTCTTCTAGTACGGTAAGTACATAGTATGCATCCTTATACTATTTGATCTATGATAAATACGATGTTGTACTAACCTGTCTTTGGGTATTCATATGAGCCTGATTTAAATGAAGTATTGATAAGGACGATAAATTCTTCCTTGTTTTCATTTAAAACTGATTATGAATGAAATTATTCTTGCTGCTGGAAAGTGAATTCCGAATGGATTTTGTAAGTTTCACTCTGAACTGTTATCTTGAATTGTGTCTCGTTTGGATTCAGCTTTTAGGACAATATGAGGAAAGAAATAGGAATGTGGATGGATAACTTGGAAAAATGATCTTTTCTTCTTTCATACGCTTGGAAATCTGTAATCGTTAAGAACGAATTTTGTATCGCTTGGGTCCGAGCAACTATATGCATTTGTTTGCTTTCTCGTCTCGGCGTGATTGCTTGGAATCAAATGTGTCGTATGAACCGAAAGGAAAGTAATTGGTTACGTTTCGCTTAGTTTTACCCTTTGCATTTATTACTAATGAAAGGAATAGAAAGGATAATGCTTAAGTTATATCAAAAGATGCTACTTGTATTCCTAAACTTTACAAATATTGTAATTTGGAACTCAGAATTCGTTATGTGGAAAATAGGACAACAATTCTTGACCGATGGGATGGTATTGAGATGGTTCGGTTGTTATGCTATCCATTCTTTTGATGCTTGATTCTTGATTGATGTTCATACGCCGTTTCATAAAAAGCGGTGGTTCTTTTATCGAGACAGCTTAATCAAGCACCTCATTTTAATGACAAGTGCTTAATATGCTCGGCCATCGAATCGACCCGTGCAAGTAATTTTGCAGATGGAAATTGATTAGAATGAAGACATGGCTGTTTTCTGATGCTTCTTTTGATTATCAGAAGATGAATTGTATTTGTTAGTTATTATTCCTCTACGAGGAATTGTGAAAAGAAGAAAGTACATTCTTCTATCTATGAGTTGTAACGATATTTTATATAAATAAAGTCCAGTCAGTTGGATTGGCAAATGTATGGATTATGAAATGGATTGATGAATACAAATACAAGTGTGATATTTTAATAACTATATCAGTTTGATATTGTTGATTAATTGGAAATAAAATGTTATTTCTTGATTTGGATTTATTTAATTGTCCTTAGATGGATGTTAAAAAGGAATTGATATCTATTCTTACCTAAATGCAACTTTAAGTTGAAATGTGCAATTAGTTCATACTTGGGTAAAGATGAATTCTTAATTGACATTAAAAGGGATTAGGAAGAATATGATTCCATAACTGATAGGTATTCAGGATTAGCATGGAAGCTAAGGAATATCAATTAAACTAGGAGTAACCGAACTTCGTTTTCGAACTCCATTAATAACCTCGTATGTTAAATTCAGAAAGAAAGGATATGGGATAAATATATCCAGAGCTAATGGACCTTAACTATGTAAGGTTAAGGAAAATAAATGAATACATTTATTGGGAATTAGACCTCGTTTAAATGACGTCTAATAAGCTGGAATTCTGAATTTAGTTACAGTTGGGAAAATCTTGGTTAAGTTTAATAGGTTAAACTTATCACGTCTCGCTTCAGAATTCAGCAGTGCTTAATCCAAAGATTAAGAAGAAAACCAAGTAGAGAAAATGCAGCCCTTCTACATTTAAGGAGAAGATGCATAGCAAGCTAGAGGACTCGATTTAGTCTCTCTTAGCTACATACAACCGTAACAGAACGAGGATAAAGGATCAACATGGTTACCGAAAGTTGATCTTAATAATTAAGATCATATCCAAATCACTGAAAGGGATGTGTACTGATGAGAGGATTCCGTAGGACATCGACATACGCCAACCATAAAGACGGTGTCTTCATGAAGACGGGGTCTTCATGACGACACAATGTTATAGCCGACATATTACAATGCCCTCCCGAATTAAAAATCAAGAATACATAGGTGAATGTGAAGTTCTTGGTTGGGGATGGAGTATGATCACGTATACTGAGTGACTCCGGAGGACTAAAGATAACTAGACACACGGAGTCGTGGGGAACGACATCGTATGTCTGCGTATCTTTAGTTACCATGAGTACCTTCCTATATTCGTTCATATTACTAGTTGGAAATTGGAAATTTGAACCTAACCGTAAATTGAAAGGACTGGTAGGAACCAGGAAAGACCATTCTAGATAACAGGTGAAGTGAAGTGAAGGACGTATTCCATTGATGTGTATCACATCCAGGAATATGATCATGCAAAGCATGTGAAAATCTTTGGCCAAAGTATCGCAAGTGCTGGTTGCGTTGTCCGATCACTTAATTTAAGATGCAGATGTCACCAATATCAAGAATGAGATATTCGATAGGATTCTTAAATGGATCACTTCGATAACCTGTAACGGTTAAGAGAACTTGTATATATAATATATTATGCATGAACGAACATGAAGGATCCGTTGTTGCCGAGTCATGAAATGAGAGATCGTTGAAACTCCGAGCCATGAAAATGGGAGATCGGGCAGTTCTTCGAGTCATTTACAAAGATATAGAATCTGCTATAAGATCAATGGCATGAATGTGTGTTCCATATTGTAAATATGCGAACAGGAACATTAGTTTTAAAAAGGAAATTGTGTGTTCCAAATCGTGTTGTTTGGGCAGAGAACAATTATTAAAACTTGAACGTGTGTTTGAACTATATAATTCACAACAGAGAACGTTAAACCAAAAAAAAAAAAAAATTCCCTTGTTCTAGTATCTTAAAATCGGGATGTTACAAGAATAAAGTAGGTGGACCCAATTATTCGATCATGTCCGAAAGTTCACCTCTACTCTTTACGAAAAGTATCGTGTCCCTCGAAGGTTTTTACCAAACCACATCAAGTCATTGGGAGGCTATCATGGGGAAGTCCTATAGTCTTTCACGGGAGCTTGGATAGTTATTGGAACAACAAAATCATTATTCTCGTTTCATAAAAACTATTGTAGTTTCCTGCGCTTCAAAGTGACGCATAATAAGATTGAGAAGATAGTATCTAAATCGAGGGTGGGAGCCAAAATGATTGTCGTGGAACCGCAAAAAATGTAGAGCATATTCATGCAAGAACTCCTTCATTTGGGGCTATTTGAACATGGATTTTCCTATTGGAAATAAAGTTGGAAATTCCATAGAGAATAACCCTTATGTGTTGTATTCATTTATAGGTGAAAGCCCAATTTTAGGCCATTGCAGAGTGAAAGGACTCGCTCTCCCATGCTCAAGAATAAACTATTGAATTACCTCTTCTTATGTACCTGAATTGAGGATGGAGGGAACAAAAGAAGAAGATTGACAAACCGTGTCAGGCATGTCTACAAACTCATGTTCAATCATATATGTTGGATGTTCATGAATCTCATGACAATTGAGTGCAATCCTATTCAAAAAGAGTGTCACATATGTGGAGGAAGAAGGCAAGGATGCAAGAGCATTCTCATCGATCAATACATCTTTATAGTATGGATTATGTGCAATTTTAAATTGCAAAGCTTCCCACACATGGGATTTGCTAACATAAAAGTCATATTTTGTTAAATTAGCTCCAATTTTTTGTATGAGTATTTGGTCCAAATTTCCAAGTCAGTGCGACAAGTATTTCGCTATAGAGGAAATGTTTTGAGGGAATCTTTATGTGTGACATGCATATTTGTGTTGCCCTCCTCTTACCCGATCGACTTGCATGATAAGATTAACACGAGCAATGAGTAGTTTCTCGACCTGGGTCAAGCACTTAAAGAACAAAAGGTTGATTGCCTGGATCCATATTATTCCACAAGGAGAAACGATGCCCATTTTTTTTTCCAGATTTGCATCTATTGCAATTATACAATCCTCCGATAATGTTGTTCTCGTATTGCAGTAGTTTTCCAAGCAAACTTAGCGGGTTTGGGTTTTCAACAACAAATCTATTCTTTTTCGAAACGCGCGTGTTAGTTTCTCAATAAGAAACCAAGTCGAGAGCATGTCAAGATGACGCTGAGGGATAAGGGTCGATTCACAACAGTACGAGCGATGTTTGTGCAAAAGGGAAGGCATTTGTAAGAGATTGCAAAATGCAGGTACGTGGAAGTTCATTGTCGGTGGAAGGGTATGCACATGAGTAAATCCAAGGAGGGTTGGAGGATTGGACTTGAATAGTTACTTTTGTTCTTTCGACAAAAGATCGAACATTCAAGTCTGTGGGGTGCTTCACTAAAATATGTAAGTAAAGGCATCAAGGGAGGAAAGCTTGGACATGGACATCAAAGCGTGTCTCAATATATTGTGATGCATTGATATCAGTCGACAATATTCTTGGAAGCAGAGGATTCAACGACATTAAATGGCATGAATTGAGTACCCCGTTGTAGCCGAGTAAGCTCCACCCCTTTGTTTATGAGCATGATAACGTGTGCCTTGAGATGTGTTAATACGATCTCTATGTAGTGCATCGCGCTTCGACTTTGAGCTAGTTGTTTAGGAGTGGCATGCTAATGCAAGGTACAACTTGCAAGAAATGGTAAAGGGTAAAGAGCAAATCTTTTTTCCGAGTCCCGCAAAATTTCTAGAAGACAAAAGCGAGAGAAACTTTTTTAGTCATATAAGGTTGTTTGTTTAGAAAATACTGTTAAACAAAAGGGAAAAATACATTTTTTTCAAAGGTATCAGAGATGGCCTTAAACAATAAAAGAAAGATATGTTCTATCACAATTTACTACCATAGAGTAATGTTTGTTAATACAATTTGAGAGTTTTGGAGAATTTAAGAAGATACATAACGTGTATTCATTTTTTTAACATAAAGAACGAAGAATTGTAAAAATTTTTAATATCGAAGTGGAACGTAATAAATTTACAAACAAAAAATATTCATAAAATATTTATTAACACCAATACATATTATTTTAATATATAGGTTCATTATTTATGTTTGCAAAAATGAGTTTGTATACATAGATTTTAGAATTACACATAAAGAAATCTTAAAATTAAACTTTGATAAATAGTTTTTAATGATTTAAACAAAATGGGGTTATTTAAGAAACATTGAAAACTTTTAAGAAAATATAATTGGGAGGGATAAAGTCTTATCCTCTTAATATGGGTAAAATTGATTTTTTTTGTATTGTTATATTAATTATTAAATTATAAATAATAAAATAATTGAAATATACCGAATAAATTTGCATTAATTTATGTATTTTATGATCAATTAAATTTTGCATAGATAATTTTACCGTATTAATCATATTAGATCAATATTTATTAGAGGGACTAGGGCATATTGGAGAACATGTAAAAATGAATTGATGGACATGATTACACAATTAGGTTCTTGACATTCTTCATTACATTAAGTGTTGCAGATACCAAATGGCGTACTCTACATCGAGCCATGCCTAGCTAGCCCCACTAATGTCGCAACTTACTACCAATGGAGGAATACAAATATAGTTACCAATCCACATATTGTTGCTATGTATATGCACCACCGCTTCAAGATTTTCATTGATGAGGTCCTCATCAACCACTTCGGTACAAGAGACATTTGGTCAAGGTATGTTCTTTCTTTTCTTCATTCATGTAAAATATAATACGTTCAATAAATTTTATTGCAATGTATTCGATGCAGAATTCATATATATTCATCATGTTCGACACTTATATGTGGTTACTATCTCTATCCATTTTTTGTAGGAATGAATGGCAATATCGATCATCAATTCATAGACATATGGTTGTTTGGCTCAAGGATGCTCGGATGTCGAAAATATGGATTGGAATGATCCCTCGCAGTTGTAAAGGCAAAAGCATATTATGATAATTTTATTAATGCATGGAATCCAAGAGACGAGCATCAAAGGAATAACCAATTTTCAAGATCTATTAATGATGACCCTTGTTTGATGGACACATCCCAAATATTGTAGTCTGATATAAGACATGATTATGAAGAAATTGTAAATCGTGTTGAGCGACATACAAAGTGCACCTTGGACACATGCTTGTGAAAAAAAGGGTCCATAAATGTTTGTCGATATAAAGCTCCTTGGGAGTTGCAGACATAATCAAAATTGTTCATAGATGAGGAAGGCCAAAAAAATAATCTTCCAGCACGCAATGATGATAGAATCAATGTACACAATCCTCGATATGCTTTCACTTTGGAGGGAAAACATAGATTGTCAACCCATCCTTTCCCACCGAGCAATTTTGAATTACATTGCAAAGTATGTTGCAAAAGCAAAAAAAGTTCAGAGAGTTATCATGACATACGCCGACGCGTGTTGCTAAAGAACCATTCCCAAGACCCGACACATTGTCAGGCCTCTAAACTATCATTCTAATAATGTCATTAATCATTGTAGGATCTTTCAATCACAATTGACCTTCAACACCTTCGATTGTTGCCTAAATCTTCGATGGCTACCAAATCTTGCATGATTTACACCGTTGTTCCATATACCACACATTTTTTACTGTATTGTTCTTACTGTTATATCTCGGTGGCAAGACCCTTTATTTTGGTTGTACCAAAGCAACCCATCTATAAATTTCTCATGGATTGTTGTCTCTTAAAAGTTTACCGATATATGACAAATTGGAAACTCTTCACAAACGGATAATCATGCATCACACTATATTTCTTTAACATTGTCAAGTTGCAAGTACCATGCTACCTTTAAATCCACTTTTATGGCATAATCTTTCTTTGTGAGCTTCAAAACGCTCGATGGATAGCTTAATCTTGTAAGGATGTCAAAACTTGCATGATTTACATCATACTTCCACACACATCCGCTTTCTTACTAATATACTACTTTCAAATACTCCTCCTATATGCCTATCGGCCTCTCACAAGCACCTTTGATGCTTTTGCTAGTTTTTTAATGTATTAATCATATTAGATCAATATTTATGTACCTACCTTCACAAACACCTATGCATGTTTTTGCTAGTTTTAATTTCTATTCAGTGGAGGTTTTATTATTCTTTTATGATGCGATTTTATTTTGAATTAGTACCTCAGAAATATTTCTTTAAAATTGGCGAATCAACAATTTGGGAGTTCTATGTTTCTTACACACCCAAAACTGTATTCTTTTCCCTCCGCTCTCCTCTTGTCCCATTCAAAATTACAGAGTAGACTGTCTTACTTTGATAATTGCATCCGGCAAAATTTGCCGGATCCTGTTAGGAGTGTTCTCACCAATTGTAAAATTTCAAATTTATACGAGGCGAAAACTCTCGCTGATTACAGTATGGACCAATATCGATGCCATGACAGCTGAACTCCTTATGATACGAAGACATACGATTTAAATCGGGGAATAATTGCAATGACACTATTGCGAAATCCATTATATTTTCGGTTTCACCTGGTGAGAAATGGCGCCACCATGACAGCAGCTCTAACCAATTCTACAAATTATAATAGCTCAGACCAGGACATCAGAAGAATGTGCAAGGAAGGCCGCGTAACAGAAGCCCTGCAACTCTTACACCACACAGATCATCGCCACATAGACCCCTTCACATACGCCTCTTTCTTCCACGCCTGTGTTAAAAGAAAAGCCTTCGCAGAGGGAAAACAGCTCCACGGTCACATGAACGACCAGGGTTTTCTTCCAAACATAATGGTACAGAGTGCACTGGTCACCCTGTATGCCAAATGCGGCCACGTGGCGGAGGCCCGCAGTATTTTCGATCAGATGTACGAGCCAGACCCCTTCTCCTGGACCTCCATGATTGCAGCTTATTGTAAACATGGACCCTGGAGGAAGCTTTGGTTTTACTAAACCAAATGAAAAAATCAGGCGTCAAACCTAGCCATTTTACCTTCGCCAGCGTTCTGCCCGCCTCTGCCAAATTGGGAGCCCTAAAACAGGGTGCAGGGATTCATGGTGAGATAATTAGAAGTGGGTTTTATTCCGATGAGTTCGTGCAGAGTGCCCTTGTGGATTTGTATGCAAAATGTGACAGCATGGAGGATGCACGCCAAGTGTTTGACAAAATGACTCAACGAGATGTGGTGTCCTGGAATGCTATGATTGCAGGGTATGCGCAGAATGGTCGCCTGGATGAGGCTGTTTCTATGTTTGAGAACATGCCTGAGCCGGATGTGATTAGTTGGAATGCAGTTATTGCTGGGTACGCACAGAATGGAGATGCTGAGAAGGCAATGGAGCTCTTCCAGAGAATGCCACTCAGAGATATCGCGTCTTGGAATACGGTGATTGGAATGTGTGTGCAGATTGGCAAGTGTGAAGAGGCCTTGAGGTTTTTCCAGCAGATGCAACTTTCAGGCAAGGCATTTATTTATGGGCTGTATATTTTGTTCCCAATTGAGTCTTCTTCATAATATTTCAAACATTAGATTTGTCAATTAGCAATTTAAACCCAAAATATTAAAAAAATGTGGATATGTTGTTATATAGAATGTTGCATTGTATTGTCGAGTGTTGTTTTGATGATGCCATTTTTGTCGCCAATTAGGACATTTTCTAAAATATTAGCCATTCAAGACATAAGATTGTCAGAGTCCATAAAATTATGAAACATGCTTATGGATGAAAGTTTAAAACTGTATAAAATATTTTTTTATCAGCATTTCCAATCACACTCCATGATAGTTTTCATCTCAACGATGGATCAGTACTGTTGATTATAAAAATCTTTAAACAATGTTTTCCAGAAACATGTTTCATGTTATTTGCCATGTTTTTGTGTAAAATGCAGCATTCTTTAAAGAGACAAATTAGCAAATCTTCAAAATACTAACCCTTAAAACGTTGCAACCCTTAGTCCATTGCAGATTCGATGAGAACACGTGGTATCAGTGCACAGATTAGATTAACCAATTAGCAAATTTTCTGAAAAAATTAGTTTTGTTTTTATGGAAAATGTTGCATTCTATAGATTTACCAATTAATATTCTTTTTTTTCAAAAATACTTATTGCTAGTAACATTTTAATATAAATTGTTCCATTCAATTAGTTCTATGATTGCTCAGCAATGAGTGAGTTACATGAGCGAGGTATGTAATTTGAAAGCTTAATAGCTTCAACACAGTTTATCCAAAATAAATTTGACTTTGTTGCATTCTATTGTCCATTGCAACATGCTCCTGTCCATAATATTCTGCAAACATTAGATTGAACAATTCGTAATTTTTTAAAACATACTAGTTACGTTCTTATGTGGAATTTTGCACTCTATGATTCACCAATTAGCAAATTTTCTTTAAAAAAACCTGTTTTTATATAAAATGTTGCAGTCAATGGTTCATCACAGCTTCGATGGCACCCCTTGATATTTGTGCATAATTAGATTGACCAATTATCAAATTTTCAAAACATGTTGAATTCTATGTCCATTGCATCTTTGATGATGCCACTTGGTATTTGAGCTCTCATTATGGATCCCAGAACCCACATCTATTTATATGAATAGTAAATATACATTTTTCCTCAAATATTAGCCCATAATACATATATTCTATAGAGGTCTGTCAACTTTTTTGTGCCTGTAATTATTTTGTCATCTCTAAACACTCCCTTGCTGGCAGGTATGAAACCGAGCCCAAAACTTTTGCCAGTGTTCTACCGGCATGCGGTGAGTTGGCTGCCCTGGAGCAGGGCACTGAGATCCATCAAGATATTGTTCAGAGTGGGTTTGAGTCTGAATTCATTTTGCAGAGCGCCCTTATGGACATGTATGCAAAATGTGGGAGCTTAGAGAAAGCTCGCGATTTGTTTGATAGAATGCCATACCAGAACACTGTTTCATGGACATCCATGATTGCCGGCTATGCAATGCATGGACAAGGCAGGGAGGCCCTTGAACTCTTTGGAGAAATGCAGAAGTCTGGTGTGAAAGCAAACCATGTCACATTTGTTTGTGTTTTGACCGCGTGCTGCCATGTGGGCCTGGTCGATGAGGGCCAGAAATATTTTGATTCTATGACTCAAGAGTACCATATCATGCCTCAAATGGAAAATTATGTCTGTATGGTTGATCTTTTTGGTCGCTCAGGCACATTGACAAGGCGTATGAATTTATCGAGAAAATGCCAATAAAACCTGATGCTACAGTGTGGAGGTGTTTGCTTGGCGCCTGCTATGTACATAAGAATGTTATACTAGGGGAACAAGTAGCAGAGCACCTTTTTGAATTAGAACCTGAAAATGCCTCGCCTTATGTGCTGCTATCAAACATATATGCTGCAGCTGGAAGGTGGGATGACATGGAAAAAGTGCGGAGGAGGATGAAAGAGAGGGGAGTTAAGAAGACACCTGCATGCAGTTGGATTGAAGTCAAAACACAAATGCATGCATTTTTAGTAGGAGATGCATTGACAACAAATCCAGAGACACAAGAAATGTATGAAAAGCTAGCAGAATCGTCTACTGAGATGAAATTGGCAGGGGTTGTTCCCAACACAAGTGGAATAGTTTCTTTGGCACCATAGCCAAAAGTTAGCCATTGCATTTGGGCTTATCAGCACATACACTGGAACAATTATTTGGGATATTAAGAATCTTCAAGTGTGTGGCTACTGCCACTCTGCTACTAGGTTTGTATCCTAGATTGTTACACTAGATATTATTGCGAGGGATGCGCACTGTTACCACCATTTCAAGAATGGACAGTGTTCTTGTGGCGATTCAATGTCTGTACTCATGAGATGGAAAGCCTTGCTCCGAGAACAAGGGGAAAGTTATTGTATTTTCTTTAGTACATCCTTTGGAAATATAATATATTTTTGGAAAGATTGGTAGAATCGTTGTATCTGATAAGACTGATTTCAAAAGTCATGATGAATGGAGATATGGGTGGGATATAGTATCTTTCTAGATAACTACTTGGGAGATCACCAGGATAAGGCACATTTGGTACGTTTTGGTATTTATATATTAATCATATTTGATTACTTGATTGAATAATAGAACTAAATACATTGATAAGAGCAGGCAGGATAAGATGTAATTTTTCCCACCGAAATTAAAGTAAGCAAAACTCGCTCAAGAGAGAAATATGTAATTCTATTCTCAAGGAAAACTTAGCATGTTAAATGCACGAACAGTGACAGTTTTAAAGTACTAAAAAGTCCAATATCTGCAATTGCACATTATGTATTTGCTCTTTCTTAAAAAGGGAGAATATGCCGATTCCTTAGTATTTACATAGATGATGATTATGTGAAGTATAAACAACAGTGTTCACAATGTTTACCAAGCACAATAATAATCCCGCCTACAGTGTCCTAGATTCGAAATAGTGATCATTTCTTCCTTGTGTTGAAGGAAATTGTCTCCAAGTTTTTCTTTAAATGATTGTCCACAAGTTTTCTCTGATATGAGGAAATTGTTTCTTGAAGCAGATTGGAGAATCCACTCGGCTTGCAAACAGTAAACAGCCTTTTTTTCCTAGCAGGTGTGATTTGCTCTTATTGGGTGTTGCGAGTTTTGGTGTCTAGAAAAACATCTTTTAGAAGGGAAGGTTGAAAATTTGAGGTGACGTCCTATTCGTGTATAATTTGCAGTTTGCACATCATCTTCCAGAGGATCAGTGAATATAGTGTGAGCAAGATGACTCAACTCAAAATGGAAGGCAACTGAAAATGTATTATTTTTTTAGTTCAAAGGGATTTGAGCTTACAGTGTTGGTGGTATTTGAACTTCTATTTGTCTAGTAAAGCTATACTTGGTCTTCCCGGCTGTTCGGAGGTTATCAATACTACAATGCCTAAAAAATGGAGTAAAATAATACAAAAAGGAAATTATTTCTAATTATGTTGATAATATTGAAACTCTTCTATTTGAGATAAAGTGTTTTGAACCTGTGAATGCGAAACTTCTAAAGTTGCGACTGCTTATAGAAATTCATGTGACACCATCCTTTGTTTTACTACTACATTGTGTCCTCAACATCCAATGAGCTTGACTACCCTTTTAATTTGATTGTCTTGTTTAGTGCAATAAAATGTGATAAATAGGTGGCGTGTGAAATGAATGACTTGGGAAGATAGTGTAACATTCTGATATAGAATTAAAAGCATTTGTAGACAGGTTTAACAAAGCACATTAATTGATACATGCAAATTAAACCTTGAAAGCTAAACTAAAATTTGGCTAAACATATGATGCTTCTCATTCTATGCTAGCATGCTACAACGTTTTGTGAATGTCAAACTTATTCAGATGAATGATGGATGCTTATGCATCACTATGAAGCAGTGTATTTATACGACTAATAACATTATCTGGCATTTTTACAGAGCACTCAAAGCATTTGACACACTTCCTTACCTGTGGAGAACAAGAGGTGTAGCTTAGCAAGAGTCATTTTCAGTTCAGAAAAAAGTGACCATTTTGAGACAAAGGATGGAAAACTGAGATTGGATTCATGCAACTTGGTATGCCTTTGTTATATATATATTTATTGTATTCTGATGCCAGTCTTGTATTTTCCCCACATTATCCAGTGAAGTTCTTTATTCGACGAACAATGACACTAACCAACTTAGGCTCAAATGCTTTCCATTTGACAAAAATAATATTTGTTGCCTCAGTCACTTATCCCGTGCTACACAAAAATCACTAAAGCAACACCATGTTATTTGCTACTGGGGTCCAACTTGAGACTACAATGCAATGCATTATGCTGCTTGCCAGTCTATCAATGGAATACAACAAAAAATAATGTCAACCACAAATTACATCCCGTGGGAAAGTAAGTATTGAAACCTTCAATATACATTTATGTGTTTCTGGTCTTTAACCAGAAACATGTAATTGTATGTTGTTAGAATTATTGTAGGCATGCCAGCATACACGAGCAAAACATGATTTAAACACTTTAGCATCAATAGACAAAATACAAAATGAAAATATCAACGTATGAGGAATATATCTGAATGTTATTAATGAGATCAGACTCTTGCAAAGTAGTAGTGTTTCATCAAAATATCCTTCCCACTTTCCTTAGTAGAATTCATGATTTTTTAGAAACCACAATGCCCTTCTATATACACTAGGACGCTCTCTATTCATTTTGAATAACTCACAACTTTTCAATTCTAAATATCAACATCCTCATTCAATCAAAAATTAATCCCACATTGGTTGGCTGGCTTGGTCTGTGGTAACATATAAACCCTAATATATCATGATCCTTATGCCAACAAGGGTGACGCCACAATGGAAGTAGCCCTCCTACTAACATAATGGTTGATTGGTTGCGGAATCAGTATGTTTCCTCTCTCGGCCTTCTCCTGTCCTCCTTTGTTGCTACATAGTACCAAAAAAAAAAATCCCGTCTCTATGACTAAAAATCTTCATTCAACAACTATCCATGTATATAAACACAGTACATTGACATCTTTGACTCACAAATGAATTATATTTGTCACCACATCTTAATCACTCAACTATATGATACATCAATAAAATACAGAACAAAACTTAATTTATAACCATAACACACAACATCGAACCAAACCAAAAACTTAACAAATAAACAATAGACCGAAGTCATATATGGTAGCATAACCCATCTCAGCTTTCTGATGGGACTTCTTCAAACTTGTTCTAAATTTACAAACACAATCTGTTTCCAATCTCAACATTCGGAAAATAAATCAGTGAATTGAAAACTAACTGAAAGATTTTGATTAATTGACACCCGTCCTTATATCATTTACCAAAAATCTTCTCCATTTTCATAACTTTCACCCGAAAACACTCCCATTCCATAAAATATTAAAATCTTATATTCCACCTTATTTTGCCAAGGATATAGAGATCAATTCCCCAAAAATATTAACCACTCCATGTAATCATCTTTTAATATCTTATAACATATATTAACAATAAAAAGTTTCTTATTTATATTTAGCAAATTGCATTGTTACTTTGTTATGTTTCCAATGGGAAACTGCAATTATAGCTTGAAAATTTGTACTCTTAAGAATCTAAAATGTCGAAATTCGAGCTGAAAATCTAAAATCTACACCTCTGATACCACTGAAATGCACCCAGCTGTAGTTAGTAGCAAGTGATGTAAACCCTAAGGCAGAAACCTTAGGCTTAAAAGTAAAGCAAAACCTAAGGTCTGAAAAATAGAAAATAATGTAGCTCTGAAAAACTCAGAAATTTTGTTCTAACGCAGAGATCTGAAACTTAAATCTGAACTGCACTATTGGAAATTGGATATGCAGAAAAACATATCCAGGACAAATTTTTGGCACTCACAACACTACATGATAACTGAGATAAGAATCAATTATTTTGGTTTATATGCACATACTAATTAATGTTTTTGTGGATTAAACTTTGGGAATAGTAAAGAGAGACTTGAACACTCTGCATTCCCTCATGATGTAGATATAAGCATACAAAAGATCGTTTTATACGCTGTCATACATTGAAGTGATAAATTATGTAATATTGCACAAGTTTCTTTCATTGCACTCTAGAACCATTTTGTAAGGCTCAGGGAGCAATGTATTTGATTTCTATAAAATTGGATAGAACTCAGACAATATGATTTGAGATAATGTATCTTCAAATTGACAATAGGCGTTCTCCAACCAAATAACCCCCAACTATTTTGTTATGCCGATAGGCATTGTTTACAATGGGAATGCCTCAATCAACGGCAGATAATTCAGCTTTACTTGCAAGACTATCGTATGATTCTCATCCGTCGATTTAGTTACATACATTGCCTGTCAGTGAGGGCATGTGGGCAATTAATGAAAGGACAAATACTGCAATGGTTACCTACTGCTTATATTTTTTATTTACCATTGTGCCATAGAGTCTACTGTACATGCCATGTCCGTTGTTGGCGTGGACAAGGCGTTTTGAAATCAAACCCTGCAGGCTGAATTTCATGGTGGTGATGTACAGAGGATGTGAATGCTGTCATTCCCATTTTCCACCATTAAGACCAAGAGGACAATCCTGTTTGTAGACTGGTGCCTTGCTGCATTAAGGAGTTGCTTGTCTCTTGTGGTTGTTCCGCACAGTGGTCTTGCACAGGTTCAAAGGGGTGTATGCGTGATTTCGAATTCTACCAGTGTGGCTGAAGTGTATTAAAGGATTGATCATAAGTGTGATCTCATGTATACTAAACACGCATTTGTTCATCAGTATGTGGGTGGGGCTGGCTATGGAGGAGGGGTGGTTTTCTAGCGAGTATCTGGTTGCATTTGAGAGGGTTTATGAGGAGGTTGTGGTTGTGTCTGCCGAGGGTCACATGGATGATGAGAGGGACCAGTACCTAGGAGTTGGATTTAGCTTATGCTTCAGATCGTTATGTTTTGAACTTCTGTTGAAATAGTGATTCCTAGCGTGTTGATTAGCAATATCTTTTCTTTTCAATAAAATAAATTTGCCCATAAACTCTAGAAAGTAACATTATTATTCCCTCTTTATCTTTCCCTGTATCTTTTGGTTTGAGCAAATGGTTGTCTATGCAAAATGTTTATGAGCTGGGAAATGAAATTTGCAATGCCTTTTCTGGTGGTTGCTGAAAATTTCCAGTACCCAAAACAGAAACAGGCGAGACAGCTTCAATTTCAGACTTGTTTCAAAAACAGGAAATTGTCAATTTCCTGGTGTAATTATTTCCAAAAATAGGCAACAGATCCTGGATTTCCATGCTTATTATAATTAGTATCTTTTCCGCAAAGAGGGCCCTATTTTGGGGAGTGGGCACCAAAAATGGCTGTATGTTGTAAGATTTGGCTAGACTCTGTTTTTTCAAATCTTTTCTGTCCCGTGTTCTAGCATGTCGTTACAACAGTTTTATCTTGATGCTTACTAGTAATTTTTAAAATTTGTGTCATGCATGTTCTTGTGATTATCGTCAATGGTTGCAACTTGTAGGATTGCTATTAATTTGCGGTCACAATTCTATGAATAGTAATGATCATTGTCCCACATAAGCAAGAATCGGTGCTAAAAACTGTATTTGGTGTTTTCTCATATAATAGAAACTCTGTTAACATTCAAAGGGAAATTTTCTATGGGTAACCGTCATTACGCCGGAAGGCGCCCAATTGTGAGGGCCATTTTCCGGGACTGTTCGTGTTTCCCGGGACATTTCTGCCATGTTTTTTTCCAGCAACCTTTTCCATTTACCAGCGTGACACCTATTACTTATGCCACTGTTCATTTGTCGCGCACTGTTCATCATTCATGGAACCCATGTTTCCAATTCTATGTTTTCATTTTTTGCCCATTTTTTGACATCCATTAGGGAAGTCCTTGACATCATTCCACGTCTGTGTTTTTGAACTGCAGGATGGCGTATGCGTAGAAAATACTCGGAGGAGCTGAACAACAGAGGGTTTCAGGAATGATTCATGAGGTTTTTTTCCTCGGTGGTGCATTCAATGTCTGCCAAAATAGAAACGTTGAAACAGGGTATAGACACCATGGAGATACCAGCCTTTGCAAAAAGGGAGATTTGAAAGGAAGAGGATATCAGTCTATATAATGGAAATAGGAAGGTCTGTATATTGTGGTTGCCGCCATAGTAACGTTTAGAAACCAGGGGATTCTGTCTCCTCACGAGCATAATGGTTTCTGTCTGATGCTATTTTTATGCGTGGCATCAAAAATATCCCTCAGCTTCACAGCCCGGGATAGAGGACAAATTTATTGGCTTCCATAATTACCGAGTCCCCTTCGGTGAGAGGGGGCAGACGGATCCACCTGTGGGCTACCGTATCTAACACCATGCTACATTTTTTATTTGGCTGCCAAAACACATACCCATGGATTGTATTTGTGAAGGGAATATGAAATTGTTATTAGATCAGACTGAAAGCGCTGAAATATCACCATTGCTTGCGAAGGGGAGTTGCTTTGGGTAACTCTGAAATCGAAAAAGGGAGACTATCATCTTTACTACATTATCTTACAATGTCACGCGAACTGATTCTTCTATTGCCTTTGTCACTATGAATATGAATTTCCCATCCCATACAGATCCAACTTTTAAGATAGAGAGAGATGGCGACATTTCTTCCACATGACAGCTAGAACAATGTACAGGGCACGTGTATCTCAAACCAAAAACACCTAATCCTCATGGAATGAGTAAGGGGTAATCAACCTTCTAAATTTTTTAATAAAACGATTTACATATAAGAAACACTCACATGAAAGATTTCATTTATTTATTTGAATAGTTCATATATTACAAATATAATTTTTTTAATAAGCCAAAGAGTATTATCTTGCCCGGTCTCAAAGGAAGGGGTTTGATGAATGCAACTGAGAGTGGAAGGACGGACAAAGGGTTTCAGGAATGATTCATGAGGTTTTTTTCTCAATGACACTTTCAATGTCTACCAAAATAGGAGTGTTGAAACAGGGTATAAACACCATAGAGATACTAGCCTGTGCAAAAAAAGAGATTCGAAAAGAAGAGGAGATAAGTTTATATAATGGAAATAGAAAGCTCTGTATATTGTGGCTGTACAATAGTGAAACCCTTACATCCAATGCTTGTTCCATTTTGCAATAATTTAAAGCCTCTTTGTCATAAATGTGTAAGCATGTCAACTGTTTGAAAAAATTCCTGAAAGATATGTGGTCTAATGGACTGCAATGATTGCAGGATATGCAAAAATTTGATTTTGTTGAAAAGACAATAGAAATTTTCAAGCAAATGCAATTGATAGGGATAAAGCCAGAGTCCACAACTTTTGCCAGCATCCTCTTGGCCTCTGTCAAAATGGGAGATTTAGAACAGGGCATTTTTCCAGTGTTGCCCAATCTGTCAAATTACTTAAGGAAGAATGAGTAAGAGGGCAGTGGGGAGGGAACACCTAACAGATGACACAGGCATCCTCACAAGGTATTGACGTTGTTTCACCAACTGCAGCCAACAGATGTCTAATCCAATCAATTCACCTTTGCTAGCATCCTACCAGCTTGTGCAAAAAAAGGAGCTTTGAAACTGAGTGTGGACATCTACCGAAAAATTATGGAAAAGGGACTTTTGTCATATGTTTTAATTGCAAGTGCCCTGATAGATATATAAGTAAAACATGGGGAAATGTGAGTTGTTCAACAAAATGCCTGAAAGAAATGTGATCTATGGAGCATATCCTGATTATGTAAGATTCATTTTTGTTTTATTAGAATGTAACCATGTCATTTTAGCAGATGAGGGTTGTAAATACTTAAATGGAATGAGTGCCTCTTATCTCCGAACTTTGAAGCAAATGCAATCGGAAGGCGTAAAGCCAAACTCTACAGCCTTTGTCAGCATATTCCAAACATGTGCGAAAATGGAAGCTTCAAAGTAGGGTATGGACACGCAGCAAATTATAATTGAAAGGGGAATTTTGCTAGATGTCGTAGTTACAAATACCTAGATAGATATGCATATAAAACGTGCAAGAATATACAGGTATTGGAACTGTCTGACAAAATTTGTCAAAATAATTTGGACTCATGCTGTTACGATTGCAAGATATGTATAAAATGGCGTTCTTTAGGACAGGGTATGGACAACTATCAAAACATAATGGATGGTGAAGTTTTATATTGCAGTGAGATGTGTTGCAAGTGCCTTGTATATATGTATGCAAAATGTTGAAGCATGCACAAGCCATGTGAACTATTCGATGGGCTACAACCTGAGCATTTGAGAGATAGCTTCATCAGTCTCTACGATTTGAATTGATTTTTGAATTTTAATTGTATTAATTTTTCTGCTTGGTAAATCTTGGGTTAGGTTATGGTGGGATAATTTTGAATTGCATACTTAAGATTTGAAAACTTGAATTATTAGACCATGACCTAAACACTTTTTCACTTGAGTTATGGGCCACCTTACGGAAAGGGACTTTGCTACCGGGCTAGGCTCTCATACAAGTGCCCCTCATTGCCTTTATATCACAACCCCTGAAATTCTGAAATTTGGTTTCAAGCTTATGATATTTTGAGGATATAACAAAGTACAAACTGTGCTACAAGAGTGGAAAACCTGCATTTGTTTTGAAGTTAGCTCAAAGTAGGTTTAGTCCACAAGCCTATTAATCATCATTGAAAGCCAGCTCCTCTATCACATTCATTAAATGGCATTAACTTGAAGACTCCTTAATATGAGGATTTGCACAAAATTGAATTTATTGAAAATGCCTTAGAAACTAAATGCAATGGACATGTTTTGCTAGCATCCTTCTAGTCTATGTCAAAATGGAGCTTCAGAATAGGACATGGACATCTATCAAAGCATAATGAAAAGCTGAATTTTGTTAGATGTAATTGCAAGTGCCATGGTAGTTGTGTTAAAACAATGTGTCAAAATAGGAGCTTTGATTGCATGATATGCAAAAAATGATAGAGGGCACTGGCAACCTCACAAAGCATTGACATTGTTTAGGTGAATGCAACCAATGTGCATCCAACCTAATGGGTTCACCTTTGCTAGCATAGATGTTGTAGTTGTTGGTGCGTTGGGTGCTTTAGAATAGGGCATGGACATTTATCATAGAATAATGGGAAGCTGATTTTTGTTTGTAGTAATTGCAAGTGCCCTTGTTCAAATGTATGCACAATGTGGAAGTATACAAAAGGCATGTGAATTGTTTGAAAGAAAGCCTAGAACAAATCTAGTCTCATGGACTGCAATGATTGTAGCATATGATCAAATCACAATGGAAATCTAATTATTGTTAGATGTATAGTTGTAGGTGCGCGGTAGACATGTATGACAAAGTGGAATTATACACAAGGCACGTGAACTAATATACAAAATGCCTATATGAGATGTGATCTCATGGACTGTAATGAATGTAGGATATGCACAAAATGGGATTTATTGACAAGGCCTAGCAAACTTTTAGGAAAATTCAACTGTCAAAATTTTCTAGCATCCTCCCAGCCATTTTCAAAACAAGGGCTTTAGAATAGGACATGGGCATCCATCAAAGCATAATGGAAAGTTGATTTTTGTTAGATGTAGTCAGCAGGTGCCCTTCCACCACTTATGATTGAGCACCTCTTAGAAGGAGGTTTTTATTGGATGTTACTACCATATAACTTGTATACGTCTCAAGACCGCCACTAAACGACTCATATATACTAGGTTCATCTCTATTGGCATATGACCTCTAATTTTTACAGTCCAAATGGCGATTATAATTCCCGCGACCAAATGAAATAAAAACCCAAATGTAATTCCTTGATTAAACAAAGAAATATTTTATTTCCTTGAGAAGGGTTTGGAAACTTTGACCCTCTCAAACAAACGCTGGCTGCAATCTAGTGGATTCCTCAAAACACAACACCATGGCCATTTCTCCAATGGATGGACTACCATCATGTACAAAGTCAACAATCAAATTTCCATATGATAATACGATTTTTGGGTTATTTCCTCTTCTAAGTTTGTAGGTACTCTCAATCCCATTAAATACAATTCAAAGCCTCGAAATACCCATAAAATCTCAAAGCATGACAATTATTAATATTGAACAGGGTATGGAGATCAATCAAACAATAATCGGAAATTGATTTTTGATAGTTATCATAGTTGCAACTTCCCTTATATACATGTACATGCACAATGTGAGAGCATACAAAATGCCTCATATAAACACGGTCTCATGAAATGTAATTATTGTAGGATATGCACAAAGTGGTTTTTTGGACGAGGCATTAAATATTTTTAAAGAGATAACTAGGTAGGATGTTGTCTAGTGGATTGGACTCATAAGCTGGAAATACATAATATAGGAGATGATTAAACATTGACATACCTTCCAATATAATGATAGAAAATGAAACATATTATTCCATGGGAGATTAAAAAAATAGGGCAATAGGCAACACTTTTAAGTGACATTCACATTGTTTCACCAAAAACACTCAAATAGGTGTCTAATGTGATTGGCTTGCCTTTATGAAAGCATGCTACCTTGGGTACCAGTCTATGTGAAAAATAGGAGCTTTGAAACAAGGTGTGGACATTTGTCAAAGCATTATGGAGAAGAGACTTCTAGGAAATGTTGCAAAATGTGGAAGCATGCACAAGGCATGTGAATGGTTTGACTAAATGCCTAGAAGAAATGTGGTTTCATTGATTGCAATGATTGCTAGATATGCAGAGAATGGTTATGTTGAAACCGGCACCAATATGCATGTTACTTTACACGTATATGATAGGTTTACATTTACAAGAAAAAACAACTACCCAAACATATAACTAAAAAGCGATATGAATGTGAAAAATAAACAATTAAAAACCCATGATTGGAAATGTTGTGAACATTTCCATGTCTCTAACTAGTGTCCACAATTCATCCTTTACTCTTACCAATTGAATTCATCGACACCACTTGATTACAAACTTTACATTGCTATCCTCTTTGACGTAGTTTACAACTCATGTGCAATTGATAGTTTCAAAAAAAGTTGTGTGAGATAGCATAAGAGGAGATACAAAATGAAGCTCCCGAAATAAAACTAAAATGAAATCCCCTTTATTTTCCAACTTCTTTCATGGCATTTGATTTTCTATTATTTAGTCCAATTAACCATAATAAGAAAAATAAAATTAAATAACGTAAGAAGAGTTGTAGGCACATTTGTATATTAAGAATTTAAAGAAATTTGAAGGGCATGTAATATTTATTTTTGTAATGATTAGGTCATTTAAAGTGATAAGGGAAGACTTCGAGTTGCCTTGCATTATACAAGAACTTCATAATAATGGTAGGATAAAATAGAGTGTTCAAAATATTTCCTTTTTTGTTAACTTATATCATAACATCCCGGAAGTAAACAAATTAGATTGTCAAATTAGATTTGGCTTGGTGTCTCGTTGCAAGAAATGTACCATATGATCTTGTTATACCAATTAAGGAGTATGGTTTTGTCAACGATATTTGTTCGTGTTGATTTTTCATGGTCTTCATCAGCTATCTAGACCTACATCAGATATCTCCTTAATTCTTTGTTAGGCCTCTCTTGATTCCTCTAGCCTTTGTTTTTTTCCTTAACATGGAATGACAAGAGAAGTTAATCATGTTTGCAATTACCTAATTCATTATGTAGCCCGATATTTTTTAATTTAAATCTTTATTTTTCCTTAAAGTGTTGGTACCTTATTTTGTCAGAACGGTCATTTATAGCCACCCCATAACTAGCGAAACTTCACAACTAGCGAAACTTCCTAAAACCTTTGACCAATTTAATTCTTTGAAAGATATAGAATTTTCTTGACTTCTTGAGAAATTTACCAAAATCTTTGTAATTTATGATATATATACCAATGTATATATTTTTAGATTTGTGAACCGACGATGTTTGTTTATTTCATATATATGCAAACATTCTAAATCTCATTGTCACTATCGGCATTTCCATTGCACATTTGGGGTGCAATTGCTAGTTGTCAATATTGTTGTATTTCCTAAATTCTTATATGATGTAGGCTTTTTGTCTTGCAAGACACTTTTGGATGTGAGTAGTGGACCTTTTTGTTGTTTGTGGGGTTTTATTTAAGACTTATCTACCAAATAGTGTATGCCATTCCAAGGTGATTTGGATAATCTTTAAACTCGTTATAATTAAGGAGACCTACTTGTGGAGCTTTGATCTCTAAGATGATTTGACAACAAAGATATAAGAATTTGTCCTCAATTCTTAACATTCCTAATTTTTTACTTATGTTTTGTTGTAAACTTAATATGGAATAGGCCCACTTCTTATGTTTGGATTAGAGTTGACATGGATTGTGTCATTATATTCAACACTTAGCTTGACCGTAATTAGAGTTTTTTTAAATTGAAATTGGATTACATTAATGCCTTGATCATGTAGAAGTATTGCACAGTTGTCATCTAGTGTAATTTGCATTTGTAATATTTCTAGTAAACATTATGATTTAATAAAATATGAATAATTTTATTAAAATCTGAAAGCAATGACTACTATAAATAACATACAATGAAATATAAATGCTAGGCAATTTATTTGATTTTAATTATGAAAGGAAATGAGAAAGATAAGGAACTTACCTTGATTTCGCTTGTCCCGAAGTGTGTCTAGGATGAAGAATGTGATGAAACAGAAATATAGACCATCGCAATGAACCTCAGAAAAATGCAGAGGAGGTGGAAATGCTTGGACACGAGCACCTAGGAAAGAACAAGGGTGCCTGCGAGCGCCCAAGACCTTTGTGGGGGCATTAGAGTCTACAAAAAGTTGGAACCTAGTTCGATACATCATTGCCGCTAGGTTTCACACTTATTCTCCTTTGGTTGCCTATATGTCACACTTAGATCACCGAGGTACTGTAATCTAGCACACAAATATCCTCCTGTAAATCCTAAAAAAGACATCAAATCCTAAAAAAGAAAGACGCAAAATGAGGGGTCGGATTGTCCTCAGCTGTCAACTAGTGAACTTATGAGTGAGTGTTGCACTACATCTTAGACCCAATGTATTTCTATGTGCTTGTGTGTGCAATAGTGCTCCTAGGTCGCCCTCACGCCAACAACGCCAAGATAGTGGGCGATAGCTAGATAAAATGTAAATGTGTGGATGGAATAGAATGAACTCCCCCTATGCAGTGTGTATGCAGAGTAATGCGCCCAAATGCAGTCCCTTGATATATGTAGATAGCTAACCCTTGATAAGAATTGTCCGCCCTTATAATGGTATGTATGTTGTGTTTATATAGGGATCTCTTGCTTGAATTTCGACACTAATGACCCGACATGTCGACTAGTACCTTGGGATATGAGTGGGAAAACCGAAAAGACTAACCTCAAGTGTCAAAAATAAGATCAAACATAAAGAGGACACATGCGCCAAGATGGACAAGAGTGCCTGTGTGCCGATGTCCGGTCCTCGACGCTAGTGTCCAGAGACAAATGACGAAAAATGAGTGGAGATTAACTGACATGGATCCCTGTGATCTGACCAAAACTGGGTGTATGAGTGACAAGTGTGAAAGATAAAATTAATAGAAACCAACAAGACAAGTGGATGGACTAGGGAATGGGTCACCAAAGTGAATAATTTTCTTACGCAAGATCCATATATAAAACAACATACTTGGCAGTATAGTAAATAGTATTAAGTGCGTAATTTTTTGTCTACATTTGCCCCCTTTATGCTATTTGAATGAAATTCAAGTAGTGTAAAGGAAGTAGGAACATACCTGGAAGAAGTTTGGAGAAGCCCAATGTTGTAGAAGTATGCAAAAATAATAAGAACATATAGCGTGGCGAACCATGGATCGTGTCAATCCATACGACGTAACGAGAGACGTTGGACTGTTATGAGGAGCACTAAACGAGATTGATGATTTTGATGTTGAGTGATAGGATATTTTGTTTTTTTCGTTGATGGACATGTGTTAGGGTAAGGAGTGATCAGTTCCTAACCCGATTTCGTGTGTGTGAAAAACTAAGGATTTGGGCATCTTGTTGCCAGAGGAAGAGTGTAGGGAGATAGGTCTGGTTTTACTCTCCAACTTTAACTACATCCTCAAAAGGTTTAGTCCACTGTAGAGCATGTAAAAGGCCGATTTTTTTCATTTGGATCCATTTTGATTTATTTTGATCAAATGTGAATAACCCATATATGAGCAATATAGGAAAGGCAATGACATCTCATTTCCCCACTCCACGGGTGTCGCTACAATGTATATGAGATGGATTCCATGTTAGGTCATCTGGGAAAGTGGTGATATAAATCCCAAGTTAGGTCATCTGGGAGGATAAATACGTTGTGTTGTGTCGATTGTTTGATGTGATTTGAATAGTAAAATATTTGTTTTGCCGAGATTTGAATGTATGTGATTGATTTGATTGATTACTCATGGAGAGATTTTTATGCCTATGCCCCCATATTAGCTCATCGGGGGAATGCTAGAAAGTGGTTTGAAATGGCATGCATCATGACGAGCAAATTTTCGATGATGAGAGAATTAGAAATGTAAAATGATCACGTAACAATGGCGAGGGGATTATAGGATGCCCTGACAGGATGCCCCCTTTTCGATGTAAAGGGGGAGTGATGGTGAGAATGAATGATATGCCGAAAGTAAGTATGTAATGATGTAATAGTGAATGCATGATAGGTATCGCAAAAGTGTGTGCATATAAAGTTGAAATGATGTCAATGTGGAATATAATGTTTGTGGAATGTGTATGATACGATAGTAGGTGGAATTCTAAAGAGAACGACACAAACGAGATAGTAATCGGAGTAGGGATGCTCCAGATATGATTGAAACCATGCGATGTTGATTAGTTCAGAGGATAGGTGTAAATAATGACGATAACATGGTAGGTAATCGAAAGTTACTATAAATAGAAATATGAAAATTTGGATAGGAAACTCATTTGATTATTGCATGAGTGTGATTTGGAGCTCTGGGTGTGTGAAAATGCCTCAAGTGAGAGCACCGTGATTGAGTCGTTTTGAGATGGTGGTGGGCGAAGTGGCAATGAGTACCGTGTTATGAATGAGAGGGATGAGGTATGAGAGAGACACATCAAGCTAGAGAGGCTGCGGGTGGAGGTCCCTTAGCACAGGATGTATTTGAGAGGTTCGTTTTGCAGAGCAGTCGATGAGGCTACATTATTATGTCAGTAGGGAGAGAGATATAGGTGTCGCGATTAGCGGCGACGCTGAGCGATGAAGCATCTAGTTTAAGGGCTCCCATAGTTGTAGATAGTGATAGTGATGATGAGATATGATATATAGTGATGTAGTGATGTATGGGGGTTTCCCCCTAGTATTGACATTTTTGTAACTATGATTGTGAATGATATATGGACTATTGGCGTATGTTCGTTGTAGTTGATGTTTATTGATGTGTGATGTGATGATTGGGACTCATATCTTGATGTATGATGCATTGATTATTGTCGCTATATTTGATGTGTGATGTTTTGATCATTGTTTTGTTGATTTGATTTGCAATGCGTAGTTATTGATGTTGACTAATGAATAATGATGATTAATTTGATCATAGCTAGATAAGTGATGAGATAGTGTATGTGATAATAGATAGTGTAGGAAATATATATAGTGTGATTGTTCGATGTGATAGATAAATGATGAAAAATTATATTGTATGTATGAATAGAGATGTGATGAATGGTAAAGTATGTATAACATGAATGATGTAAGAGAGTATGTGAATGAGATGATCGTAAAAGTGTACTTAAGCATGTGTTAGTATGATGAAGAGAGGGGGAGAAGAATAATGATGCCCCTAAGTGTGTGAATGATGAGGTTCATTTATATAAAACCCTTAGCAGTCAAGAATGAATCATAAAGTAAGAGTGTCACCAAGAAGTTATTTGATGATGTATGCTAGATAGATAGATCGATGAAGTGCATAGCGTAAAAGTGGAGCGAGGTTCTTATTATAACAGATCCCTCGACAATCATGTAAGAACCATGAGAACACGAGTGCATCATCGAGGGGGTAGGGTGAGGGAAATCACCTACCAAAGACCTAGCGGCGTGGAGTGGTGGATGCATGTGGAATGGAGGCAACATGAGCATATGAAATAAACTAAATGCCTGATGAAATGGTGCCAATGATGGGAGATGCAGTGGTGGAAAGTGCAGGTGTTGATAGCTTAGGAAGCCAATGTGTGGTAATAACATTGCATAGTGGATGAGATGGTGCAGCAGTGGATGAATGAGATGGAGAGTGCATGATGAATGAACCTTGTGGTGGTGGAAAAATAATGACCTTAGAAATAGATGAAGGAGATAATTCAACTAGAGTAACAACATGCTTTCATAGAATTGGAGACATAGACCGCTCACGAGAGTGAGAGCCAAAGGAAATGACACCCTTATCTTCTAATTGTTGTAATCTATCATGAAGGGCGCAACAATCATTGTCACGATGGCCATTGATATAATGATAGTTGTAATAAGGTCGATCATGTTGGCGTTGCAAACGATGAGGTGGATGATGTTGATTAGAAGGTAAATGAATCAAACACTTGTCAAGAAGGCACACATCACATCATGAGGTCTAGCGTGATGAGAAAATTGTAATGACTCTCGTGAAGGAGATGCAGAAGTCTAAGGTGGAGCCCGACGCGGTGGAGGAGATGAAATACACTTATGCAATGGAGAAGACTAAATTTTTTACAAGGTGGAGGAGATGGAGACCGTAGAGGATGCTCAATAGATGGAAGTGGAGAAGAAGTAGATGATGCAAAGTGAATAACAATAGGAGGAGGATCTATAACATGTGCAACAATGAGATCTTTTCTAGATTGATGACTTTATAGCATAAGAGTGTGAATGATTCACATGTGTCATATTGCAAGTGCTCTTTTAAAGCAGGAATCAAGCCACGACAAAAGATGAATTTATTTTTTTAAGTTAATAGGATGAAAGAATGATTGGTGTATGCAAGAGATTGAAGCACAAAATGTAATCAACAATAGGTTTTGTCTTGCCTTGATGTAAGCCAGGTAAGCGGTCATGGGTGACTCTAGGGCCATTGTTAAGTATGAAGCAACGAAGAAAGACCTCTTCCATCTCACAATAGGTACTAATAGATCCGAAAGGTAAATGTGTGTACCATTGGAGAGCATCAACAATAAGACTATGATGAAAGGCTTTAAGCAATAATCGATCATTGGAGTAAGAAGCCATAGTGAGATGATAGTGCTTGAGATGTAAATATGGGTTACCAAGTCACCATCAAAGCATGAAAATGTAGGCATAATGAAATCCTTGGGGAATGTTGAATTGTGAATCTTCTTTGGAATAGGATTTCCATGTAAAGAATTGTTATCAATGGAAGCATAATAGGCCTTTCTTTCAAGAGTGAGAGATTGGACTGAGATTGTAATTGACCAACAACATGCATGAGCGATAAGATATCCTGTGATGGAATAGTAGGAGATGTAGATGGTGTATTGAGTGGTTGTATCTTTCCATTATGAGTGATCATAGGAATATCAGAAGAAGAAGTGGAAGGTGTTGACGTTATAGGCACCGTAGGTGCAGGTGTGGAAGAGGTAATGGGTGATTAAGCTAAAGTGTAAATAAGAGCCTAATCGAATGCTATAGCAATAGTAAATGACTAACAATGAAATAAAAAAATTATACCCAAGAAACTAAGCAATAAATAATGAAACCCTAATTGCAAAGAGAGGGTAAGAATCCTTAGCGATTCACGAGTTATGTATAATGCACAAAGTTGGAAAATGGAAAATATGAAGCACTCGAATCTTCGTACTGGAGCACAAAAATGCGTAACCGAGGAGATAGGCTAGATGGGGGCGCCTAGAGAGGGATAGGGGCGCCCATGGGTGCCCTAGACTGCTTTCATTGGGCACCCGAAATCTACGGAAATGCTCAGAAAACCTCCTATGAGGTGTCACAAGATATTCTCTTGTAGTCGCCTTTGGTTGCTCCGAGGTCGCACCAAGATCATTGGGGTCAGCTGAAACCTGCAATGAAATATAGACCTACAAAACCCTCAAATAGACATCAAATCCCAAAAATAAAAATGCAAAATGAGGGTCGTAAAGGTCCTTTTTTGTCACATATGGTGAACTTACGACCGAGCATTGCACTACATCTTAGACCCAATGTAGTTTTGTGTGTGTGTGTGTTCACAAAATTGTGCCCTAGGTTGCTCTTGTGCGTGTCGCACTTGGATAACGAGAAAATAGCTAGATGTAGAATGTAATAAATGTGTGCATGGAATAGAATGAACTTCCCTCCTATGAAGTGTGATGCAGAAAACTAGCCCTTGTGTCCCTTTTGATGGAGCTAGATGGATGTAATGGATCTCTTAGATGCCTTGATGGATGTAACCTTAGGTGGTGATAGATAGTGCTTAGTGCTTGGTCCTTTATTATGATCACATAGCTTTATATTTATATGATTCATTCGCTTGAATTTTATAATTAAACCGAAAAGGCCGAATACCAAAAAGATAAGATAATAAAACCGCTAGAAAGGACCTAAAAAGTGTGAACAAAGTATAAAGAGGAGAGGCGCTAGAGGGGACGAGGGCGCTTGCCCGGCATCCTAGCTAGACGCTGTGTCTCGGTATGACAAATGCCGAAGAGTAAAAAGGTATACCGAACAAGTAAGAGGCAAGACTGAAAGTAACAACAAAAAGCAAAGAAAGGTGACCAAAGAGATGGGTTAATTCATACATTTCTTACTTAGGAATCATATGAATAGTAGTATGTAAGAAAGACTAGAAAATTACCCAAAGTGTGTGATGTGTGTGTCTACGATGGGTGGTGAAGAGCATGGAATATTGATAGCATCATTAGGAATATCATTGGAAGAGTTGTTAGGAGATGAATTAATGGACAAAGATGATTCAACATGCATGTTACTAGACACAATCTCATAAGGAGATGAAAGTGAGTGGGGGATTCACATTCAGCAGTATGCAAAGAGGTGGAATTGTTACTATCATGTGCCTCATCAATATTAGACAAAGATTCGGAGGAAAGGATTTCATCAAGCGTATCATCAATGTATAATGAAGAAGAACTAGTATGAGATGTAACCTTAGAATCACTAGAAACATTTTCAGAAATGCAAGGAGTATGAGATGTAGTTATACAATTATCTTGACTAGTATTAGAAGCAAGATCATGCACATGTACATTATCATTATGTGTTGTATTTGTACTACCGCTATCAAGGTTAAGCAGATAATCAATAATATCCTCATCTAGAGTTGTAACAAAAATAAAAGGTGGAGGAGGCATATTGTTGATAGGATAGCTAAGATGACAACTTGAAAATATTGTTGGATCCGAAACAATACTAATGATAGAATGATCAAAGCTAGTAGGAATATTGCATTCATTGGCCAAAATATGTCTTTGAATCTCATCCAAAAGAGTAAGATTGTGATAGAGAGCATGAAGTTTAACAGCGATAGTCGCTTCATCATATATAGGGTTTATACTCTCATGAGGCATAACTTGGGTAGGAGGAGAAGAGCTACTCTTAGCCATTAGGGTTTTAGTGGATCCTAGGGCAATGAGTTCTAAGCTACGGGTTCACCAAAATGATTTAATAAAATTTGAAAGCCACATTAAGATATAAATAACATACAATGAAATATAAATGTTAGGTAATTTACTTGATTTTAATTATGAAAGGAAATGAGAAAGATAAGGCACTTACCTTTATTTCACTTATCCCAAAGTGTGCTCACTGGGTGAAGAATGTGATGAAACAGAAATACAAACCATCACAACAAACCTTAAAAAATGCAGAGGAGGTGGAAATGCACGGACATGGGCGCTAGGAAATAACAGGGTGTCACGTGGGCGCCCAAGACCTCTGTAGGGGCACTAAAATCTACAAAAAGGTCGGAACCTAGTTTCGATATTGTCACTATGGTTTCACACTTGTTCTTTTTGGTCACATGTATGTCACACTTAGATTGTCGAGGTACTGTAAACCTACACACAAATATCCTCCTGTAAAACCCTAAAAAGACATCAAATCCTAAAAAAGAAAGATGTAAAATGAGGGGTCGATCTGTCCTCACTCATCAACTAGTGAACTTACGATTTGAATGAGTGCTACATTTCATCTCAGCCCCAATGTAGTTCTATGTCTTGTGTGTGCAATAGTGCTCCTAGGTCGCCCTCGCGCCAATGACGCCAAGATAGCGGGTGATATCTAGATAAAATGTAAATGTGTGGATGGAATAAAATGAACTCCCCTTCCTATGCAATGTGTATGCAGATTAATGCACCCAAATGCAAGTCCCTTGAGATATGTAGATAGATAGCCCTTGATAATAATTGTCTACCCTTAGTATGGTATGTATGTTGTGTTTATATAGAATCTCTTGCTTGAATTTCAACACTAATGACCCACATGCCGACTAGTACCTTGGGATATGAGTGGGAAAACCTAAAAAAGACCAACCTCAAGTGTCAAAAAATAAGATTAAACATAAAGAGGACACGAACACCCGGGATGGACATGGCGGCTAGGTGCTAGTGTCCGATCCGGGCGCTAGTGTTCAGAAGGCAAATGACAACAAATGAGTGGAGACTGACTAATAAGGATCCATGTGATCTGACCAAAACTGGGTGTATGAGTGACAAGTGTGAAAGATAAAAGCAATAATGGACTAGGGAATGTGTCACCAGTGAATACTTTTCTTACGCAAGATCCATATATAAAACAACATACTTGGCGGTATAGTAAATAGTAGTAGTGCGTGATTTTGTGTCTACACATTAGTTTTGCTCTTTTTAAGTGCATTACAAACTTTACTGTAGGCATCTTCCATAAATCACTTATTTAGTGCATCGAACAATCTTTACTTGTAAAACATGGATCAATGGATAATGTGAATGACTCACCCTCAAACATCTACTTTCTTACACGCTTAGCCTATTGGGTGTCTCGAAATATATGTGGTTGACTTATGATACACACAATCTTTGATTTAATCATTTAATAATTTATGTATTACATATTGGTGGGAGGAGTTGACCTAATTGTATTATGGAGTCCCCATAGCATAATTATGGTATATATAAGAGGTAGTGTTAAGTATCAATCACTAATATTAAAATTATGTTCTCATTGTAAAGATTGTGGAGGATGTCCCCTAAAAGAGGCTCAATCATATAGTTCAATACTTTGTCCTTCACTTCATGTATATTGTGTGGATCTTCTCTATTTTGCTCTTATTTGTAATCTATCCTTGTTAATATGTTCATGTCATATATTGAATTACAATCTATTGTTAAGAGTTTTCTATTACTATTTGCTAAGTTCATTACAAGTAGCATTAGAGCTTTGATTTGGGATTTTTACGATGTATTAAGATTATCGAGGGTGTAGACACAGAAAACACACCTTGCACATAAGGTCTCTATTCAAAAATACCAAAAATATCATAAAACATAAAAAATCCCAAAAAAATCAAATAATCCCACAAAAACAAATAAAAATATAAAACCCCACAAAATGGGGATAAAAGACACCTCACCACTCATTTACTAACCCTCACCCACTCACATTTAATTTTGTCCATCCCACCTACCCATGTGCATGCCCAATGCACTATAGACCCTATCATTGCACCCATATGTGTCTCATTCCCTATACACTCAAAATCTATAAAATCACCCTCACCCACATCATTTTTTTCTTCTTAGTCATCCTTGACTCTTGGTGCACAAACAATATACTTGAGTTTTCTTTCTCTCTTGCTCGCATATCTCGGTTTTGTTGGTCTGAAGAGTGAAAGATGAACACAAAATATATATGCAACTTGCTTTAGAACATTGTTTTAGTGAAATTCTAACATAGAAGGGAATCACAAGCTGCGATTGGCTTTCAATTTTTTTGATTAATTACAACTGAACGATTTTCCTACGAATGAGTTAGGTATATTTTTCATTTTCATTTATTATTCTTTCATTTTAATCAATAAAATGATTTTTATCTCTTTTAAATGGTTTATAGATTTTCAAGGCAAGTTCCCAACCACCAAAAACAACTAACATTTTCCAAATGTGTTTGTGTGCATGTTTAGATTCAAATCTAGAACGGTTTTTCACACTTTATTCAATAAAAATCCCATAATTGTCCTTTTCAAAATGTCATCATAAGCCCATTTTGTTTTTAGTAGCATTGATTTGGAGAATTCATATCAACTAATATATCTTGCATGTGATCCAAATCTAGGCATACATTTTTGCGACCATGGTGGGACTTTTTTGGTCATGAGGTAACTTTTTTTTACTTTTTGAATCTAAAAGTGTTTTCTTTAGAGTTTAGAGTATTTTCAGTATTTTAGTTTTTTCCTTTTTATATAATGTTTATGTAGCAGATATAACATCTGATTTCATGGGTCTTCTTAGAAAAAAAAAAAACCACAGTCACAACTTGAATGGGGTACAATTTTCTGCCTTAAAAAAATCTTAAAATATGGTTGCAGGGTGGTCATCAATGTGACTTTTTGTATCTTTGTTTCTACACAAACATAAAAAACTTGTTTATTCTTAAGGGAATGAATCGGGAATTAACACACACTAAATATCAGGTCTAGATAAGGGTAAATACCTATCCGCATAACTGTGGGAAGTGCTTGGGCATAAGCCCTAAAACTCATTTTGAGGAGACCACAGGAACCCCGAAGTAGTTGGCACATTGAGAGGAATCACGAGTGAAAAGGGTCAATGACCCAATTTGATTGACTAGTTTTTTCCGTGTGAAGTAGATCCAATGTTCTCCCCCATCTTGATTGATCAAGGGGGTAAAGTAAAGTCCGCTACTAGAAATTTTCTAGTGTACGAAACTCATTCAGATAACATTTTTCATTTAGAGAGAGATCCCTACATAGGAAGCTAAACAAGTTGGGTCCATGTTCAACCCTAAGACAAACAAACATCACCACATTCAATTTTCACTTAAATCTCTTAGTCTCAATCTACATCAACTTTTATTGTTTTGTATCCTCTTCTCACAATGTCATACTGTTTATGACAATAATTTTGTGTTCTAATTTTCCCAGCCTATCCAGAATGCGATTGTGTTGTGATTCTTTTTCATCCCATATTTTTCCCAAAGCCGAACTAAATGCAATTGGTATGTAACCTTCCAAATCCATAGATCATTCATTTTTGCTTTATTTTTCTTTGTCTCACGCAATCATTTTTCCCCTCATCCAATCAAATCTTCCTCTGCCATCTTACAATTTTTTGGTCATATCATTTTTCACACTCATGTTTCAAATTCCTAATTGTAGGTGCGAATTTCATTATTCATGGCTTCTAGTCACCTTCATGCTCATTCTCACCCTAATTTTCTTCACCAACATCTCTTGACCTGCATTACTAAGCTTGAGGTCCAACACTTGGGGGATTCCACCTTGCACTTATTTATCGCACCATTTATAATGAGCCTATCCACCCCATGGTACTACGTCGCCCTATCCACCACATTTCAAATTTCCCACTTTTGAAAAATTTGATGACACCAAGAACCCCAAAACCACTTCATCATTTTTTTGCTACACATGCCACCTCATTCAACATGATGATGCACTCCTCCTCCGAACTTTCCCACTTTCACTCGTTGGCCAAACACTTGACTAGTATTCCTACCTCCCACAACATAGCATTTATACATTCACACCACATTCTTATCCCACTTCTTCATCCATATTTCACCCAAAGAGACATTATTTGACCTTCACATGCTTCACAATCCCATAATGAGTCTATTCTTGACTTTGTTGTGCGTTGGCATGCACTTATTCACCACCTCTCATTTCCACTCCCACAATATGAGCTCATTGACCTCTTTTCCAAAATTTTTTCCTCACATCTCCCACCACTTACAAATTCATCCACTACGCACATTTGATGAGGTCGTGCACATGGCACAACACCTCGAGGATGTCCATCTTGTCATCCTCCTTCATTTCCACATGTTTTAGTTTCTCCTCCACTTACCATACCATCACACTGCCATGTTCACAATTTCCTCCAAGCCGGATCATCCTCACATCTCATCACCTTCTACACCCACATCTTGCATTCATTACATTATTCTAGGGCTCATAGCTTCATCCAAACCCCTCAAATTCACTCCTTTGATCGAGCCACTTTATTCTATTCTCCACAAGTTTTTGACACCCATCTCATTACTCTTGTCCCATCCCACCCCCACCATTGTGGCATGCCTCCCATGAAACATGTTCATATCATCATTGTATTGACAATCATTCCAATGACTCATGTACTCAACTTTGCAACATTTTTAGAACCTCCTCGACAAGGGGGCATTACTATGTGAGCCTCCATCTCCCACTACTACATCTACTAATAACAATCCACTCATTTCACACACTCCTCTTCCCACTTATTTTCCATGTGTTGTGCCTTCATCATCTGAATCCTCATTTCCCACTATCTCCCATACATCATATGCACCTTGTACCTACTCATCCACTTCACAACTTGCATCATCGCATACTTTCACCTTAGACTCTACCCCATCATGATCCCCTACTATCTCTCATCATCTATGTCATCCCATTCTCCATCTCCACCGTCATGTATTTCCACTATGGACATGGTGTCATCCTTATCCTCTCGGTGTCCTTCACATTATCACCACATATATCTAGTTTGCCACCGTCTATATCATCATGCACCTCTATCTCGCCCATCACGTCGTCTAATTTATCCTTTTGTTTGATCATATACGCTTCACTTATCACACACCCTAATACCCCACCTATATTGTGTTCTTCATCACATATGGTTCCACTCATCACTTCACCTATCTTACATAACCTCTTCCACATGCATCTCAATGCCTTCATCATCACTCATTCAAGCACCATTCTTTCTACTCTCACTTCCATTGCATCATATACCATCTATCACATGCATTTACACTCCCTCTGCATATATTCCCCATCATTTATATTTACTTTTTCTTCCATCTATTCCTCACAAGTCACATACACTCACTCTCATTGTTTCAACTCCTTTCTAGCTTTCTTCCACATCCACCTTATTGCATCCCTTCCCACTCATTCAAGCACCATTTTTATTATCAATTCCTTTTCTTCATTAATATCATCTATCAAGACCACACAACCATTTTTTCTTACACATTTTCCTCACAAACCTCCTCCACATCCAATTACGCTTCCACATCATTTTAATTTTCTCCCACATTCTCCTTTGTTTGTCATTCCTTCTTACATTTCCCTTTCATATTCCATGCAACTATCATCTCATTATACCCATTCATCACAAGACAACACCCTTAGAACTCACACTTCCTTCAAATATCAATATGTTCTCCACTCCTCGTCCACTGCATCATCACTACTACCATGCCTCATATCACTTTATCTTCTCCCATTTATTTATTTTCATGTCCTCGCCCACCCGACATTATCACACATTCACCACACTCAACACCTTTCTTGTTTTCTTCATCCCCACATTCACTACCATCCTATAACTTCTATTTTGCATTCTTGCTTCACTTATCATCCACATCATCCCCTCCACTCCAATTATTTATCTCATATATCACTTAGCTTTTATACATCATGTCTCTCACTCAACTAGTCCCTATATGGATTGAGGGGAATTTCATTTATCTTCACTATAGAATTTCTACATTCTCCTTACATTCCGCTTCTCTTCATCCGACTGGATTCAAACATGACCCGATTCTCCACACATTTTGTTCTATCACTATTGACACAAACACAAACACACAAAATCCAAAAATAGCTAAACATCTTTCAAAAATAAAAAAATCTATATATTCCAAAAATTGCAATAAAAAGTGCTTGCTCATGTATGTTCTTCCACATTTGCTCCATTCCTTCACATTTCATTCAAATTCTCGGTTCACTACTACATATTTTATTTATAGTTCATCCACATCCGATATCTTGGTTTGTTTCACATCTCTTGGTGAATTCTTGATTCTACTTTGGTCATGTTTTTTGAGTTAAAATTATTTATTAAGTTGCTTGAACTTGGTCTCTCCTTACTTGGTTAATTAAGAATGACTGTCCTCCTAGAGATCCACACACACTTACACACTTAAAATGGTTGTCAGAAGGCCCTCAGGCATTATTTGTTGATGCTTTCCCATGTCGTCTCCATAATCACTTCCACTCCCTCCATCAAGCCATTATTGGTTCTCAACCCCTTGACAAATAGAGAGAGATGCATATCATGTCAAAAAAAATTAAAAAGTAAGCAAAATCTAAAATTCAAAAGCAAAAAGCAAAGAAAAAGAGCAATATCAAACACACTCTCTCAAAGGTCTTTCCAAAGATTCTCTCTTTGGGGCTATGAATGCTTGGTTGAAGTAGAGAAATGTTGTGACTAGAATCAAATGCATCTCCTTTGGGGATATGGATGTCTGGATGGTAGTAGAGCAATGTACAATTTACAATTGCCTCCATTCCATCTATCACTGATCACATGTTTCACTCTGCACCTACACAATTGTTTGTGTTTTCACTCATTATCTTATGGGTCTTCACTTCAAACAATAATTCACTTTCATGCGCACACACATGATATCGATGAGTCACAGGGCTAGTATGTCACCTTGTGCGGTTTAAACCTTGTTCAAGCTCTTGTTTTAGCTCACTCATTGTCTTATGAATTGTGTCGTACATCTCATCTTGTGTTCACCAACACACTTGTTTCAAACCATTTTCATCTCATATACACACTTCTTGCACTCGATTTTTGTAACCATGTCATTTTAATACTTGTTATCCAAATTCACCCTCAAGGTAAATTTGATAACATGCATCAAATTCTTTAGTCCCAAGCAAATAGATTGATTTAAGGCCCAAAATCATGTTTTTGGGGCCCCCTCGGCTTCTTTCTAACTCTCTCATCCAAGAAGAAAACCCAACGAGTTAGAAAAGGTGAAAAAATTGCAAAAAACCAAGCTTGGGGCCGAAAAATGAAGAAAATCGGCTAAGTCCTAGTCCAGGCAGTCGGGATAGTTGGGACGTCGGGGCGCGAACCGGCCGAAAAGCCGCCAAAGTGTCCGCGCAGTTAGCTTGATTGGGACGCCGCGACGCGCGGGACGCGAAAAGGCAAACCGGCCGAAAGTGGAAAAAATCGCCAAGTTTTGTTATCAAGTGGTTTGGGACATCTCGGGCCGTGGAGGTACGCGCGGACGCAAATCGCCGGCGAAAAGCCGAAAGACAGTCCATTTCAGGCGGTTCGGAGATATTTGTCCCAGGCAGCCCGGGACAGTTGGGACAAAAGTATGTGGAGGACGCGAACCCGCCGATTCGCCAAAACAGAGACTTTCGCCCGAGAGCGTTTGGGACATCCGGGACAAAAGTATATGTGGGACGTGAAAAGCCGAAGCGGCCGAAGGCAAAGAAGAAAAGTCAACGTTTGACCCGTGAACTTCAAACGGCCATAACTTTTGACTCCGAGCTCCGATTTTCATAAAATTGGACTTCCGGAACGAGCACGACGTCCTCTACGCCACAAAAACTGGATTTCTTATTTTTAACAAGGGTATATATATTTAAATAAAAGAAACATATTCGGCTCCAGTCAGTTAATGCTCATTCCCGTCAAATGACAAAACGCCGCCAAAACCCAAAATAGCCGCCGCACTCGAAGGCCATAACTTTTGTATTTCTCAACGAAATCACACAAAATTGGTACCGTTGGAATCGTGGCTCTAAGAACAATGCACAAAAATCAAGAAACTTTGAATTTTGTGAGAAATCAATGGATATTTTTTTATAAAGCGTGGCCGAGTTCATAATAAAGTGTTTGATTTGGTGGTTGGGAGTGCAATTAAGAGGCATGGTCATCATTCTTCTCTCGCTGCAGCACTGGGACAAGTATGGGGAGCCTTTTGCAAGTAATATATAATCATTTTACTCCATTTAATGCCTCTTACAAGTGGTTAAAGGACAGATTTCAGGATTTTCATTTTTCCTTCTCTTTCTCTTCTCATTTTTCTATAAATTGGAGTGTTGGGCTCATTGTAAAAAGGGGAGTTTTCATATAGCAAAGCTCACAAAATTTCTTTGTGAAGCCAATGTGCTGCAGCCCTTGTAGTGGACTCCTTGCATGGTGATCCAGTGCCCTTATCTCGTAATAGATTGAATCGTGCATATCATGAAGCAATAAAATATCAGCTTTGTGGATATATCTTCCCTCGCTGTGTTTTCTTGCATTCTTCTTGCCCCTTTAATATTTCTACAAGAATATTGTGTCTATTATTATGTTCTTGCAGGGATCCATTATCATTGTGTATGCTTGCAATATCGTTGTGAATGCATTTTGCTAGATTATGGAGAACTGTCATCACCTCTTCTAGTGTGCACTTTTCCTCTATATTTCATGCATTTGGAGACTACTCTCACACCCTCCTTTTCTGGTGTATCACCGCTTTAGTGTAGGCTTTCATTTTATGCATTCTCTCTCCCTGGTCCCTTGGAAATTTAGATTAGAATAGTTAGTTTCCCCTGCATTAGAGTAGATTGTGGCAAGTAGTTTAGGAGCAAGAACCAGCTTTCTCTGGAGGTCTATCTCAAGTAGCAAGTCCCACAACTTAGAGATAGTACCCATGTCATCCAATCACACCGTGAGTTCAAGTATATGCACTTGTATAAACACCGAGGTGCTTTGTGATTCAATGATAACAATACCTATGCTCTACTTCATTGGGAATGAACATCCGGGAATCCGTTGCCTTCGACACACCCTTCGCATCATCATCACTTTTTTGTTCATTTCATTACATATCTCTGCTACCTTTTATTTGAATTGCAACCATTTTCTATTGTCACATCCTTTATAATACTATATCATCACCTCTCATCTTGCATCATCCCTCACTCCTACCCATCCTCCTCATGACCCTTACACAACCTTCATTCCTACCTAGCTCCCCCAATCTCTTTTCCTCCACTCTTCTCACTTCCTTCACCTCACGCTAGGATCCTTTCCTCTACCACTCGATTGAGTCCTCATAACCTACCTACCCCTTACGAGCCCTCACCCCTCATAGTGAGTTGCCCATGTCAAAACCCTTGTTGATCCTTCAACACTCTCCCTCGACCATAACCTTCTTCACACCCAACCCATCCCTTACCTCGATGACTCGCCACCGCAACTCGCCACGCAACCCAACTCCTCGCTCGATGCCCCATCCACAACTCGTCTCCCCCCGTACTGCATTTCCCCATGCAACACTCTACTCACCCAACTTACTACCCTCCCACACCATTGAGTTTCTCTAACAACTCGGACCATCCCTCCAACCTCGAGCCTAACTCACCCCATACCTCGACGATTTGACCTTACAACTCACTAATCCCTAACACCCTTTTCCCTCGTAACTCATTCCCTCCCTCCCCAAGCTATCCCTACCGACTTCCCTCTCACATAATTCATTGTTGTAACTTTCTCCCCTCACTTCACCCAACCAATCAAGCCCATAACTCTACCCTACTCCCACACATCCATTTTGAATCAATCCCTCCAATGGTGAGTCACCCACCCGACTCACCACGTTCCCCATGTCACTCACCCCTCCCTAGCTTAGTGATTTTTTCCTCCCCCACTCACCTAGGCTCACCCCCGACCTCACTTCCCCGACCTAACTCCCCACTTCCCCTACCGCATCACTCGGCCGAAGTTTCTATAACGACTTGTCGGCTCACCCTTGTTCTCTCCTTGTGATTTTATTGACTTGTCGACATCACCATCCTCCCAAACTCATTCCCTTCCCCGCATTCGCTTATGCGACTCACTCACTCGGTTGCTCCTCCTCGCCCTCAACTTTGTCACTTATCCCTTCCTGTCGATTCGCTCATGTGACTTGAATGCACTCCCAACTTCTCGTACGAGCCACCACCCGCCCACCTAGCTAGCTCGCCGCCTAACTCGTCCCTCACTTCACCTAACTCACCGCATAGCTCACCTAGCTCGCCCAACTCGCTTGCCCGCCCAACAACCTCACCCCACCCCAGATCACCCCACCAACCTCACCCCAACTAGCTCGTTAGCCCACCTAGCCAACTCGTTGTCTAGCTCACCACGTAGCTCATCCAACTCACTACTCACTTTTCCCACTTTGCCATGTAGCTCACCTAGTTTGATTCCCGACTCACCCACTCACCTTTTGGCTCGCTTCCTAGCTCACCACGTTGTTCATTGCCTAATCTCTCTGATCACCATTTTCACGTCCTATGACTTGCCTCCACTTTTGTACATACCCATCATCTTGTTTTCACCTACACATAGTTGGGGAAATAATTTCCTCACTTCCACTCATTATGCCTTTGTTAAGGTTCATTCTTCTATCTTCTTCAACTGCCAATTTTCATCCCGCGTTACGTTGGGGCAACCTGCAGCTTCGAAAATTGTCACTTGAGGGGGAATCATAAAACCCTTCTCATCTAATCTTATGATGCTCAATCATCCAAACACCTTAGTCAATCAACTCAATAGTCTCTACCTTCGAAATCTACCTTCGCTGGACTTTGATCAAGCGCCTATCGATCACATTTATAGGTTCTTGTCTATCAAGTTAATCATCTAAACCTTCAATTGTGGAAACCATTGTCATAGAGTTAAACAACCCTCATCTCTTCTTCAATTTTGTGTTACATCTTTCCTGTTACAACACGCAATTCAAAAAGGGGTAAAATGTAGACACTATAAAATGCACCTTGTGCATAAGGTATCCTATTCAAAAACAAAAAAACATCATAAAATATTAAATAATAAATAATCCCACAAAAACAAATATAAAATATAAAACCCCACAAAATGGGGATAAAAGATGCCTCATCACTCATTTACTAACCCTCAACCACTCACATTTAATTCTATCCATCCCACCTACCATGTGCATGCCCAATGCACTATGGACCCTATCATTGCACCCATGTGTCCCACTCCCCTATGCACTCAAAATCTATAAAATCACTCTCACCCACATCATTTCTTCCCTCTTAGTCATCCCCGACTCTTGGTGCACAAAATATTTACTTTAGTTTTCTTGTTCTCTTGCTCGCATATAATAGTTTGCATGACTTGAAGGAGTGCAAGAGGAACAAAAAGTGATGTAGAGCTCCATCATACTTCTCACCCATTCAACATGATATCAAAACTCAACTCATGCATTCATCTCTTCTAGACAACCAATCTCAGTTCTTATTCTAAATACCTTGTTCTAGGGATCATATTCTATCTTTTTAGAAGGATATACTTACAACTTAAGTCCTTAAAGAATAATGTTACTCTAAAAATATCATACCCTATTCTAACATCATGTACATATTCTCATTCAACTATCCAAAATCATAAAAACCTTCACTTACCATGTCTTGTCTCCAAACAACCTTTCTTAGCTTCAAGTGCTCTAGCTTCTAACTAGGCAAAGTTGGAACTTTTTCATTCATTAATTATCTTCAATGCCTCTGCCCCTACTCCATCATATTCATTACATGCCCATTTATTTGATAAAGAATAGAAAATTCCTTGGAAACCTTTTTTTTCTCTATCTCACCTTCAAGCACCTATCACTATCCTCTGAAGTTGTAGCTCAAATTGATCAATTCATGACCTTTGAATTCAGACATCCATATCTCCTTTAGTTATTATTTTATACACTCAAATCAAGGTGAGATTCAATATCAAAATGGTTAGAACAACATGTTTTTACCAACTTTCTTGTTTGGCTCAAACTACTCGACTAGGTTCTTCGCAACCTTGCTTTTGTAAAGCACTATAGCTTGGATATTTCACACAACCACATGACTAAGAAAATGCATTCCCCAACTCCCTTAAACCTATTTGTGATGTTTGGAAAATTTCAAATCCTAATTCCTTTCTCTCGGTCCCACAAATCCACTTTTTGATACCTATTGCAAGCCACTTTTACTAGCCTTGCCACTATATTATGTCATGTGTATCTTTCACTTCCAGAGGTTTATATGAACAAGGATAAAATTTTTAGGAACCCATTTTGACATTCTAGCCATGTGCTAATACTTAGAGTGAAATTCAATATCTAACTCCCAAATTCTTTGTTATTGTTCTTTCCTTATTAGGATTTGCACTATACTCTTCATCGTGACAATATACTTTGTTAGGTATAACTCGAAATTCCACCAGCAGTATATCAAAATTCCTTACAAATATCTAATTAGAAGTCCTAAGAATCATTACTATCAATTTTCAATTCTTAATTCCTTCTTACGAGCCTACAAACTGCAAACCCTAGTCAGGGTTTCCTGAAAACCTGAAAAGAGAGAAATTGTTGTAGAATCTTGCAAACATATTTTCAAGGTCCCTGATTCTTACCTAAAGTATGCATCAACATATCATTCGATTTAAAGTTACCAGAAAGGATTCATGCTTCCATTGAATGATGTAATCACTTTATCTTCTCGCTCAACTTGTAAGTGTACAAAGATTATGCATGCAAGAATTCACTATACATAACATTTCTTTCACCAAACTAATTTAGTTGTGAATTTCTTCCAAATACCTACACCATACTTTCCTTTTTTGTTATAAATGGATGCAAGAAAGGACTTAAAAGAATTAAATTACAATGATACTTCTTTCATATACATGTAGGTGGTCATGAGCATAGTTAACAAGTTTCTAAAACATTATTTCCTCTGTAAAAAACAACTAAACTCTCATGAGGAGGTTATAATATCAATACTTCAAATCCAATTATTTTCATGGTCGGGAGTTATAATAAGAGTTCCTTCATGCCTTACATGAGACAAATATAATACTCCCAAACTAGTCACGGTCATAGTTTTAGCTTCCTCAAGGATCCATTCATCATGCAATGAAAACAATGAAAGGTAAACTTCAACTCTTCCCTAATTATCAAGAATCATATTCATTACACTACATGAATCACTATTTACTCATCAAAATGCTTAGAAAAAATGTCCAAATCCTATCCATATCACATCAAGACTACATTCATGTATCGTAACAGGGTATATATATTCAACCCACTTCACAATAGCATAAGGAAATTTTTCATATGATAAAAGCTTCATCAATATCTCGCACAATGAACCTTCCACATATATTGACATAGAAGTGAACACTGCAAGCAAACACGCAATCTATTAAAAACAAAAGGACATAGTTCTCACATATTTACATTTTCTACAAGATTTCATGCCTTCTCAAGCTTCCTTCTCAACTCTTCTCGAGGAATGTGTGCTTCAACTGATTCTCCCTCGATTTAAACTCATCCTCCCTCTCTATTCATACCCTAACTAACTCATAATGAGTCACCATGCCTCATAAATCACAAAATTACATTTCTTTATAACTTCATGAGTTTAGATACTTCCTAGGACTCATGACTACATGTCCTAACTTCCATACACTTATCAAACACCCTTCCATCTCTTGACAAGTTCTTTTATTTTTACATCATGGTGAAATTTAAATTTGTAGATGGAGGGAAATACAACACTTCAAATTTTGTGACTTCTTGTCCACCTAATACCTCTTCTTAGAATCCCAACTCATGTTAATACACCTATTACCATCATGAATGAAGAAAATTTCCATTTTTATTTTCAATCGATGATGTTCTGCATCATACTCCCAAGGGGGAAGAAAAAAATTCTTGTACCTTTGTGTTAGAAACCTGCAATTTTTCTCTTCCTGATGTTCCTTGAGTCTTCTTGAATGTTATTTCACCTTATTCTACCTCCCTATTGTCCTTTCTCTTCCTTTGACCACATGGACCCCATGTTTGTTACTTTAACTTTGCATTTTCCTTGAAATGACTTCTTTTCTTCTTGAGCTTGTTCTCCATCTTTGCCATCTTCATTCCTTTATCAGCTATACTGCAAAACACAAAAACAACAAATATGTATTGCATTTCATGAGTTTTTATGTGGTCCACCTCTCTATAGCCCTCATTCCACATAATTCCATCATTTTCCTTGCTTAAATGAATCGTATGTTGCTCATACACTTCTCTTTGCCTCTTTCATCATCCTCACTTACTTCATCAACTCGATTTTTCCTCTTTAAGACCCTCTACTAGGTCCTCAAGCTCTTCATTGTGAGATTTTCCACTCTCTCTTTTACCATTCTCTTCTCTCACTTCACTATCTTTCTCAACTTTCTCAAGTGCCTTCTCAAGCACTATACTGCTCTTGTTATATTCAAACTACAAAATAAGTCTAAGCCCTCTTCTAAGGCCTTATTTTCTTCTTCTTCACCTATTTCATACTTGTGAGCTTTCACTACTCTATGATTTTCTTCATTCTCTCTCACTGTGTACCTTTTTTAATAACTTTCAATAAGAGTTTCTGAATAGCTAATAGCATTATCATGTGTCCTAAATTGGTTTCTTTCTTCTCAACATGTGATTTACAACATTTTTCATCATTTACAAGAATATCACATTTGGTCTCTTCATCCTTTTGAGTATTCACAAACAAGAAACTTTCATTTTGCATTTGAATTAGATTGCATACCTCTACCTCAACCTGCTTTGTTTCTGTTACACTCTCATTATTCACATCCATCCTCTGTGAGCTCTCAAACACAACCTCTTCGATCCCTTCTTCCTCTCGCTTTGTTTGTTTGTTTTCTCATTTGTCTCACCTTTTCTCTTCTTCTTTGATGATCCTTTTCAATTGCATCCTCTGGTTTTTCTTGACAAGATGAGCTATAGGCCATTTGACCATTTTCTTCATCACAAAATCTAGTCCATAAATTCCTCTCATCATCAACTCCTCTAATTTTTGTACATCTTATCTTAATGCCTTCATCTCTTTCTCCATCCATGATTTTAGTCTTCTTTTCTCTTCTTTCTTCTTCTGAGATTCTTTCTCTTTTCTTTCTCTCTCCTTCTTGACTATCAAATTCACTAACTCCATCACAATTTATTCTCTTTCCATCCTTTCCTTTGTCTCTTTACCCCGTCACTTTCACAATTGCACACAACTTCACAATTCCTAGTTAGCATTCAACAATTCAAAATTTCATTTTAATCACAATCCTAGCTCTAATACCAATTGATGTAGAGCTCCATCATCCTTCTCACCCACTCAACATGTTATCAAAAACTCAACTCATGTATTCATCTCTTCTAGACAACCAATCTCATTTCTTGTTCTAAATACCCTGTTATAGGGATCATATTCTAGCTTTTTAGAAGGATAAACTTGCAACTTAAGTCCTTCAATAAAAATATTACTCTAAAAATATCATACCCTATTCTAACATCATGTACATATGCTCATTCAACTATCCAAAATCCTAAAAACCTTCACTTACCTTGTCTTGTCTCCATACACCCTTTCTTAGCTTCAAGTGCTCTAGCTTCTAACTAGGAAAAGTTGGACCTTTTTCATTCATTAATTATCTTTGGTGCCTCTCGCCATTTCTCCATCATGATCATTACATGCCCATTTATTTCGATAGCAATAGAAAACTCATTGAAAGCTTTTTTTTCTCTATCTCACCTTCAAGCATCTATCACTAGCCTCTAAAGGTCTAGCTCCAAATTGATCAATTCCTGACCTTTGCCTTCAGACATCAATATATCCTTTGGTTCCTATTTTATACACTCGAATCAAGGTGAGATTCAATATCAAAATGGCTAGAACAAAGAGTGTTTTACCAAATTTCTTGTTTGGCTCAAACTACTCTTACTAGGTTCATGTGAATCGCCAAGGAATTTCCAATCCCAATGTATTTTTTATATTAAATCATCGCGTGATCGCCGCACCGGGATTTGAAAACATTAATGTTTCGCCAGAAATCGACGCACTAGGATTTGAAAACATTAATGTTTCGCCAAGAAATTGACATGTCAAGATTTGAAAACATTAATGTTTCACCAAGAAATCTATGGAACCTTATTGGTTCTTTGGGCTCATTCGCCTGACATTCATGGGAATTTTTCTAGGAATTGGATCAAATTCGCCATATATATATACACACACACACACAAAGAGGTGATGTTTTCCGCAATTTTCCAATTTGTGAATTTGCAAAGTAGTAGAAATGGATTTAGTAAATTGGCATATTGCAATTTGCTTACAAAATTTCAAATAAATATAGGTCTTTTCAGGTCCTAGCTATTGTGTTCATAGTTTACATCCTAGAAGCACTTACTGCAGTGAGTCCTCAATCTATTTGAGACCTGTTTTCTTTCATGTCACATTGTTTTATCTATGATTCTACCTTTGTAATTTATTACAAATCCTGAACATCCTCATCCTCATAACCATTATGATTTTTATGTCATCTAGAATAGTCCTCCACTTGCAAAGAATCATAACTAGTTTTCCTATCTTAGATACATCTACGTAATATATATATATATATATTTAAATCACTTCATATATCTCCACGAGTTGTTGCTCTGTATATTCCTTGCTTTATTTATTGTATATTCATTAAATCTTTTTGTTAATGTTCTCTCTTTATATTGGTGTATGTATATATAGTATATAGTTATAGTTATATTGCGGTTTCACTTTCCATTTATTCCATGACCATGATTTTTTATTATCTTCCACGACACATCGCTCATCTCATGAAAACCCGAAGGATATATAAAATGTGGTACATTCCATAGGTTTCACATTCACTAGGGCATTTCTTGGGAGATGACGAAATGAATGGAAACACATGGCATAGACCTCCCGGGAGGTGGGACCTTCTCTCGGACCTAAAACTTATAACGTAAGGCTCATTCCATGGGATTCACGTCCACTGGGAGGATTTGGTTGGGAATGGGAGGTTAACAAAATGCTGAAAAACAATAATGTATGAAATAGAGACCATACAAAGATGTCCAAAATGAAAAATTCAAGAAATGCAAAAGGGAAAAAGTTACAACAATGAACCAAAAACTAGATAATTAGCATTTGAAAAAAATATAGAAAATAATAAATTGTGGGAAAAGTACATACATCTTGTTACAAGCATGCTTACTTTTTTTTACCACCATTTTCCTCATCGCGATGTACTTCAAACTTTTTAAACCATGGAATCTATCTCTCCACAACAAGAATTAATGTTGGAATCTATCGCTTTTATTAATGTTGAGGAAAAGTTGGAATCTATCTCTCCACAGCAAGAATTTTCCAAAAACGAATGTAGGATTTACACCACCTCTTTCCTCCATGAATATTGTAGAAGTTGGATCACTTTTTGAATTCTTTTCTTGTCCTTGTTGTAGCATGCTTACTTGTTACCATAATTTTCCTCTTTGCAATGTACTTAAAAAAAATTAAACCATGGAAACATAATGTATTGAATGTACTCTAAGCATGGATTTCCTTCAACAATATGAGGAGGAAAAATGATTTCTTTATCTTCACATTCACTTCTGACACTGCCTGTAAAAATAATTTTGTTGTAAATCCATCAGAAATTGTATAGTAATACTAATTTCTTTTATCAATGTTGAGGCAAAGTTGGAATCTATCTCTCCACAAAGAAGAATTTTCCAAAAAAGAATGTAGGGGTTTACACCAACTCTTCTTCCTCCATGAAGATTCAGAAGTGGGATCACTCTTCGACATATTTTCTTGTCCTTGTTGTAGCATGCTTACTTGTTACCACCATTTTCCTTTGCTATGATGTACTTCAAAATTTTTAAACCATGGAAACATAATGTATTGAATGTACTCTAAGCATGGATTTCCTTCAACAATCTGAGGAGGAAAAATGCTTTCTTTATCTTCACATTCACTTCTACTTGTGAAAATAATTGTGTTATAAATCCATCAAAAACTATATAGTAATACTAATTCACTTTTATTAATGTTGAGGCAAAGTTGGAATCTATCTCTCCACAACAAGAATTTTCCAAAAAAGAATGTAGGGGTTTACACCACCTCTTCTTCCTCCATGAAGATTGTAGAAGTGGGATCACTCTTTGACATATTTTCTTGTCCTTGTTGTAGTCCAGACAACATGTCTATAATATTTAATATAAAGGAAAAACATGATGTAATGTGAGACTAGATATAAATGGCACAAAGTTAGATATTAAAAACATCAAGATCCAGGGATATTTTTAATTCCTGCATCCTTCAAGTTTCTTGAACACATTCTCCAAGTAGGAACACGACAGTATACAAAGAATACCCTTATCATGATTGTATCATATGTGAAACATCATATCAAAGCATTCAAAGTCTCTCAAGAATAATGATACTTTGACATTTCATTGTCAAGCCAAAGAACCCTGCATACATTCTCAACCTTGAATTCATAGTCTCATACCACAATGAGTCATAGATGGAAGACCATATATTCTGTCTCATCTCCTTTGAAATGATGAACACTCTTGGTAATTGGATCTTCTTATGACATACCTCATACCTTTGATGAATCAATAATATCTTCATGAGCAAGATGCACACCTTATTTGGCTTGATGACAACATTTAGAACCTCTATACAACATGACAAACCTCTATACATTATGATAGAGCTCGGTCATCAAGACTCCTTCATTAATCAACTAAAGATAGATCATACCTTGGATGAATCAATGAACTCAGAGTCCTTCATGAGAAGATACATACTATACTTTGATTTCAAACTGAGCACAAACCTTGAGATCACCTATTTCATGTTTGATTAGCTACAACAAAGACTTATTATCACTAGAGTGTCTTATCATTAGAGTGTCTTTGGTTGCTCAAAAATCATTTAAGTTACTTTTCTCTTCTCAAACCTCTTATACATCTTCATTTTGCTTGATGTATGCTCTAATTATGACTGTAGTAATATTCTTATTCCTTCCAACTAAGTTATATGAGAGATAGCTAAAAATATCACCTCATCCTTTCACTTTGTTCTATATCAATTTTTTTCTTTCAAAAGAGTCAAACCTTGTGATTTTTGTACTAAAACATGTAGATCAGACCAATACAGATCAAGTGCATTGAAACTGAATAAATGGTAGCAATCCATTATCCAATTTGATGTAACATGTCAATCAAGAAACCATGAAAAATTGTGGAAAAACTTTGTAATTTCTTCTTATACTAATGTAACACTCTTGCAAAAAGTAGTACATGTTAAGTGACACAATATTATATAGCCCATGTCAAAAATCACTTGAAAAGCATTCAAATATCTTTGAATAATTCCATTGGGATTAGTTACATTTTGTTCTCCTTAAATTTCTTATTTTTACATCTAAACTTCTTCTAGGTTTCCATGATGACTCTTCTTTTAAATTATTATTTTGTATTTTTCTATTTCTTGTAAGATGCAATGTTGATTGTTGTCTCCTCTCATATGTCATTATTTTGTGCATTTTTTGTCAATTGACATCCATTACATGATACATCTTGAGATGCACTATCTAGTGTTTTGAGAACATGATATATGGATATTGAAATCACTTCTTTGTAATCAATGTTAACATTAGCAATCAATCAATGAGAGTGCCTTTGAGATGCTTCACGATGAATTTATTCTCTTTGTTGTCTTTCTACCTAAATCAATTCATTTGAATGCATTTTCATGCGTAATATTTTTCTTTATACATATTTCTCATGTTGAGATGTTTATGTGCACATATCAATATCATTTAATCTAACATGTTGTTTATTTTTTTATTTCAATTCTATAAGGTTCATTGATTCAGGAAAATGGCACCTAAAAAGGGAAGCTCAACCTCAGAAAAATGTTATTCCAACCCCTCCTAGTAGTGGTACTGGCATTCAAAAAATAACATCTTATTTTGAGAAACCATCTAAGGAAACCCATCCTTCTCCAGCATGACCATCACAATCAAGGGATAATGATTACATTCAAAATGAAACTTAGAATGAGAATGTGTTCATTTTTTATTTTCCTGATGTTGTCAATGACAACAACAATGAAATGCCTCCCCTTGAAGACATTCCATTAAATGATGTTGAGTTTGACATTGTACCACCCCCAATTGAATGAAGATGACACTGCATCACCTACAGTGCCCAAGTGAATGTTGGAGGTGAAACTTATGGTAGTGGTAAGTCAACGAAATTTAAATTCCACCAAGGAAAATACTCAACAAACACCTATTTCTGGAAGAAAGAGAAAGGAAATAAAATGGGACTTGGGAAGGAGTTTCAGGTTAGAGTGGGTTTCTAAGTTTCCATTTATTGAACCTATTGAAAATGAGAATAAATTTGAACCTCCCAAAGAATGAAAATGTACAATCTGTAGCTAGAAATTGGGCAAGGACAAGACAATGCAACTTAAGTTGGATACTATTGAGAAGCATGTAGGAAAGATATATGAAAAGATAATTGTAGATGGCGTTGAGAAGAATGTTTCCAGATGGAAAACTATGGATGATTGTTTGCATATTAGGTATGAAAAATAATTTGAAGAGCACAAGAGAAATGAAAGAATAGTTGCAGAGTGAATGGAGGGACAATTACCTCTCAATTCAACAAGATCATTCAAAATAGTCTTTTGGGTAAAACAGTTCAGCTAGCTACTATTTTTCACATTTTGAAAAGAGGTCGTCCTATAATAGATTTTCCTAAACAAAATAAGATGTTTTCTTTTCTTGGTGTCCCACACTTTCCTCATTCTCACTTGGTAAAAAAGTAGTGGTTGGGATTGGGAAAATGCCTAGCTATGGTTGAGAAAGAAGACTTGAAAGAGAAACTGAAGTCTGCATGATACATATCTTTGTCTATTGATGAGGTTACAATAGTAGATAATACTTCTTGGGTCTGTATGCATGTGTATACTATTGAGAATTATGTGAGACAACCTCACTTACTTGTCATTCACAAGATGAGAGAGAAATCCAATGCTGAAAAACTTTGTGAGTTGGTGATAAAAATTTTTGAAGGAGATCGGTGACATGGATGATGCGGCAATTACATCAAAGTTGGTATGTGTAATGGGGAAGATGGGGCATCTGTAATGCAAGGTCATCAGTAATGGCATGTGTGTAAGACTCCAAACATCTCATTTCCTTATATGATTTTCATTCATTTTATGGCTCATAGAATGAACCTAGCTTACAAAATAGTTGGCAAATTTAAACTTGTAGCAAAATTTGAAGACCTTGTTCGAGAGGTGCATGCTTATTTATAGTCCTAAAAGGTTAATGGAATTCCAAATATTTTAGAAGGACTAAAAATGGGCATAAATTGTTAAAATATGTTGACACTAGGTGGATCTCATTGTACCAACCGGTTTGTAGGGTGTACAAAGAGTATCAATCCTTATTAGGAGTGATGTAACATAATCACATGGAAGTGGACAAGGCCCAAGATTTGATACATCATTTGACTGATATAGAGTCATTTTGATGTTGTGTGGTCTCCTTCCCATGTTGGAAGAAATCATTGTTTAATTAAACAAGCACAAGAAATAACTATCTATATTGTTGATTTTTCTAGTTTGAGGAAACGAGTTTGTATGACAATAGAATATTTGTTTCTCAATGAAAATTTTTACAAGTCCAAAGTTTGATGGTTGGAATGATTTGATAAATATTGGAAATGCAAGTATATTTTTGAAGCTCAACTTTTTGGGGAAGTATGTGCTTTGTATGCATGGATATGAGATATCGATGTACATGTTTAAAGTAGTAACTGGTAAGGTTGAGAAGGTAAATGTCACAGGGTCATTGTTTGATAACATTGTATCATCAACAAGGGTGAGGTTAAGAGAAATTACAATGTCCCTACTAGAAGAAATAAGGGAATGATTTAGAAGGGATGCTTTACTTGAAGCAATGGTTGTAGTAAATCCCACCTTTTGGAATCCTATCCAAAATGAAAGATATATGCAGGAAGACTACTTCAAGAGGTTGACTACATTGATTCAACATTTTTGTAATCTTGTTGATATCAATGGAATGAATATTATAGGTATTTTAAGCAAGGACAGTTTGATTGATCAATCTCATGAATTCACCTCTACAATGATTCAACAATTCAAAGGTTTGGATAATCCCTTAGAGTGTGGAGCAATAACCCTGGCTATGGAAAAAATTGGGTAATACTATTTTATAGCAAACCATGTCTGAGTTTTTCTTAGACTGATGCTCTATGTCAAACAATGATTTTGGGTTCAGTTGAAGATGAGAGAATTTTCAGTGCCTTGGCCTTTATAAAGTCAAAATTGTGAAACAATCTTGACAAAAATTTTGGAAAATTGTTTGAGAATTTACACATCACGGTACATTACGAAGTGGATAAATTTCCCTATGACAGGGCTCTGGAAATATGGAATTCGATTAATGAAAGGAGAGGGGCTAAAAACAATGGCACAAATACAACAAACAATCCTATTGTAGAATTTGACTATCAACAAAGAGAGAGTCAGTCTCAAAGATCTGGTGAATCAAATGATAGAGATGATCTAGGTCCATCAAGTTGGAAGCTTCCATTTGTGGATATCCCATGATATAGATGTTCATATAATAATTAATATATTCAAATATTTAGTACATTGTTTTGATAATATATTTTTCCTTATTTGTATTTTTTAAAACATTTGTGTCGATTTGTAGTCTTTGGAATGAAACTTGAAATACATTGCATTGATTTGTTGTAGTATGTACTGAAATGAGCATGCATCCATCCAAATTTGGAGTTAAAGAATGAAATAAACACCCCAAACTTACATGTGCCTAAAGGTAAATCAACAAGGAAAACAATAAACAAACCTACATGAATTTATGAAATATTTGTTGAAAAGAAACTCCAAATGTTGATTCCCCATTGGTGTTGTCATTGATGTCAAGTGGCATTGATGGAAAAAAGAAGTGAGTGATGAAGTGAGGCTCTATAGGAGGCATGAAATTTGATGGGTAAAGTGCATCCATGTTGGATTAAAGGAAAAGTCAAATAGGTGGTTGGTCTCTAAAGGAAAAGTTTTAGATGGTTTCATATGGTCTACATGTCAATAAATAGTGTTACAAGCTTGAATTTCTTTAGAAAAATGTTGTTCAATGCCTTTTTCAGGTTTCATGAAGTTATTTTTCTCTCCTACAAGAGCAAAGTAGTGTGATGAAATGTTGAATATCACAAGCATTGAGGTGGGGTGAATCAATGCTGATTAAATTAGAAAATTCTAAAACTTCTTGAATAAAATAAGCAATCAAACCATGAACACAAATTAAGGTGCATGCAAGTAGATAAGTATACAAGACACCAAATTTATAGTGGGAAACCCTTATAGGGATAAAAACCACTTGAAATCAAGGACATTTTATTAAGAACACCCATTCTTAACATACAATGATTTCTAGTTTGGTTGAGCACCCACTCAACCTGAGAAGCACCTACTTCACAGTCCTTCTAGCACCCACTGGAAGGTTTTCAAGCACCCACTAGGCTAGTTTAGCAAGTTGCAACTTGTAAGGAGCACCTACTCCTATCACCCAAGCACCCACTTAGGAAAAATATAATACCAATGTACAATTTGATCATTTAGTTCCTTTTTTCTTCATCAATATATCATGATCCCTCTCTAGCTCTTCATAATTCACCCCTTTTTGAGTTTGAAACTTTGATTGCACCTGTTATGTCACTTTCTTCGGATCTTTACCATTTTCAGAACTTCAATATCATTATTTCATTGATCAATGTTGGCTAGAATATTGTTGTTGAGCTACTGTCATCTCCGATTTGACAACTAGTTTGATATTGTGCTTGATATGTCTTTGTGTTCTTCTTTAGATCAAAACCTCATTTGTATGTAAATCATCTTTGTTTTTGTTTCAAACCTTATATCCTTTGTTTTTGTAGTGTTCATATTTTTCTATGCAAGCCAATTACTAGTTTTTTTTTTCTCATTTTATTTATCATCAAATGTTACTTCTCTCTCTCTCTCTGTTCTATTTGAAAACTGAGTTTTTCCCACTTATATCATACATTTCCCATTCACCCTTCTTGCTTTCTACAAACTCTTCATTCTACTTGCATAAGACACTTGAAATTCCTCTTGTATAACTCTTCAAATTCACACTTTTGTATATTATTTTCATCCTCTTCATACCCTTGTTTGATCCAATAAAGACACTTATTTGCTTCTTGATTACTTGTCTTTTATGTCTCACTTTTTTACTCTATATCTCTGCCTTGTCCTACTCCATCTCATTTTTCATTCATTGTCAATTCCTCTTCCAAATTTGAGACCCTTGCCTCTTCACCTTCTAAGGAATCATTTCATTCTTTTCAACACATAAAACCATTCAAATTCCCCTTCAGAGTTCGAAAGATGAAAGATACAAACCTTATAAGGCATGACAGTCAAACCCATCTTTATGCTACCTACTTTGCTCAGATTTAGGATACCATATAGTTACAGTTCTTCCAACTATTGTGACAGTCTATATGTTACCTATTCAATGTGCTAGAAGTGTGTCAATTGTGTCAAAACACAAACTTTTCTTCTGTCAACTCATAATTTAATTTTTCTTAGACATTAGAAAAACATGCTCAGAAGAATGATCATAACTTTCTTGAAACAAGTCCAATTGATCTAATTTTTTTGCATTATCTCAGGATTAGAGTCTACTAAAAAAATTTATTCTATGATTTATCCAAAGAATCCTCATATTTTTTCTTGAGTGCTAAGAATCCAGGAGGCTGAAATGCATTTTTCAAGAAGGCATCCTTAGAAAAACTTTAATAACTCAAATTCCCCATTTTAGAATATGATGAAATTTGACATGGAGTACTACAAGAAACCCCTCTACACATTTCAGGTGTTGGTTAGCCATAGGTTTTCATGTGAATATCTAACCAATCTCATTTACCTTAGCAAATATTGTCTGTTCTCGAAGCCACTTTTTATGCACTTTTGAATTTTGATTGCAGGAGATAAACTGAGCCTTGTTTTTGCTCACACATGCTATAAACACTATTTCTAGTATGTTCCCATGCTCACATGACATTTCCTTGACCTATACCACCTGTCACATCTCATCAGGCACCAGAAACTATCTGAAAGGGCACTACCAATCAACCTTCATGTCCCTGAGTTGATTGCTAATGGAGAAAGTCCAAGGTTGCAATTTGATTGAAACAAATGGAAGTTGGTCTTACAAAGACCCAACACTTGGTCTTAATCCTTCAAGCTTAAGACTATTCAAGATCATCAAGTTTGCAATTATCTCAAAACCTAGGATATTGTTGTGTATGTTCATCATTTACCTACTTGCATGATTGGGAGCTAATGGAGAAAGTCCAAGGTTACAATTTGATTGAAACAACTGGAATTTGGTCTCATAAAGACCCAACACTTGGTCATAATTAAGTTTTCTCTTTTCTCTAGTCCACAAAGAAGCCCAAGAATCTCAGACAATTACATGAACTTGTTTTCTCCTTATGAAGCTCAAACTAGAATGTGAAGAGCCATGGTGCACAAGTAAAAAAACATGAAACAAAAATGGTGAAAGTTCAATTTAAAAATAACATTATTCCTCATTCAACTTGCTTGAGACATGTCTTGTATGAAAAAATTGAAGATTGCAACAAATGGAACAATTTTCAAAATTAAATTACTCTTAATTATATCATCTTTTGTAACATGCTCCACTCTTCATCTGTTGGAATTACAATTTTTTGTAAATCAGAGTGACTGACATGTAACTTTATTAGCAATTCATAACTGAGAGTGGAGCTTTCCTTTATTGTTGTATGCAAACTTACGAAAAGGTTATCAATGGTTTAACAAAGCCAAAAAAATTTGTCTCATCTAGCTTCTCAAGAATTGGTTCTTCTCTTGCATCATTTTTATTTCATGTTCTTCTGGAATGCATCCTTCTTAATGAATTTGTGTGTTTTGTCAAAAGGCATTGGAAAACCAAGCTTTGTGAACTCCTGTACCTTTCCATGCAACTCCTATAACATTCTTTTACACTTATTCAGAAATTCTTGTGCTTCTCCTAACATCACACACTTCTAAATGATAGATGATACCTTTATTCGAGGCATCAAACCAGTTTTGAATTCCTAGATGTCAATTCATGTCATTAAATTTTTGTAGATAGATTCAAAATGTAGATATCCTTCTTAAAGCCATCACTTTTCCTACTGTTGTTATTATCCTCGAGCTTATCAAATTTCTCAAATCAGCCATGAATTCAAACAATCTAATCAAATCATCAATTTTTGGTTTATTTCCCCCAAACATTATCCATCATATTAATCAATGCCTTTTTATAAAATTCAGATAGTTTGATGTTGGAAGACTTGTATATCCTTTTTTCTTTCGCCAACTCCTATTGTAATATTTCATTTTGTTTTTTCTCTTCCTTCTGCATTTTGTCCTTGAGTTTTCTCTCTTCATCTAGGCTTTGTTCCCATTTTTGGCATTTTCTTTCTCTTCCTTCATAACCTCTTTCAATTCTCCCAATGTTTGTTCTAATCTATTATTATTACTATTTTATTTCATGTAACTTTTTCTTGGCTTCTTCTAGTTCTACCTGTTCCTGTTCATTCAGCAAAACTATAGTCATAGAGGCGATGATTTTATCTTCCTCTCCAACTCACCTGTCTTATTAAGTGTCACTTTTCCTTTTGCTTTCTCATTTTCCAAGTCTGTCCTCTAACTTTTGAATCTTATTATTCAACTTATTTTTCTCCCTCTATGCCTTTAGAAATGTTGTGTACACCACATCATTATTCCTTTTTGAGACATTTATTTTTTCAGAAGGTTTCATTCCTTAAAATCCATTTGAAGGGAGGTTACATCGTAGTCACTGGAAACCATTTGATTCTCTGGTTTTACAACTTTGGGCACAACATATATTGTATTCCATGTATTCGTGATCTGGAGTTATATGTTGGCAATACCCTCATTGTGGCAGGATCTAAACTTATAGTAGCATGTAGAATTTTTTCTTTTTTTTATCTCTTTCTAATTTATTGGAAAACTCAGCTTTGTAATCAAAACCTGAGGTGTTTGTAGGAATGAATTGTTTCACCTTGAATGGGAGGAGTAATTAAAGTTTGGGAGAATTTCCCTGTGGAATGGAAATTTGTAGAGGGGTGGCAGTGGCACCACCTTCTAGTTTTGTAATTAGTTACCTTGAGGAAAGAGTAACTGTATATGTGTTACCTTTATCTTTTCCTCTTCTTGGTTCCTTGTTGGACAATAGGAACTTCAACTATATGTATTGGCCTCTTTACAATAATATTTCTATTCATGTGTTAATTTTTGACCACTACTACCATCATCACTAGAACCACCAACATTAGCAATATTAACAGATTCATGGCCAACTTCTCCTATAGGATTTTCAACGTGTGGCTGAACTATTTGTTGAGGATTTGACTCTAGAGAAAATTGCATTGGATTACCACTTGTAGATGTTGTAGTATGCAGTGGTCCTTTCTCCAAAGGTGAAGCTCCAAGGACCTATCGAAACTCTTCTAGGTTGTGCCTCTGGTGGAAGCCAAATGCCTTGTCCTATTGAACCCAAACCACCACCACTAAAACCCATCTTTTAAAATAACTGCTCCTGTAGAATATTTTGTTTCAATATTTCATCAAGACTTGGTTTATATGTGCCAGGGGGAGTGTGTAATTCCTTAGAGTCAGTGTCATCATCACTACTTTTCTCTCTAGGATGTGCTTCATTCCACAATTTTTTGAAATCTGCATCTTCTGGAATAGAACCATACTCTGAAACAAATTTTGGATGGCCTAGGTCTTGCCTCATAGACCAAAATGACAGTAATTTTTGACCTTGTCCAATTTTATCTCATAATTCATGATATATATGCTTTGGCATGCTTTTAGAGGAATTTTTATCATATTTTGCATAAAATTTGGTAGATTGAAAATCCTCTGCCTATTTTTGTGGAGGCTCAGGAAATCCCAAAATTTGTGTTGACAACTCTTGAAAAATAATTCCTTTCTCAATAGAAATTTCATCCATTAATTTTTTTACTTCATCCCAAGAGTTCTTGTTTTTCAATTTTTCTATCAAGGGTTTTTTCATGTTGAATTTTAGTGGCAGAGTTCTTGTTCGCCACTACCCTTGCTTTAATCACCTCACATGGGTCATACACCCAAGTGAGAGTCAACATCAAAGTTAAAAATTTTTAAGATTTCATGTGCCACATTGAATGCTTTTCTTTCAAATGTGAACCCTCCACATGAAAATGGTAAGGAAGGAAATATGCTCCTCTTTTTCTGACTAACAAAATAGAGTTTATGTGCTTTCCATCTGTTGTATATATTCCAAGGAAAAAACTCTCTCTATCACATGTATTGGAAATTTGCAAGGTTGTACTCCTGATCCATAAAACCTTAGCACAATATATTCCTCCATTAAGTACCAGTTTGCTAACTATATTTTTTCGATCCCGCTTAAATGCAATCTTTACAATTCATATGCAATCTAGGCAATGTATTTTTGAAATTGCTCAATAAATGGAGCCCAAAAATAATCCACAAATTGATTGTAGTCCCTTCTATTATCAAACATCCTTATCTTGGGGGTCCACTCAGTTAATGGACGCATCACTTTTGGCTGGCCCTCAACATTATAGGGCTGAATTGCAAGTTTTTTTTTGCCAAACCATTCAACAAACACCATAGAATTAAATAGCACAAGTAGGTAGTGAACCTAAAGGTCTTAGTGTCGGATCCTTCTTTGATTGTTAAGAATTTTTATGCATAGATTTTGCAATGTGCTAACAAATCTGTATGCACAAGGTGGAGAAATGAAATGGATATTATATACCATTTCTAGGAGGGTTTCATCCACTTTCTCATCGCTATCGAAGCCAAGGAAAAATACTAGCATAGAAATGGTATCCCGACCCATGGTTTAAACATCTCAATCACATGTAGAAGCTTCCTTTTGGTACCGCATTCCATCAATGTTAATTTTCACAAAAACTCATCTCTATCATTTTGAGTGGTGGCATGATAATCGCTAGCAATTTTTTCTAGGTTTATGTTGATGGTTCCTAAATATTTTCTTTCAAACCCCAACACATGGCCAAGATTTACCTCCGTAATGGACAAAATTTCTTCTCTCGTTGCCATTTACAACAATTTTTTTTTTTTCCCATCATAATTTGGGCACATAGAATGACAAATTTAGGGCAAGGTAAAACCTCGTGGAGCATCATGCGTCCCAATCCAACCCCCATGTTATCCAACCTTTATGTTTTAGTTTACCTGATGGGTCCAAACGTTTACTTTCAATTGCCTTATTCTCAGATGAGTATCTAAGTTGTGAAGTTCTTGTGCCAATTATAGGATCATAAATATCATGATATTCATCAGTAAAACTAGGGGTTTTAAGCAATTTGGCATATGGGATTTGGGTTTTACTTTTACTTTGGGGTCATGTGGAAGTAGACATGCTTGGAATTTTAGATTTTGGAAACCCTCAACCTGATTTGTCAACCCTTATATTGAAATATTTCAAAGTGAAGGCTTATACAATGCTACTTATAAAAAGATAATATTTAAATAATCAAGATTCAAATGTAGGATGACACTTACTCGAGAAATATGAAAATTTTGAGTCTTACATGGTCCACAACTTCTATGAATCTATTATGCCTTCTATTGCAGTATGCCTTCCAGAAACAGGATTAAATAATTTCAATTGTCAATGGACATTTAATATCACCTCGCAACTTGCAAGCACTAGTAGTACCACATCACTATAAATGATTAGGTCTTTCATTGTACTTTGTAGATGTCAAATTTAGTCTCTTTTCAAATTCCATTCAGTGGATGACAATTGTCACTTAGCTAGGCCTATTCCAAGAACTTCCATTTGAAATGTGAGTGTATCAGACCTTCATCCCGACATAGAACTGCGTCGTTGATATTAATATATCGAATGATGCAAATTATTTATCAGATGACCACGTGGTAGGATTTCGGTCCTCCTCAAGGAAAAGGAATTCCCTGGACTCCAAGCCCATGGAATGAACCAATTCAATAAAGTTTTAGGTTTGCGGTGTGGGCATTTAATGATTTGGTCATTGAATTTTTGTGGGCCATTGATAACATTTTAAACCCCCTCTTTTGCCCATGCCACATGAAATAATTCCGTGGATTTATTTTTGCCTTGCCCCTATGGACGTGAACCTCCCGGATTTAGGTGGGATGAATTAAAATTTTGGGTCCAGGTTTATTTGTTCATTGTTGGTCATGGAATATATGATGGGATATTATATTAGCTGAAATATGTCACTTCCAAATTTCTAAAATGTCATTTCTTATTTTTTATATATGTAGTTAGTTTTTTTTTCCAAATGTGTCTCCTCATATATGTGATGAAATCTAAAAAATCTAAATAATAAATGCATCACTTTAAAGACTAAAGTTATGGGAATATTGTTGAATAATTCCTCATAGTAGCATTTGATTGGGTGATTGCTTGATGTGATTTGATGTGACACATTTTATTTACTACTTTTGTATCAAATTTTAAGTGATAAATTGGCAAGTATTAGTCCCTAACTTTACATCTACCCTCACCAATACCATTATTGGTCCATGCTCGACGATTGGCTCCTCTCCCTTAATATATTACTCGATATGTTTATTAAGAATTTATTATTGATTCAATGTATAACATTCTATCCTTAATGATATCATATTCATCATGATAAAAGGACGTTTAAAAGGTGGAGGCACGTGCGATAGTGACGTCGGTTTAAAAGTGAATTTTTGGACAAGATTTACATTTAATATTAACCATCGTATTAAACGTGTAAAGGTCCAGTCGAAGAACTCACTCGAAATTATAAATTCAAGGCCCATGGTCATTTTCTGACACTTATTGTCTTTTTCAAAATTATGGGGGGCCAAATTAAGTGCATCAAACCGGTATCAAGTGATGAATACATGGAGGATGTCGAGGTTTCTTCAGTTCGCATGGACTCAACGTGGTTATTATTGGGCAATCATTCACCCTCTCTACTTCTAGTTCTCCTTCTGATGGTGATCCCACCCCCCTCTCCTAGCTAGTCGATTGCTTCCCTTGTTCCCCTTCATTCTCCTGGAACTTCTCTTGCAGAGCTCCAACCGGATTCCCTATCTAAGCAACTAATTCCTGAAGTATTACTAGAACTCTTTATTCTTTATCCATAATCCCCGACCCAGAACCTATGGATTCTCCACATGTTGCTACAAACAATGTGGATAAGGAAATTGATGACAATCAACCCCAACGGCTATCCCTCAGATGGACAATCAAGTCGAAACGGTGTCTTCCATCCTTGCAAAGTTATAGCGAGCTTTTGAAGTGCTTAAAACCTAGAAAGACTATACACAACACTAGAGCTATCATTGATAAAGAATGTGTCGAGATACTAACCCTGGTGACACTCTGGCGGAGAAGATCAATATTGATGCAACTAGGAAAGCGGTACAAGAACTGAAAAATCTATTATGATATGTAATATTTATGTTATATCTAGTTATAGCTTTTTGGTATGCCTATGTTATGATATGTAATGTTTATGTTATATCTAGAAGATGGGATTTTTTGTAAAATGATGAGGGTCCTTTAAAAACCCCCACTTCACCCTATTCCAAAAATGTATAGTGTTTTATATTTATAAAAATCTTTTCAATAACCTTATACTTAATGAATTATATTCAACAAATATATGAGAGGTATGTCCTGAATTGTACGCAAATGTTCTATTTTTTGCCTTAGGAAGGTACAATCTAGTTTGAGAACAATAATATTTAAATTAGAGATTCCTCAATGTTTCCTCCATACTCATGTTTTCTATCAGTTAAAACAACTTAAGTAAGAACTGACAAATATATAATAAATGGACAGATAATTAATAAATGTAAAAATTAATAACATCTAAAAATAATTTAATAACTTATAATTTTGAAATATATGTTATAAGTTATTAAATTATGAAATTATTTTTAGATGTTATATATTTCAAAAAGGATTCAGATTATTTAATATAAAGGGCAGTCAGTTATTTAATAATTTAATAACTTATAATATGTTATAATTTATGTTATTATTAAATATAAGTTATTTTTGCCTTATTATTAAAGTTATCAGTCCTTCCCTGCCCATTAGACAGACACATGGCAGGATTTCGGGCCTCCCCAAGGCAAAGGCATTCCCTGGACTCCAAGCCCGCGAAATGAACCGATTCAATAAAGTTTTGGGTCTCAGGTGTCATGCAAAAGAAATGAATTTTTTTGGCCTTATTACAGTCAAATTCATTATTCGACAGAGGGTATTCGCCAAACTAGTTACAGGAGATTCGCCAATCGATTTCCAACTATTTTTTTAATATTTATACCATTTTCACCGAAAGAACGAAACAGGTTACAGGTATATTTGCCAAAACCACAAAACTGGTTACAGGTATATTCGCCACGATTTCTATAAGCTTTTTTCAGGGGGGTTCCTTAAAATTTTCCCTCTTTGTTTGATTCCTATTGCAAGCCACTCTTACTAACCCTACCACTATATTATGTTAGGTTTATATTTCACTGCCAAAGGTTTATATGAACAAGGATAACATTTTTAGGAACCCATTTTGACATTCTAGTTGTGTGCTAAAACTTAGGATGAAATTCAATATCTAACTCCCAAATTCTTTGTTATTGATTTTTCCCTATTAGGCTTTGCATTGTACTCTTCACTCTAACAATATATTGTCAGGTATAACTCTAAATTCCACCAGTAGGATATAAAAATTCCTAAAAATATCTTATTAGAATTCCTAAGAATCATTACTATCAATTTTCAAGTCTTAATTACTTCTTGCGAGCCTACAAACTGCAAACCCTTGTCGGGGTTTCTGAAAACCCGAAAAGAGAGAAACTATTGTAGAATCTTGCAAGCGTATTTTCAAGGTCCTAGATTCTTACCTAAATTCTACATCAACATATCATTCGATTTCAACTTACTAGAAAGGATTCATGCTTCCATTGAATGATGTAATCACTTTCTCTTCTCGACCAACTTGTAGGTGTACAAAGATTATGCATGCAATAATTCACTATACACAACACTTCATACATCTTTCTAGATCAGTTGTGAATTCCTTCCAAATACCTACACCATACTTTCCTTTTGTGTTATAAATGGATGCAAGAAAGGACTTAAAAGAATTGAATTACAGTGATACTTCTTTCATATACATGTAGGTGGTCATGAGCACAGTTAACAAGTTTCTAAAACATTATTTCCTTTGTCAACAACAACTAAACTCTCATGAGGATGTTATAATATCAATAATTCAAATCCAATTGTTTTCATGGTCAGAAGTTATAAGAAGAGTTCCTTCATGCCTTACATAGACAAATATAATACTCCCAAACTAGTCACAGTCACAGTTTTAGCTTCCTTAAGGATCCATTCATCATGCAATGAAAAAGAATGAAAGGTAAACTTCAACTCTTCCCCAATGATTGAGGATCATAATCATTACACTACATGAATCACTATTTACTCGTCAAAATGCTTAGCAAAATTGTACAAATCCTATCCATATCACAGTCAAGACTACATTCATGTATCAGAACAGGGTATAGATATTCGACCCACTTCACAGTAGCATAAGAAAGGAGATTTCCCATATGATAAAAGCTTCGTCAATATCTACACAATGAACCTCCCACATAGATTGACATAAAAGTGAACACTGCAAGAAAACACACATTCTATTAAAACCAAAAAGACAGAGTTCTCACATATTTACATTTTATACAAGATTTCATGCCTTCTCAGGCTTCCTTCTCTCCTCTTCTTCAACTGATTCTCCTCGGTTTAAACTCATCTTGCCCTACTCATACCCTAACTAACTCATAATGAGTCACCATTCCTCATACATCACAAAATTACATTTCTTTATCACTTCATTAGTTTAGATACTTCCTAAGACTCATGACTACATGTCCTAACTTCCATACACTTATCAAACACCCTTCCATCTCTTGAAAATTCTATTTCTCTTTTACATCATGGTGAAATTTGAATTTGTAAATAGAGGGAAATACAACACTTCAAATTTTGTGACTTCTTGTCCACCTAATACCTATTCTCGGGATCCCAACACATGTTAATACACCTATTTCCATCATAAATGAAGAAAATTTCCATTTTTTATGTTCAATTGATGATGTTCATGCATCACAAAAGATAGATACAACTTGCTACAACCCTGTTTTAGAGAAATTCCAACACAAGCGAGAATCGCAACTGTGATTGGCTTGTGATTTTCGATGAATCACAACCGCAATTGTCCTGTGATACGAGTCGGGCATATTTTTCATTTTCATTTATTGTTTTGTCATTTTAATCAATAAAATGTATTTTATCTCCTTAAAGGGGTTAGGTATCTAATCGAGGTAGGTCCCTAACCACAAAAAATAACTAACATTTTCCAAGTATGTTTATGTGCATGTTTAGATTCAAATCTAGAAGAGTTTTACCCACTTTATTTCGTAAAAGATCCATAATTGTCATTTTCTTCACAATGGAAGAATAATCCCATTTTATTTTAGTAAAAGACTTGGAGATTTCATATCAACTAATACATCTTGTAGGTGATCCAAATCTAGGCATACAAAGGGAAGCAAAAATTAGTATTTAGAGTAAATCAAATCTTTTTCTTTCTCTTTTTCTATTTTCTTATATTTTTTTGTATGGTGGGAATTTTTCATCACTTTGACTTGTGTTTTGTTTATTGGTCAAAATGAACTATGGGGAATTTAGAGTTTTTAGTTGCATATGGTAATATGGGTTAAAAATAAGTTGTATAGGGTAATATGGGTTTAAAAGAATTCTAGAATCGAGGTTTCATGGTCGTGGGAAATATAAAAGTAATTGAATTCATTTTTGTGATGCAATCGTATCAATATAGGTCCTTTCTTGATCATAAAATCTTAGGAATTATTTTGGGCTTTTGAATTCCAAGTTTGTTTACCCTTGAGCATTAGATTTATCTTGGTGAAGGGATCCCATTAGTGTAGGTGTTAGGTATCCAACATCATGATGGGAGCTTCTACTAGAGGAAAGGGTGATATTCAAGCCACATCAAGGAAGACTCCTACCAAAGATGATACAATTTTAGGTAGAGGATTGCACTTGAATTTGGAAGAGAGTGTTAATAGCTTGGAGACAAGATCGGGTAGACTTGAAACAAGTTTAAATTTTACAACATCCACAACATAGAAGAGTTATAAGTCAAGACGGCTTCATATGAGGATATATCATAGGTGGAATCAAATATAATTTACCCTAAAGTAAGTTTATCATCCATGGCTACCAAGGATGAAATGAAATAGATTGCTAAGAAAGAGCATACAAATCAGTTTGAATTAAGCTCACAACTAATATCGATTATTTGGTGTGACAGATCAAGCCTCTAGAAACAAATGATTTTAAAATTGCTAGTGAACCATTGGATTTGTACATTACTGATATGGGCCAATTCAAGATGCTGCATGTTATAATAAAGCTCCAAAGCAACACACATCCAATCATAATTTTGGATCTAGACGCTTTATGTCGAAGATCAACATGCACAAATTCAATGGCAAATATTTTCTTAATTAAATCTTCCTAACAGAGCATTTTGTATACTTGCACCAAGTCCCATGCAATTAAACATTCAAGATCACGATTGACTTTATGATGAGAAAAAGAAAAATATGATTGTATTGTCACATGGTCTATCTTTGTGGAGGGGCTTACATCGCACTATATAAAATGTGATGGATAACTACTTCAGCCAACTAGCCAAGCTAAGATTAAAATGTACCATCAACGACTATATTCAACAATTTTAGACTTTACTTTGAGAGGAGAATTCTATAGAGGGAAAATTGAAGGGCTTGTTTCTAAGAGGACTGAACGACTACATTCAACATTAGTGACACTTGTTTGATTTGTCTTCCTTTTCTAAGTCTATCACTAGTGCTAGAAGGGTACATGAAAAAGGTTTTTGTTATCATGAGACAAGCGGTTAGCATCCGAGATCATAACACCTTGACATAGTCATTTCCTCAACTCCGCCAGATTTAATGCATTAACAAATTAAAGAGCAAAAATATTTTGTTTCAACTGTGATGGAAAATACAATTCCTTATGTCAATGTAATGCCTAGAAAAACTCAAGCCAAAAAGGGTTTTTTTAAAAGGTTTATGATTAAACACGTGCATGTCAAAATATAACACAAACAATAAATGTCACATTTCAATTTCAATGTTTTTGGAGGGGTAAGAACATGTTTAACGCTCATTGTGTTTTGAGTAAAGTCTTGTTTTAAATAAAGTTTTCTAGGTTTCGAGGTCCCTTGAAAAATAGTTTCAATACTAAGTTTGTAAGGACCCTCGCGTGAGACCACGACTTTCCCGGTCGAATACAAGCTCGATCGCGCTTATGCACAACTCCATGCACGGGTTCCCTAACAATCTCTATAAAATTTATCCTAGAAATAGAGTTGTAGTATAACTTAGACGTTTAACCCGATAACCCATACGAGTCCTACTTGACTCCCCTATCTAGAATTACAAACTTCATGTAAAACTCTCCTCGTGCTTCCTGCGCACTTTCTTCACATGACCCCACCTAAAATAATGAAAGGAGACCAAAAAGGCCGCATTTGAAAACTCCTAAACAAACCCTAAGTGGGTTTCAAGCCAACAAATTTAACCCCAAAATGTTTGTTTTGCCAAAAATGAGCTCCTTGAATCCTTTCTTTGAGCTCGTCAAGCTTCTCGGCCCAACTCAACCCTCATTCTTTTCCTCTTGAGCTATTTGGCTCAAAGAATCCATGTGATATTTCACGTAAATAATATATTTGAATTAAATTTGTAGGGAGGGTTGAACAAAGAGAGTAAGCTTACACTAAGTTTGATGTTTAACATTCACTTTTAATGTTTTCCATAGTTAAAATCATGTTCACTTTCTCTTTGATAGAACTCTAGTCGAATTCAGCTTTCACATTTTCCTAGGCCTACTTAAATGTATTGTAAGTGTTACAAACTTATTTAAGTGTTTATTTTAAATTGAAACTCTAGAACTGATATTAAATGTATGTACTTTATAATTAAATCTAATCAATGTTATGTATGAGGCCACTTACACAAAAAGTACATCCCCTAGCTAAGTCACTTAAGTGACTACTTAACAACACAACCCCACTAGGCATTATTAAATCGTATCCACTTAAAGACTCAATGAGTCTCCTATTTGACTTAGTTAAAGTTCGCATGAAATTCAAATCTCATCCCCATCCTAAAAGTGTAGGGGCTAATCTATACCCTTGGATCAATTTGATCCCATACATTGGATTGCTTCATCTTACACCATATGAATAATCCAATCTTAGCCCTCCATCTAATGAAACCCCTAGAAATCCTTAATGATGCATAGAGCATTTCATTAACCACTACCACAAACTATTTGACATGCTTTGGATTGAAAAACAAGTGAAAAAATGGGAAGAAAGGGTTTTGACTTTAGCAAGCTACATTCATTAATGGTTTCTTGCCAAGCTTCCCAAGATTTTGTATTGCCTTCAAGGCACTATACAAGACTTTAAACACATTTTTACAAAGGTTTATTATATATTACAAAACAATTAGACCAGCCCTTCATTCGATTTTTAGCTATTTGAGCTAATTCCAAAGGTTTTTCAAGATAACTCGAGAAATGACTTAGTCCAAAATGGGTGATTACCCAATTTCCAAGATTCATAATTGTAGACACAAAATTATGCACTTAGTACTATTACATCACACCTCTAGTATGTCATTATGCATGATTCCTAAGCAAGAAAACTAGACATTGACAACACTTGTTTTGTTTTACTTTGACATTGCTTTATCCTCCCATGCTTTCATCCTCTATTTTTCTGGAATTACCCCTTTACTTTTGGACATTGCACAATGTGTCACCCAACTCCATACTTTATGTTTTATCTTTGGATTTGTTGACCTAAAACCTCGACAATAGTGTGGGATTTAGGACGTTCGACCTTCTTGTTAAGGATGTAACGGGAAAAGTAAATGGATCTAAACTATTAACAGAAATTGAAAACACATAACAGAATTCATCCCAAACTTCAATCTTTATTTATTCCTTATGAATCATTACATTAGTCTCAATTACATTCATATCCTTCTCATTCTCTCTTATACAACTCATTCCTTATACAATTCTCTTAATATGGCACTCACATGTTCATTCCTTGTGATGCACCCATATACAAAAATTTAATTACAATAAATATACAAAATACATAACATCCAAAAGTCACTTCTTTTGGTTCATGCCTTTATTGGCCTTTGTCTCGATCTTGGTTTGATTTGTCTTCAATCTGTGGCTCTACATCGACTTTCATGGGTTCTTACTATGTAATGTGGCTTTTCCCCTATCGCGTTGCTTCTTAGTCTTCTACAGATTTTTCTAGTTATGTGTGGCTTCTTCCTTCTATATGTGGCTTCCTCCTTTATCCGCGGTTTTACCCTTTTATGTGTGGTTTTGTTCCTTGGCTCGTGGCTACTTCAAGTCTTCAAAGCTATCTCAAAATGCAATGAAGAACCCGTCTACAGGAGCTCTTCAAACACTAATTCCTAGTAAGGGATAGTGAAATATCCCTTGTGGGATACCACTTAAAAATGCACCAAAAAAATATAAAATTGCAGCAAACACAAATTCGATTTTGCAGCAAACTAGGGTAATAATTGAAATTTTTAATATTGCTCAAATACCCACTCAAATCACTTGAAATTTTTAGGAGAGCTTGCTAATATTATAAAGAACATAAGAAAACTATTTTTGGAATTTTTGGAATAATATAATGCAGCCAGAAAATTACAGAAAGCCCTAAACAGGGGTAAAACTTCAAAAATTCGTAACTTCTCCAATAAGCAATATAAAATTATGAAATTCTGGAAATTACATATACTAATATGGAGAATGAAACCCCAACCTTCAGATCTGAAAATGGCAACCCGGAAACCCTCCAAATAAGGGCTGCAATCTCCAAAACAAGTCCCCCCTTTGGAAGATGGTCAAAACCCTTTGGAAATCCTCTAGAAATGATGCCAAACCCTGTTCTTATCGCTGCCATAAATCTGATCTGAAAACCCTTTGATTTCCTCCACAAAATGTCTCCAAAACCCTCAAAACCCTTCCTCTGAAACCTTTGAAAATATCCCTGTAAATCAGCCCTGAAAACAGCCCCAAAATGACAAGCTAGGGTAGATCTCTCACTACCAAAGAATGCCCTACTAGCTAAGGATGGATCTCTCACCACCAAAGCTAGGGTTCTTGTGGGATTTCACTCCACAAGCTGTAAATTTGCAAGCAGCAGTTGCACATGAAGGAAAATAATTATGTATGCAAGAATGACCCTATCACTCCCCCAAACCTCCTTTTATAATTTTTCATTACCTTTTTCCAAGTTGGGAGCCCCATGTGGGACTAAAAGTGACTTAAGTTGTTAGGAAATAAGGGATAAAATATGCGGAATAATCCCTCATAGAATCGTAACAATAGAAACTAATATGCGTAAAATATTACTGGATCTCAAATAAAATTGCGAGAATAAAATAACACAACACAAAGAGACAATATTTAACGTGGTTCATCCAATTTGGGCTACATCCACCAAGAATCACTTGCTCAGATTTTATTACAAGCCACCACTCTCTCAATACAATACTCGAGATCTGTTTGGAGCTATGATCAACAAACTCTATAGATTTCACGACCAATTCAAAACACATATGCAATGTTACATAATACCTACCATATGCATAAAACCATATAAGTAAACAACTACTTAAGCAGTTTTACAAAATTGTGGGTATCAAAACCATGGGCCAAAACCGTCCCATAAACCTATGGGTCAAAATCCTGCCCATATGAGAAAAACGTGTTTCCCAGTATATCGGGCACGTTTTAAGGCCACAAAATTCTCGAGGGTTGCGCCCCAAACCCCGGTGAGACAACTGTGGAAAGTGTACATTCTTCAACACTTTCTCACATGAAAACAAGCTCCAAAACCTAACATTAAGTGACCCCAACGAAGAAATAGAATAATAAATTACTATGATTCCCCCAATGACAAAATATAACAATTATTACCACCAAGTCGCCCAACTTAATGTCAACGACAAAATATAACAAAAAAAACAATGTGGTAATAAGTCATCTATACCCAATAGCCTCTAGAGTCTTTAGCCCCTTGGGTATGACCAAGGCTAAGACTAAAATTTGGCCCTTAGGCTTTTGGCGTAGGAAAGGGGACATTACAGATAGGAGTGTCCAGGTGCTATTGTCCCCTTTGGGAACTTTTGTCATTTTCCCTGTTTTCTTATGATTTAAGTGCCACATAAATTGTTATATTTTTCTTAATTTCTACTTATCATTTTGGTTGGGTTTTTAGGGTTGTTAATGACAACATTCAAGCAAAGGAATCATATATATACATGACCTACTAACTATTCTAGATGGCATGGTAGCAATTGGGCTATTACTTTCTATCTACTACTTGAACAAAGGGAATACTTGAGGGTTGCAATTCAACTGCATTATTCACTGCATAGGAAGGGATAATTTTGAAGTCCATCACACACATTATCTTGGGGAAAATTAGTTGTAGTCTGTTATCTTAGTACGACTGGCATAAGGGAAACCTAGCTTCAAGGGACACGATTCTATCACATGCACACAACAGAACTACATTGAGTCTGAAATGTAGTGTAACGCTCAGTGACAATCACATTGGGGTAATCATCGAGTTCATTTTGACAAAAGCATATGCATATTTTATTTAGTCTAATGTGTGTTTGAGCCTTGTACATGTAGTTAGGGTTTGTTTTAAGTACATGTGTGATAGGAAAACCCTACAACGAAGTGGATGTAATACAAAGTGAAGGTTGGCTTATTAGACCCTAAAAGAACCAAATCTACGCTCACTACTAGGACACTAGCACCTAGTACAAACACTAGCGCTGGGTGGTCTTGTCCCTTTCCGGTGGGCGCTATTGTCCAACACACATGCAGATCACAATCCTCCGGGCCAAACACATACAACCAAAATCTAGCATGTTCCATCATCATTCCAATTCGGATCCGATACAACCAACAAGTTATCATCTAAGTCACTCTTATCATTTTGTTACTAATACTTGCTTGCCATTGTATGTTATATCTTGTATATATATGATATTATTTGATTTATCTTAGTCCTCTAATTAAGATTTAATTTTAGTTAAATCATTTGGTGAACCCAACCCTCTCATCGAACATCGTATCCCTAACCCTAGTGACCTTAGTGTTTCTTTCTTTGGTTATTGATTTCAATATCTTTCATTCATCATTCCGACTCTTAGGAATCATTATCGCACCTATCAAACTTTCCCACATCTCCTAGCTATGATAGCTCCCATGCATCTTCATCTAACACACAAGCTCTTGAGTCTATTGTTCACTCCCAAACAATTGTTAACAATACTCCCCATTATATATTAATTTTTGCATTCATTATATACTTATTAATCATGTTTTAGTTGATAATATATATGGTCTTAATGTATGTCACATATTTTTTCTCCATCAAATATTAAGCATAGAAAGATGATGCATATAATTTTTTTGTATTTTCCCTCAAGGGTGATATATCTCATCAAATGTAAGCAAACCATGTTCCAAATTTTAGGGATACAATAATGGGCAATACCATCAACAAGAAAGTAAACTTTTTCATTACCTTTGAAAAAAAAAAATGGATCGTATGGGTACATTGGGTCCTATCTTTGTAGATCTTTAACACGTTCATTTCCATCCCGATCGCCAAAGACAATTGATTGTTCAAAAACATGAATCTCCATACCCCGAACAACCACATTTTTATTATCCCAAGCATGGCCAAAATCTAGTGCAAGGAAAGGATCAGACCCCGTGAGCTTAGAAATGAAATTTCTAAAGCCCCCAATCTTAGAAATACGCCACAGTGAAGGATTATCCTTCAAAGCCCCATAGGTAGAAGGTTCAGTTCTGAGTCTGCCACCTCCCATGGTATCCCAACTCACATCGAAATGAGAAATGTGAAACAAATATTCAGTATAACCCATAATCCCGGAATTAATAGCAATCCGGGCAAATATCTCGCACGTGCCATTAGTCTTTCCTTCCATGAATCCATTGATGACAAGGATCAAAGCCATACGAGGGAGAAAAGCAACCCTCAAGTCAATACTTTTCATCATTAATGATATTATTAATATTATTAGGGATCTTGCCCCCTTTCCCCAAACTTTGAAATCATTACCCATCACACCCAAATTAGCAAAAGAATCCGCACATTTATTTCCACTTCTAGGGATGTGAAGAAGGAAAAAGTTGTCAAAAACTCTAAGCAATTCCTTAATATCATGAAGGATATTGCTTAGAATCCAATTATGAATCCTGGCTCTTTTCAGGGTGTTTATTTTAAGAAGGGAGTCCCCTTCAATTTGGATCCTCTTGAAACCTCTCTTTCGAAAAATTAATACCCCATAATGTCGCCATGGCTTCATAAAAATTATTGGTTTTAACACCTAAGGGTCCAACATAAGAAAAATACAATTTCCATCATGATCTCTAAGGATGCCCCCACCACCAACAAAACCAGGGTTACCCTTTGAGGCACCATCAAAATTCAACTTCACCCAATTAATATTCGGTTTGGACCATTTTATAGCAATTTGAGGAAGCTTAAGAGTGGGTGTGCACTGGAGGAGAACTATTTAAGAATTGAAACCTCTTTCTTGGGACAAGGGGATTTTATTTTTCCTTTAAAGAGTCTGAGATTTTCCTTAAGAGAAGAACAAAGACAAGCACTCACCTTTTTGACAGAAGCATAAAAGGGTTTTGGTAAACCATGGTGAGAGTTGAATCGAGACGTAGCACTGGGATCATAAGCCTAACACTACACCTCACAACACACCTTTGTCACCGACTCGGCTATCCTCCACCCCAAATGGACACTTTTACCCCCAAATGGATTTTCAGCAAAACCCCAATCCAAAGAACAATTTCTAAATAATTTATAAAATATTACAATGCAGATCTGAATTTTATACATGCATGGCAACTTGCATAGGAGATGAAAACCCACAAAATGAAAGGCAAAACCACTAAATCTTTCATGTTAGTTGATTCATAGTATGTTTTACCCTTTTACATATACACATGTGTGTTCACATAGTACTTTGAGGTGAATGCAAACTACACACAAGTTATTACACGATGCATGATGCTAAGGCTCCTAGGGTAATCTACCTTACCGTATCTTTCTTTGGAGTCCCTAACTATGATCTCCTTAGATCTTCTACTTGTCCATTTTATGATCCACCCACAACACTCTCTCACAAGGTGCTACTAACACAGTAAGGGGATTAACACACCAATAATGTCCATGCAAACATAACTATTCTTAAACCTAAAACCCTTGTTTTTATATTGGTTGAGTGAATTTTTAATGTTTAGTGTATTACATAAGGATGGTGTAGCATATCTTTGTCTAACTACATTATTGTTCTCTTTACAACACATGCTTGCCACCAAATGACATTGCAACCCGAATTGAGGATGATCTCTTGCTTATTACCATAACTCTTACAACACTAAAGATCATAATAAGACTCTATCCTCATATCTTGGATATGGGTTTTAGAACCCTACATCTTTGATAGTGAATGTGGCTCTAGTATGGTCCTCTATTTATATCATAATCTATAATAAGAGGGAGTAAGGGGATAATCACATTGACCACCTAGCAAGCATACATAGATCACGGTGATTTAGATTCATATGTATACATTCAATAGGATGGGAATAGTGATGGCCAATGTTGTAAGACATTTCCATGATACAATGGAGCACCTTAACCAAATAAATTTTTAAATTTATATGTACATAAAATATTGGATCAATGTTTCGCATACAAACCCATGTTTTCTAACAATGAATTGAACATATACATAATGAATTGGCATGTGAATGGTTACTTAGAAAATAATTTAACTTGTCAACAAAAAGTGTGTGGCTTTACTAGTGAACTTTAATATTTATTGCAATTAAAACCATTTTAATCAATTTGCAACGATACCCGAATAATGTTTTCCATCTCAAGTTTTCGGCAACCCGCCTATAACTTTTTCAATTTATCCTTCTCACAAAAACAAAATCGCATACAAATAGTTATCTTTAGGAATATCCAAGTTGAGGCATGTAATAATACGTAATTCAATTATTACAGGTCCCATTTGTCACTCTCTCACAATTTCGCCCAAGCTCATCGCTAAAGTGACTAGCCACGTTGGAAGGTAGATGCATTTTCAAACCTAAATCTGATTATAGTCTTGAGATTGATTATTTCTTTCAAGGAAAAGGGGATCCTATTTCTCTGCATAATGGATATGCCCAAGTAAGTTACCTTCCCCTTATGATGAAATTGCCAAATTGATAATGTCTTACATTACATTGGAAGGAAGATATAAAGTAATCTATGGCTACCATTTCCCAATGTTAAACCATATTCGCAATTCCAAACCATACAACTTTCCTTTCTACCTATTCTCTTCTTTGGCTAAATCAATAACTATGGTGAAGAAAGGCACTTTCATTCTCCCTTTACACCAGGGTCTGATAAAAACTATCATTGTATGCCGAGCACTCCTCTGTTGGGAAAAAATGACAAATTTGGGGCTTTGGTTTCAAACTTTTCGCTGGGTAAAAGGACAGGGAGTATGGAACCTAAGGAGGATTGTATTGGGATGATTGTGGTCCAGGGAATCCGGTGGCCAAATGCACCAGGTCAAGCATGGGTAAAGGGGGTGATAAGAATCAGAACAATAAAGAGAAGAATCCTAGACGGACTGAGGAGGATAACATCACATATGTTTTGGATGAATGCCCTGGTGAAACCCCTACCCAGAAGGATTCCTCTCTTGACAAAGACGAAGGGGAAGCTGAGAGCAGTGAGGATGTGGACAACAAAAAAGATCAAGAGTCTTCGAGGACAAGCATTCCAAGAACACTGAGGAAGCTATCCACAGTCTTCATAATCTTAAAACGGCTCAGATGGAGCTTTTCTCGCCCAGAATCTGCTGTTAAAACTCATGCCTTCATGAGAGATTTTGAGAACTACAAACTAAACACTGATATAAATAGGCACAAAATCAGCTTGATCACTATGGACCTTAAGGAGCTGCATGACAAAATGGATAAAATGTCTTCCCTTATCCACAAAGAAAAACCCCAATAATACCAATGCCAGAAGAATGGAAATGGAAAATGAGCTGCTGAAAATGAAAGGTATTATAATGCAAATCAGAGATGCACATATCCTCAATGTGAAAAGTACTATCTACCATCTTAAATTGCTGGCCGAAATGATCCAGTCCATGGAACTGGAAAAAGAAAAGGAAAAGGATGGTACAGGGCCGAAGGTGGTGATCAAAGAACCTAACTACAAGTACTGGAAGGAGACTATAAAGCAACTCTAGTCAAAGAATGGAACGACTGCAAGGAGATTGGAAGATTTGGTCAAAGATTAATGAATTTCAATGGTTTGGATTTTGCTGTTTGTTTACCTTTATGCTGTTAGTTTAATCCTTCGAACTGCTACATACTGTAAATGCTATATAACGGATATCATATACTGTCATCTTTTTTTTTGAATTTTGGAACAAGTATGGCCTTTTAAGTTTAATACTTTGGCCAATATAGAAGTATATTCTGTAACTCCTTGTAAGGGGGTAGGGTCCCCTCAACCCTAACTTTTACCTCTAATAAAAAAAATATGTAATTCAATTATAGATAAAAATCCACTACCACAATTCATCAAAAATGTTTGATTTGCAACTTGTTTTCAATTATTAGTATTCAGAAATTAATTGTCATTCATAATGGAAAATAGACATCAAAACATAATTCAATATATGAAAATTTTCAATCATGACAGTAGGCACAATGAAAAGAACAAATTTTGATAATGTAATAATGGTCTAAGGTCTTCTAAAATGTTGTTAGCAAGACAAATGAAATACATTTAACAACACCATGGGTCAAGAAAAGCCAAATCTTGCTTGCCAAGGTTCATTAAGTTCACATGCTAAATCTAGGAAATCTCAAACAACAATATATCTATTTGTATTAACTCGAATCCACGCTAACAATTTTTAAGTTTGCCCACAATAACACTTCAAAAGAAAATTCTAATGTTACATGACACAAAATGGAAAATCTTACCATTTTGTGAACTAAAATAGGAAATATTATTGTTATGTCGAGTAAAAAGGGAAATCTGGCTATCAAGTGGAAAATGGGAAAATATTAAATATTATATATTGCAGAGAGATAAGCAACTAATGTGACAAAAAATGAGCTAGTGTTACAAAGGAGTTCTTTGCAGAAACAGGGTGATGAAGCACCACAAATTAACAATGTATAAATAGGCTCAACTAAACATGAATCATACAAGAACTATTCAAAGCAAGTAAATGATTGCCTCAATTTTGTATTCCTCAATCGCTACTTCAAATATAATAAGAACTGGATAAAAATTGCAAGACAAGATGCGAAAAATAACACAACCAAATTTAAACAATAAGATAGATGTGGAACCCTGCCATTGAGCGCTTGACACCAATGTTTAATTAATCAAAATATGCATCAACCACCCATTAGAGGAAGATAGGAGTAAAATCAATCACTGAGACAAAAAATAAAAGATCAGTATGCTTGAAAGATTAACCATTACAATTCACAAGAAATAAGACATCATATAAGGAGCAATTCACTCAATATGGAAATGGTAACCATTCTCAGGAAAACACAACAAACTCAAAGGCAACATTGAGACTAATGGCAATACGGCTTCTCTTAAGATTGAATTGATAATTGATTGGTTTTTGGGGACTAAACAGCTTTTAGGAATTTGACAACCATGTAATAGGATAGTTTACTCGCCAACATCAAAATAGCAGATTAGAGTCAATATTAAACAATTAAAGAACTAGCAAATGTAGCTTACGTGAAAATAACAGACCTCCAATCAATCATATGCCTTGACACTTGATCCTATTTTGGAACCAAGAAACACGGAAATTAGTTAAAGGACATGATGAATCATTCAAGGAAATTTATAGATAGTGAAAGCGATGGCAAATTTTACTTTGACAAATCAATTATATTCACATGACCCTCTTTTGAAGGTTGCATAATGGCACTCAATTTTGATGTACCAAGCATGGAAAATCAAAAAGAGCATTTTTGCTTAAAATATAACAATTTCAGCGTGTTATAGATTCACAAAAAAATCCAATTCCATATAATTTTGAAATTTTTGTTATAAAAATTTTGCTTGTTTTGTCCCCATATTTTGTGTTCAAAGACCGTCGCACCAATGCCATACGATATTGTGACCTAGTGGTTTTGTGCATTTTGAAATGCAATGTATTATTATCATGTGACATTTTTATAATAGTGGCATCTCAAACTTTTCACCAACATGGTATAAACTAAGTGAATTTCTAATAATTATGGTAGATAAGCATCTATTTTCATTTCCAACTATCATCAAAGAGTGGATCCAGATACAAGCTTAAGCGAATTTGTATGCATTAACAAAGCCCTACCGAGTTCTCCATGCATCTCATTTATTTTGTTTGATTTTTTAAAAAATCCCGGATAAAAATTAGCTATGTAATCCGGCTCCTTATATTACTAGTGGCAAAGGCTGGATGGATGATAATATGACTACCCCATGAGCCAATTAGAATTGGTCATGTGGGACGAGGTATTTGTTTTGTGGTGGATTCTTTGAAGGGCATCCATCCAAGGACTCTATTTTTCGATATTTGTAATAAAAAGTTGATTAGGTAAATGATTAAGGTTTTGAAAGGCTCCCAAAATCTTGTGCAAAGCAAAAAGATAAACCAGAAAGATCACTAACAGCAGCATCTTTGTTGGCTAGATTTTCTGCATAGCACAAAACCTAGGCAATCATGAGATAAATCTCCCTCATTTACCGGTGAGGCTCCCGTGTCAAATTTGTCAATTAAAGTATGCTAATATCTAAATGGGGTTTTACTTTAACTACTCAGTTCATGAACCATAACTGAACAGTTCTGTAGCAAGTAAGCAGTTGTTTAAGAAAGGAAATACTTATAGAAGAAGGAGATTATGTAAACACAGAGAAGAAATGGGGAAGATGTGCATCCCAATCAATAGATATCAGAGTTGATTGCATGCACATAGAAGAAACCAATAGATATAAACACAGAATTCTAAGCAAAGGTAGCTCTAGATCTAGATCTGAAATAACACAAAGTCTATTAAAAGATCTAAGATAAAAAACAAGAAACACAATACACCGTGACACAAAGTTCTCTAGAAATTTGCTCCTGTATATTCCTTTGCTTCAAGTGGCTCTCAAGGGTTTCAGCACAAAGTCTGGAACACAAGGTTGTTGCTTACAAATTCTGATCATTAACCCGAAGGTTCTTCCTCTACTTATAGAATGTAGAGGGGCAATTACAAGTTGGAAGCTTTAGTTGAACTGACACATGTGGAAGTCGGAGGAAAGAAACAACTGGCAATCTCCATCCTGGAATTCCTCTTTGCATGACATGTATGATTTGCAACTGAAAATAGAACCTTCTATTTTGCACGTCCGCCACCTATCTCCAAGTAGTTGACTTCTTCAAGTAATGGCTTTTAAGCCAATCACTTAAGTTTTATAATTTAATTGATCGCTCAATTACTTTGTCGGAGGAAAGAAGAAGGAAGAGGAAAGCTGCAGTCTTGTCCTTTTTCATGTCTGCATGCAGCTGATTCTTTTGCCTTTGATTCTCACCAAATTGGATCTGGGAGCAAGTTGGATCTGGAAGCAAGCTGGAATTGGAAACGGCTGGAATTGGAAATGACTGGATCTGGAAACAACAAGATGGATCTGAAGCAGTGGATCTGAAACGACAAGTTGGATCTGGAAGCGAAGCTGGATCTGGAAACAACTAGATTTTGCCTTTGCCTTGTCTTCTCTTTTATCCTTGAAGCTTTTGCAGTTCTTCTCTAGTACATGCATCAATGCAATGTTTGTCGTAGATAACTCATCATCCTTATTTTTAATTGCATATGAGCAATTAAAAATTTGAAAGCACTCGGATGAATGAAAATTCAATGAAGGCTTCAACTAGAAGATGGGAGCATTTGCACAAGATCTTGGAAGGAATTTTCCATGCACTGACTTCTTCACGGGCTGCATTCGAAACAAGAGGATGAAGCCTTTGTGTCGGAAGCTTTTGCAACTATGAGATCTGGATCTAGATCTGCATATGGATTTGCATCTATATCTACATCTACATCTGGATATGGATCTGCACCTGCATAACAAACTTTGGCAACTAGGCTGTGGATGGAAAATCTGCAGCTCGAATAATTCCACTGCTTTTAATCTGCACGCATGAGTGAAGTCTTTCCTGCTCTGGATCTGTCTATCAATTCAGCAAGAGGTTCCAAGCTTAGATCCGTGTCTCCAATATCTGCAAATTTAGAAGTGATGCATGACTCCATTGTGCTTTCTTTTCATCTTTCTTCGCCATAACTTTGTCTATCTTTTTCTGAACAATTTTTTTCTTCTTATTTGACTGGAATTCTTCAAAACTAGTGCAGATCTGGATAATCCTTCAGATTCGAAGGAAATATTCAATGTATTGGACATTGATATAAGTTCATTTTCTTTATAAAAACACATGTATCTAACTCCTGCAATTAATTCAGACAAAGATGGCAACTGGAGCATGCACAATGAATTTTAATCACAAAAATCTACATAATTCAAGCCTGCTACCCCAAAATTTGACATTTTATTTGCATGCAAAGCAAGCATGAATTTTACCAACATCACCTGAGCACCTGTATCACTTCTACAAATAATTATGCAGACACAAATCAGCCTTCTTCAAAGCATGCGCCAAAATTGGAAGCTTTTAGCCTTGATTTCACCTTCTTTTGAGCAAAAATCCTCTTCAAATGGGGCGCACTTTTCCTTTAGGCTGCACTTCTTTACCTGTGAATTAATTAATTCATCCTTATGGCAGCCCATGCTTATATAACCCTCATAATTCTATAATTAATAATTGCCCTTCCTATTCTGGCAATTAATTAATTAAAAATCATGCTTTTTTCTCTTTAAATGGTGTGCTAAATTTGCATGTTTAGGGACAACCATCCAATAAATTAAATTTAATCAATTTAATCATCCACTCTTCACTCCACTTAAGCTTCACAGTGTGCTTTAACCTTAGCCACTGAAAATAGGAATTAATATAATCATTTAATACTTTAAAAAGTATTATTTCCTTCTCAAAAGGGGCTGCATTAAATAAATTAAATTTATTTAATTTTGGAATTCTATTTTTAAATTCCTTTTGTCCACTTCCCTTTGTTGACTTTTCCACAAGCCTGGGCGCAAAATTGGGTGAATAAATATTAACAAATATTTATTTAATGCATTATTATTCACCCAAGGTGGGTCGCACTTTTTGACATAAAGAATTCTATTTTTAAGAATCACATGACAATGGGATTTTTTACCCTGCAAGGCAGCCCGGAAATCCCATGATTCACTTAAGTGATTTGACTTTGACAATGGGATTATTTACCTGCAGGTGCAATAAAATCCCATGATTTCACTTAAGTCAATTTTCTTTTATTTCACCGTGGGAATTTTTATCCTGCAAGGCAGGCACTAAATTCCCGCCTTCTCTTTACGCCTCTAATTTTCCCACTGCAACTTAAGTGACTTTTCTATCATGGGAAAAAGTACCCTGCAAGGCAAGCAATAAAATCCCACATGCCTGCTGCTTCTATTTTTCCCATGATCCACTTAAATCCTTTGTTTTCCAAAAATGCGCCCAACCCCGCAGGGGCTTTTTAGTGCACGACTTCGCCTTTTCCCAGTGAACCGGACCTCCGATGGCAACTTCCTTCTGGCACAACGTGCGTATGTGATCTCCAGATACTCCAGAGCCAAGAATCAGGCCAAACCGGCAAAGGAATTGATCTAGAGAAATTTCACAGAAAACGAAACGGAAAACACAAAAACACGAAAAATTGTCAAAAGTCACAAATAAAGCCCAAAACTTATTTTTAGTTAAAACCCTTCTGGTATATAGGAATAATGATATGTTTGATCACAACAGGGTTAAAACAGAGCGCAAATTGCTTCAAACAGGGCTCAAAATAATTAAATACAAATTTCCCGCAGACAAATCCCGACGACATAATATAACAATTTTGAGCATCTGGGTATTTGGCGAAAATGGCTAATATGGCTCTTTGGGAATATCTTGATGCAATACAAGAACTTTCAGACAATAAAAACACAAAACGACCCATTATTTTAAAAGTATGAATTTTTTTCGGATAGGGTAGTCACAGATTTCAGGATGGCTGGGTACCCTGTGCACCAAATAGGATCAAAACAACTTGATCCGACTAGAAATAGACAATAGATTGCAAAAAGCTAGCGGAATGACTCAAAAGAAAATGGGCTAATGCCCTAAATCTACAACTTTGAATCCTTATTAGGAGGAGAGTATGAGATCGCGTATTCAGGATTCCACTGAATCACTAGCTTCTTATTTGAGTCACAATTCTCTATATCTGGCCCCTCTTCAACCCTCCTAATTGTGAATCCTTTAGATCCATCCCAATGAGACCATTTGCTCCTCTTATTTGTTCAACTTTTTAGGCCCACTAACCTCTTCCGACGGGCGGAGTTCACTCGGATAAGTCTCTTCTCTCTCTATGGAATGTTGATTGTCTACATCTTGATCATCGTCTTCAAAATCAGCTTCGGTTTTGGAGTGCTCCATCTTTTGGGCTTTGGTTTTTTCCTTTTTCACCTAGGTGGATGAACTCTATTCTAAGGACATGTAGCTTGTAGATGTTGTTGATTGTCTACATCTTGATTGTCATTTTTGAGAATCAGCTTTTGGTTCCTGGAGTGCTCCATCTTTTGGGCTTTGGTTTTATCCTTTGTTGCCTAGGTGGATGAACTCTATTTTGGGGACATGTAGCTTGTAGATGTCTTGGGAGTCTACATGTGCGGCATCGGAAAGATGTATTTTTATAATCCAACACCGAATGTGTTGAGATCTACCCCATTTGAGTATCAATTTATTTGGTAGACCCCTACTGAGATCTACCTCCACATAAATGTGAGCAAAAGTACACAACCTTGCTTTAAATATCTTCTCATCATGCTTGATGAAGGTGCCCAAAGCATCACCTATCATGTCGTGAGTCGATAGAGATGCAAAGGCAAGTTGGGAAGCCAAACCCATACAAGCATTTTAGTCACTAAGAGAGAATTCAGGTCAAAATTTGGAAACCATGGAGTGATGAACCCCAAAACCATGGTCCATCCATCATGGCTCTTCAACAATCCTCATGATCCCCAATAGAGTAATGAAAAAACTTTTTGAGCATAGATAAATATCACAAATTTTTGTCCATGTTGAATGTATCCACCAATGCAGGACCTGTGTGGATGGCTACAACCCATTAAATATGCATATAACTCGCTGATTTTTCTAAATACTCTTGGTTGTTCTCCACCAACTCCTCAAGAAATTCCACTAACGGAGCCTCTTTTCATGCTCCACAATGTATGCTAAGGATGGCTTCTAAACATTTGAAGTTGATCTGAATTTTTTTCCACTGCTTCTTTAAAGGATTTAAGTTTTAGGGAGGAGGGCATCTTGGATTCCAAGGCTCCTTCATGCGATGCATTCTTTGTGATTATGATGGAATCCTTGCCAATATTACTATGAACTATAGCAAATGATTCCAAATCGCCTTTGTTGTAAGGCAGCCTTGTTGTCTTTTCTATTCGCAAGTGGTATCCGAGTGTCACGAGAGAGAATTCAAGCGACACTAGTCACCCACCCTTTCTCTAGACATGTTCATAATACTTTTTATCTAGTAGATTCAGATTTTCATTCGAAAGAACCATGTATTTTACAATGTGAATATAACTCTCAAAAAGCTGTCTCAAAATCCTAAAAACTTCTCGAATTTGTTGGTATCATCGAAGAAATATCAAACCTTCGGAGACAAATGCAACCTTATGTGAACATCTCAATATCAAGTTTATGAAAAAATAACTTTACAAACTCAGAAATATATCCGAAATCTAAATATCATGTCACTATCAAGTTGTATTTGCACAAGCAATATAAATCACAAAATTTTAGAACATAACTTTACAAACAGGATACTAGCAAATACAAAAGGATGATTGGTTACCCAAACTAGAAAGTAAATAGCCTAATATATATTGCCAGGATACGGGTACAGGTTCGGTACACGGATACATTGATTTTTTAAAAACCTTGGGTACGTTACGTCTTGGATACGTCCATATATATATATGCACAAATAGTGCAAGACATTTTACTATATATACATAATGGCAAAGCTACATTCATACAAATGAAAAAATAATAATCTAGTCAAACAAATTGTATTGAAGCTTCTGGTGTGGAACATATTCCTCGTGAATTAACAAAGTCTTTTAAAAAACCACAATCAACAGGATCTGTTGAATATAGTATAATTACATATCAGTTTTTCCCTATCAATTCAATGCACTTACCAATATGCAGAAAATGTCTATTTAGTTGTGAATCTGTCCTGTCTGTTAGATTGTAAATCAACCTGTATCTGGAAATTGCAGTTTTAACAAGTAGATGCAAAATAATATGGAGTGCAATTTGAATAAAAACATATATAGGGCAAAGAGTAACCCTGCAGTAAAGCTTATGAACAAATTTCAATCTAGAATTCACTATAAATCAGTGGTAAGTTTCCAAGATCATGGCATTCAATAGAACAAAATATAAGATTAAAAACAGATATTTGTCTAACTCTACTTGTCTAGGGTTCGATTTTTTGGTCATTGACCAAGTCAAAATAATAATAAAACTTTTATTTATGTTGCCCAGCATCCCACTGCAGGTACGTCCTGACTTGGTATGTCTGGGTATATCTTGGGTACATTACAGATGTACCCGGACATAAAAAGATTCTCCATACCACACCCGGGACGGTCATTTGACCAAGTATGTATCTGGGGTGGTATGGGAGGGGGAAACCCTGCTACACAGAGCCTGATGAATATCACTGACAAAGAAGACACTCTAAAATCATTGAGAAAATGACATGTTCTCTAACTTGAGAAGTTCTTTGGATCATCAAATCTGCAGTGTGATAACCTGATTTTCTAATCTATTTATATTTTTATGAACCCAGCTTTGGTGCTAGCTGCATTTGCAAACCCTAGGTAGAAACCCCAGGTCTGAAAATGGACAAAAACTACTTTTGAAATTCTGAAAACTTTCTGCAATGAACCATAGGTCAAAAACTTCGAATTTAAACTGCTAAATGAAAACAAATTCAAATATTTTTGAATATGTTGAAGAATCTAAAATTTGAAATTGATACTACAAAACTGAGCTTTTGAGAACTGTAAAGATCAAACCTGAAACTGTCTGAAAAATGGATTCTTTTATTGAAACAAAAAGAATAAATCCATCTAATATTACTGAAACTGAATAAAATAATAGATAGCAGAAAATGACTTTCCTATGATGGTATGGTTGCTGACTTAAGCCAAATTCAAGGCAATATGGTATATCTATCCCTAACACAGACTCGGAATTGTGCAAAACAAATTTGCTTTCTTCCAAACATGCTTTTCTCTAACACCTAGAGTCGATTTAAAACTACTTTCCCATTTATCTACTCTTTTTGGTTTGGCTGTTGAGCATCTATTAATTTTCGATTAGCTAAAAAATGCATCTAATAACAGAACAACAATTTGAGAAAACAAGATAGCAGATCAAGGACCAACAGTTTAAAAATACCTAAAAAAAACAAATTGAGACATTGGCCTATCTACAATTGCCTAGCTTAGGTGCAGGTCAAAATACTTTCTATTTAAGGAGCTGAATTTTTGCAACATGAATGAACTTTTACAGCAATAATATTTCCTCCTTACATGTCAGATTATGTTTTTCTATTTGAACTTCAAGAAACCTGAAATTTTTCAGAATGTCTTCAAGTTGTACACAATCTTTCGCACCACAAAGAATAAAATAAGAGATTGAGCTACATGTTTCAATCTTGATGCAAAGTTGAGAAGCATTCAGTGACAGGCAATATTTGATCCTCAAGTAATTTCAAGATTTGATGGTAGATCTTAACTATCTATCTCAGTTCATTTATATAAATTAAATTTACACAATGCATAGAAAAAATGAGAAGCACCATTGTCCTTCATAACCTCACTGTTCTTGAAAAAGATTGGCATTGACATACAGCGACAATAGCCTCCAGAATTATCAAATTCTAACAACCGACACCTTCTTTAATCTTCTTCAGATAGCTGGACATATTCTCAGAAATTCATCCGGAGATTTTTCATTAATAGATTCCCCATAATTCTAGCATTCATCCATGTAATCTAATAGACGTTGTTGGTTGGAAAATATGTCATTGGAGAAACAATCAACAGTTTAGGGGACGACAGTCCCTCCTCTTTAATGGGGAGGTTCCCTTATTGAACCAAAGACTTGGGACTCTAGAATATTTACAAATGTACAGCCTAATTAGGTTGGCAAAGAATAATTGGTGAAAATGAATAACCCCATGATTTTTAATACATAAAATAGATAAAGAACTAGAGAGACATAAGAACACATCAGGTACGAGAATATGGGGACAAATATATTAGGGACACACAATTCTAGCTAACTTATCGATCAAGGACACATTGTTCCTCCTTGTTTCCACAAAATTACCACAAGAATGAACAAATGAGAGGGAGTAATAACAACATTTTCAGATAAGAAGACTGCAGATCTTATCATACTCTTGCATGTAAATGAAATTTAAGAACATGCATGCTTGCATAAATGGAATTTTCACAGTAAATAAGATATAGATTGAATCAAAGTTCATCAAATCTTAGCCCATGAACAAGAATGCAAAGCTTCAAATTCCTAGATAAAGCAAACAACATGCTGTTGCGAAACATGAACTAGGGAAGGAGATAAGAAGAATAAGAATGGATATAAGAGAGAGGTTCTTCAGGATATTTCAAAATCTATGTTCTTCATACAAATGTCCCCCAATATCCAACCCCTTTTACAAAGAAATGAAGCCTTATATAGGCAAAGGGGAGGGGGTAACTACCCCAACTAACTAGTTGTCTTAATTAAGTGTTAAAACACTTAATTAATTGAATTACATTAAATGACTTTATATTACAAATTTTACTTTTATACAATAAAGTCAATTACAAAATAGAACTAGTGACATTATGAACCGGAGGAAGGAGGAATAAAAGAGATAGAGGTCTTGAGGAATTTGAGTTTTAAAACATGTATTGAACTTGGTCACATGTAGTTGATATCTTTGTCTTTGGGTACATCAATGGTGTGGAAAGATTAGTCGACCCCCACTCGAGAGATTATTCCATTTCCTTTGTTGTTCCATCATATTGAGCAAGTCCCTTTAGCCTCTATGATGACCTTGTTGAGAAAGAAAATTCTTCCATCCTCTCCTTATTGACCAATTCCGCCTTGAACAAGTTCTCCTTGATGAGTGTATTGAAATCTCCCTTGATCGATCAACATAATTTATTTCCGATGAATTGTCTCTAAACAATTGGAACGATGGGCTTGCAAGTCTACAAAAATCTTAGCTTTGAGAGATTATCCTTTGTGAACTACATTTCAAAATGTAGTGGCTTCTTCAAGAACTCTTATCCTCCACTCCACACTGAAAGTCCAAGTTCGGATAAATTACTCTTAGAGTCATTGAAAATCTTCTCAGAAAGAAGTTTTTTTCCATCTATAAGAGTCATGATTTGGAGGTCTTGGATAACATCAGCCCAAATTTTGAGTTCCTTGTCAATGCCATCGATCCCGAATTGATTTGTTCCGAGCTTACATTGATGAATTCCGGTGTTACGCTGGGGACGCATCCCGACCCTTTTCCTCACGTGGGGACTTGGGGAAGACAAAGGGGGAAGAAGGGACATTTCCTCATCGTCCTAATTTCACCTGTGATAAAATATGGGGATTTTGATAGCGTCCCCCAAATAACCTTGGGGAGATCCCGGTGCAAATTCTCATGGGAACATCGTTGGGGCGCCAAGGTTGATGTCTCGGGGATGTTATAGAGGACCCCACGAGTTCTACCAACATTTCCAACATTAAAACAGTGGCTATATTCGAGATTTTTACACTTTTTACAAATGGTTTTTTAAACTTTTAATACATACATGTGAATTGTGCAAACCTTTGACTGATGAACATTAAAGAGTAACAATGGAGTTCTTATTTGAGGTGTAAAGAATTAAACTTTCAGTTTGGCTTACAAGGACTGTCTTTTAGATTAATAAAATCCCTTGAATGTTCATTCTACCCTAAATATAATGACAGTTTTGTCTGAAGAAATGCATCTTAGTTGTTGCGGCATACTATGAAAAAACTAATCACAAGAATTTGTTCAACAAATGCTGTCAGCCAGAACTTTTGATCATAGATGATGGTTGAACTTTTAATATAGACAGGTGTTGCCTTTGCAAATTTGCTATAAAAAATCAATATGTGAATTTTGTTTGAAGAAAACATTGCAATCCTTTTTTCTTACATAGGGACAACTTGCATCTAAATGTTTCGTAGAATGTTCTTGCGAGTTGTGGGGAAACATTGAGGTGGGATATGCATAATGCATGAAGTAATTAAAATTTTGTGGAAGTGACTGTTTGTTGAGAGTATTCAATGAATGGCAGTATGTGCATGGTTGGTACTTTTTACATGACTTGTTAGTTGAGCAGATGCTTTTCCTTAATCGCTTAATCAATTTATAATTGTATAAACTTTCGTGTTATTTAAATTGAAGAATCGAAAATTTCAAGGACAATACTTGTTGAATGCTTTATGTTTCGTCATGAAAAATATCAATGGAATGTTAGTAACCTGGAATTCGGGCTTTCCCTACTTGGTAAGTCCAAACTCACTTAAGTTATATATGTGGATTTTTTCATGTGGGTCACTATGCCATTTATATAGCATTTTGGGCCTTGGCTTATGTGATGAATAATTGGATTAATCATTAATGGTTTCAATCTTCAAACTTTCAATTTTAAGTCTTAGTTTATTGAATTATTCATGTTATATTTGTAAAATTAATAAATTACATATATTTATATATATATTTTAGTAGCCATCCCCTTGTCATCCTCCCACTTGTCCCCAAATTTTCAAAAAAAATTGCCATCCCCGAAACCCCGTCCCTACGTCTCGACGTCCCACCGTCCCGAGTCTTAGGTAACTATGATGAATTCCAATCCTCGAAACAAGGATGCTCTCAACCCAAGCTTCTAAGGCTCTACCAAAAGTAGCATGTTTGTGAATTTCTATGATTGCCTTCAAATCAATACCAACAGTAGTAGCAGCAAGTGGGTGGAAGTGTAGATAGAGGAGTTGGATCCAATGGAGTTTTGTCAGATGAGAGGAAATACTTGATAAAACTTGCAAGTACTTGTACTTGCTCCTCAAGATGATCCTGAATCTGTTTTCCCTTTTCAACTCTCTCGATAACCTTAGAGACAGTTTCTCTAAGATTGTGTACTTCACCCTCTGGAGTTGATTCTCCCAATGAGATTCTTGTTAATTCAAGATATGATAATGATATATACTTTTCATTCTTTTCCTCCTTTGACCTAGCAATTTCTAGAAACTGTTGTCCCGTAGAGTCGAGACTAGAAAAGAGGCAGTCGTGGCCTTCTTAGGAGGAGAAGTGCCAAGAAGGGTAGCCACCGCATCAAATTTAGGAACCTCAATCCTAGATTGATTTTTTCTTTTACTATCAACCATGGGCTTAACCGGGTGAATGAGTCTCCAAAAGATGTTGCCAGAGGAGACAATGCAAGAGTAATCTAAGAGATTGGACGTTGGGAAACTGAAACCTCAATAGTAGAAGTTACAATAGAAGAGGAGGAAGGTATTCTCACATCCAGTTTTAGCCTTAAAACACTTGTCTTCCCCTGGATCAGGTGCAACTACTTCAACAACATCTTCCTCTTCATCATTTTCTTCACTTTCCTCTTCTTCTTCTTCTTCCACAACCTACTTCTCACCTACCTCTTCTTCATCATGTTGTTGTGCTTTCTCGGGAGTTGTTCCACCCCCTAACTCTTACATGTCCTCTTGATTACCACCTTGTTTAGCATTTCTACCTTTTTCACCACCTCTTTGGCTTTGTCTTTCTTGATATAAACTTTAATTCCAAATTCAAGAGGAGATGAAGGAGGAGTTTGCTACAGGATAGTATTTTGTGAAGAAAATGCTTCATGAGAAGAAGTCATCTTTTGAGTCTCATTGAATTCTTTAACCTTTCTATTCAGCCAATGCCTTGACCTCGGAGCACATGGGTGTTCAAATCATCAGGATTATCCTTCTCCTTTTGTGACTAGTCAATGGTGGGGAGAGGAGTGTATTGAATGGAATTTATAAATTCTGTAGTAAAAATATTTGAACCATCATCTGTCATTCCTTCTCGGTCGCATATAACTTAAAATCCTTGATTTGTTACAAGGATAGCCTCTGCCATAAGCTCTTCTTTTGACCTCATAATCATCAATACAATCCTCCCAGTAGTCTTCAAATGTTGGCAAATGGTGGTATGTTAACTTGAGATTATTCCCAATGAAGTTCTTGCTATCAAAATTGGTCCTCTTCTGGTAAGGATGTAAGTTGAACGGAGAGATAGTCCTTTCAACATTATGTGCATCAAGAGTTGTCTTGCATGTGTAATTTCCCAAAGTTATGGGAAATTATATACCAGAGATTTTTTTATCCCTACAAGTCCTATGAAGGATATCCAATTGTTACAAAGTTCAACTAGAACAATTTTATCACTACAATATATTAGAAGCTTATATGGAGCTCCCTCAAATCCAATTGTTCGGATGTAGGAGAATTTCTTGAATTGTATGAACAAGTTGCCATATACTAGAATCAACTGCCTTGCTTCCTAAGATACCCTGCTTGTTACATTTCCTTCAAGCAATCTCACCAAAAACATTGTGAAGGCATCATTGACCCTCCTATGATGGCTCTTATTGTTCTCATAAGTAAGTTGTGTATAGAAATCATATATAGCTAGATTCTGCTTTTTATCTTGGCCTGACGAGCCAATCCATATTCTATATCCACTATAGTATACATCAAGTAGGAGGTCATATAAAATGTTTTATTTTGATGGACCTGAGAGAGTTGTTGAGTTAAATTTTCACAAATGATTTCTCCCTAGTTCAAGTGTTGTGTACCTTCACAAATCAAATTAATATAAACACTCATCCAATTCTGAAACTCCTGAGTTGAGGGCAAACCCATTACTCTTGCAAGCAATTTTATCATATCAAACAACTCCTCCAAGAATTCAATTCTACTGAGAGAGTCTTGGGTGGTTTAGATGGCCCTTTTTTTTAACCCTTAGCCAAGATTTGGCAATCATTGTCTGGTATTTGACAGGAGTGAGGTCATATTCCCTTTGAGCTTTTGCCTTAGTTAAGACTTTGGAATCTTCAAAGGTGGGAATACCCAAGGCCATATTAATATGATGAGCATCTAATTGAGCAATAACTTGCCCCTAAGGATCTTTTAACTCCTTAGTTTGAGGATCAAAACTAGAGGCACAAACTAGAAGCGTGTTAGTACATTGAACTGAGGTAGGAAAACCAACGGCATGGTACATTGGGCCAACAGGTTGGGTTATCATCTTTCATCCTAGCCCAAAAATATTCTAAATTCATGTGCTTTATATCACTATCTCCTATCTCAGGGATAGAGGTTTCGAGGGAGGAGATATGCTCATATCCAACATATTGGAACTTCATTGTGACAAGTTGGGTAGGATTCAGGGAAGAATAATGGTTTTCAAAGTGGGTTTTGAAGAAGATATGTGGGAAGAGCTCAAAAACCCAAATAACTGCCAAAGTGGATGAAACAAGGGTAAAATTACTCACCTCTTGTATGCAAATGAAGGCGTTTGCTCAACGGTCTCAACTCAACTTGAATTTTTGAATTTGGTTGTGAAATGAGAAAGTTATGAGAAAACTAACACCTTTGTGTGCAGGAAGAGGAATAGGGCATAATACAACAACAAAGGAGAAGCTTTATCACTAACGTGAAAATAGGTTCAAGTGGGAGGGATTTTATATAAGCCTTGGGGTTGGATATTCCACTTTTACACTTTTAAACACAGTGAACAATGAGTTGGGTGATATCAGGCCCGATGGAACACATTAAACCAAAAACTTCTCCCCATTCATGTTAACATCAGATATGTCGGGCCTGAGGGGAACGGGCAGAACACACACTACTCAATCTCATTTTAATATAGGAATCGGAAAAATCGGGTTTGTGGAGAACGGAGGGCTCGGATGAATGGTTCCTCGAGTACCCAAAGTGCCCGAAATACCCGATTTGACCGAATTGTGTGTGTATAGTCAGGAGTAGCGGACAATCGACAAACCGAAGGCCCGGAGGAACATGGCCCAAGGTGCTCAAAGTTCCTGACAATGCCGACTTGTCCGTTTTTAATGGTGAAGTGCAGCGAATTGGCGAAGGTGGGGAAGCGGAGAACAAGAGGAAGCATGGAACAATTCCACAGGTTTTAACAGTGCCCGACTTATCTGATTTACCCACCAGAAGCAAAGCAAGCAGATGGAGTGGCGATGCAGGGAACAGGAGGAATAAGGGAATAGTTCCTCTTGTTCCTCAAATGACCGATTCATCCGATCAAGCCCAAAAATAACACAAAAATGACTAACTCTTTTAACTTGTTTCCCTCATACTTGATAATCACAAGGCAAAGCAATCAAGAGGAGTAAATACTTGGCTAAAATTTCAAAAGTTTTGAAAATTTCACATTTTCAAGTCCCATGACAACAGACGCTTTACTTCAAAAAAATATGCCAGTGATAAGGTTTCTCCTAGGAGGCCAAGAAAATGCTTTGATGGCATATGAGTTCAACCTAATACCCATTATGGTTGTTCTAAACATTACAAAATATGTAGCTGAAATGGAAAAGAAATCTGAAACTAACAGGAAATCCAAGTTGTTATAAAGTTGGCAATGATAGTATGTCGAAAATTTGTATTAAATAAGTAAAACCTGAAACAGATGGAAACTTCAAACTATAGTCTGAAACTTTTGAAAAGCAACTTACCACTGGTTGTAGTGTTATTGGAAATAGAAGAAAATGGTACAGAATAGAAATAAATTTAATGTCCTGAGAGGGTAAGGTTGACAACCCAAACCAGTATGGGTGCTACATTGGCTTGATGCAGTTGTCAGAGTCATGCAAAACATTTGCTTTCTCCAAACACGCCTTTCTCTAGCACCTTTTTCTGGTTTGCATGTGGGATAATTAGTTTTCTTACAAAAATTACATCTAACAAACCAAAAATCAAAATGGACCCACAAGATTGGGCTCCACAAACCAACCCAAAAAAAATTTAAAAAGAGTTTCTAGTGGACCAACACAAGTGGTCCCATTAGATCAACATCTAAAAATAGCCTAGTTACATGAAAAGGGGTATTAAACCCGTGATAGTCAATTTATAACTAATTTTCTACACTAGCAATTTAGTTGGTTTGCATGTGTGTTAAGTAGCTGTAACTTTTTCTTACAAAAAGTACATCTAATTGATGAAAACCCGAATGGACCAACAAGACTGAGTATTACAGACCATAAAACAAAAAATTAACTTTATAAAAAAAAAGAGTTTCCGGTGGACCCAAACAAGTGCTCTCATCAGACCCGCTACCAAAAACAGACTAATTACATAAAAAAAGATGGACTTAGGCCACCACCTAAAAAGAGCCTGGTAATATAAACAGGCGGAAAAATAAATATTGGAAATAATAAAAGAGGTTCATAAAAATGGTCTGATGTCAAAATCAATAAAAATGCTAAAATTTATTGTTTCAATGGCTCATAATATTTCCCATCAAATTCATCCTACTCAACTACCATAATCCAATCTCATAAACAATATAAGATTGAAACATATAATACTATGGGCATTTGAATTTATTTCCCAGTTTGCATTGTGTGCGCCCACAAATTTTAGGCTAGAAGATACCCAAATTTCATTGTTTCAAAGTCCATATTTTGGGAACTTGTGGCTGAATGTGTCTCAGTAATCACTTATTTTTCAACTAATAATGAAGTCAATCTGGTTCAGGTACATGAAGTAGTCTGAACTTTTAAAGTATTTCTATCAAGATAGGAAGCTCTTTTCTGAATGGGCAGCCTATATCTAGTAGTCTCTTCTTCTTCCTACATGAAGATTTTTGTTTGATTTCTACATATTCTTCCACCTTCATCATCCCATTTTAAAATATTCACATTATAATGTTGAAACACAGTACTGCCCTAATTTTATTCCAGCTTTTCTAGCAATCTAAATGCCACATGATGATAACCAAGTTGGCCACATCTCGTAATTTTCCTAAACAGAATATATTTTTCACGTCTCTAATTATCCATAAATATCAAGCTCAGGGGCAACATTTTTGCCAAAATTTCAATAACACTTCTCTATTTTCATCCATGAAATCCCGTATAACTGACAAATAGATTTGACAATTAACTAGCTGTCAAAGTTTGCCAAATTTCCTATCAAATTCTTCCCACTCCGCTGCCAACTTCCATTCTAATGTAGTCACTCTATAAACAAGGAAATCAGTTTTATGTGTTAGCATATGCAAAGAAAGAATTCAGAGAAGGCAAACTGCACTGCGTCGAATGATTTAGGCAGGGTGTATTTATTATGAGAGAGGTAGTTACATTTGAGCTTTAGTTACAACCTAAGTCACCAGGTTTGTGTTTGTGTTCGTGTTCGGCGAGGATTAAATTCGGATTAAGTTCGGCAATGATAAAATTCGGCAAAAAAATTCGTGATTAAATTCGGCTGTTATAATTTTCATTTTTAAAAAAATAAGATATAAATGCACAATTTTTTCAAAATAGCTAAAACATTATTATATAAACTTGAAATCTATATAAAAAGATGTCTCTGTTACATTTATAAACCATGCTTATCAAAGTTAAACTATGAGGAACATATGAAATCGTCAAAAAGTTACAATTAAGAGTCAAGACTCAAACTTAAACAAGTTCCAAGTCATCAAGAGCACTTGGTTGAGTTGATGCAGTATCATCATCACTAGATGCAACACTCAATTCATCATCCAAAAAGTCAGGCTCATCTGCATCCATTGTGTTATCTGGAATTTTATGTTGCAAAGAAGAGGTGGAGTCTTTTGTTGCATTGTTCATAGACAATTGTAAATTGCTACGAATATAAACAAGATCTCCCAATTTTCCAGACAACAACTTGTTCCTCTTTTTAGAATGGATGTGGTCAAAGCAGCTCCAGTTCCTCTCACAAGCTGATGAACTTGCTCCTTGACTCAATATTCGAATGGCAAAGCGTTGCAATTCAGGTGTTTGTGCTCCATATGACTTCCACCATCTGTACCCAAGCATGTCAACTTGTGACATGTCATATTTGGCTGCTGACATTCCAAACATCCCTTCTCCTGCCTTGTATTCCCAACACTGCTTTCTAATTAGACATGCGGTTGTCAGATCTGGTTCGAACTTCTCAATGGCTTCATAAAGCCCTGTCATAACCTCACGATCACTATCTCTATCTACCTGAAACAACTTAGGCTCCAAATAGCATGTTGCTGCATGTAAAGGTGTGTGCATCATTTTCCATCTATAATCAACTGTATTCCATATCTCCATGTAGTCTCCTTCCACATTATTTAGTGCTTTTTGAATAGCTTCCTTGCAACGGTCCATGCTCTCATAAAGCATACCGAGACAAGGGGTGTCGCCATCAACCATGCGAAGCACATCAACAATTGGTTCACACACATTTAAAACCTTTGTTGCACTTTCCCAAAAATTGCTATTTAAAACAATTTGCTCTATGTTCTTCCCCTTAGGACCTTTAGAAAGCACTGAATTTTCCCACTCATTGGAACACATAACAAATCTTAGAGCTGCTTTCTCTTCAACCACTCTTTTCAAAGTGATGTAAAATGAAGCAAACCTTGTTTCACATGGCCTCAACAACTCCCTCGATGCATGTTCCTGTAGAGATTCAATGTGAGGCGGTGATTTCTGATAAAATTTGCAATTGCTCTCCCTCTATGAATTGCTTCATGTATCCATGGAAATTTAGCCAAGTCATGTAACAACAAATCCAAACAATGTGCTGCACATGGGCTCCAGTATATTTGTGGGTATTTCTCTACAATTAGCTTTCCAGCTCCCACACAATTTGCAGCACTGTCAGTAACCACTTGAACCACATTTTCCACACCTATTTCAAGAATGGCTTCCTCTAATATTTCAAAAATATACTCTGAAGTTTTCTTATGGTTCATGGTGTCTATCACCTTCAAGAACACAACACCTTGAGGGCAAGCCACCAAAACATTAATCAGTGGTCTCTGACATATATCTGACCATCCATCACTCAATATTGTGCACCCTGTTGCCCTCCAAGAGGCTTTGACCTCAGATAATTTCTCAGTCACCCTATCTTTTGACCTCTGTAAAAGAGTTGTTCTCAAAGCCTCTGAAGAAGGAGGTGTGTAGCCTTTGCCAAACTCTGCAGCTTTCTGAATTGCATTTCGAAAATGTGGATTCCTAGCTACATTGAATGGAATGGCACTTGAATAAAATAAATCGGCGAATGCATCATCCACATGTTGTTTTTCTAATGGTTTCCACAAATTTTTCAATGTTGCACTCCCCATTGATCCACCTATTGAGGTGTTGGGCATACTGGTAGAAGAAGACACAACAGATGTCGTGAACTTAGACATGTTCTCTTGGACTCTCTGTTTCTTTTGGGCTGATTGCATCTTTCCTACAATCGAAGAGGATTGCTCTTTCTCTAGAGCAGCTCTAATCTCTGGAGTCACTGATCCACATGTTGTAACCCCTCCTCCCCGACCGGCTGAATTCCCAAGTAAGTGGTCCACTGCCCTTGTCAAACTCCCTGTAAAAGCATGACCACACAAGCGGCACTTGAGGTTGTTACCGTCGCGGCTCACATGTTTCCATGCCTCAGCATTTGATTTTGGGGGTCCCATCGAATTACAATCTGCATTCAAATAACACTATTAAATAATATTACAAATTTACAACGAAGTTAAATACATTTTAAACAAGTTTAACTTTTTAAATTTAAATATATGACTACAAAATTCAATTGAATTTTGTACATATATATTTTTAAATAGTTAAATCAAAATGCATTATAAATTTATAAATATGTAAAATAATATATTTTACAAATAAATGTCTTTAAAATTAAAAAAATTAAAAACGTTCAAAATAGAATAATTTAATGTTATATTTCGTATTTTAAAATTTAAAATTTAAATGTTAAATAAAACCGAAAAATAAAAAAACTATACATGTTTAATATTTAAAATTTAAACTTTTAAATGAATATTATTTTTATATATTTAAATTTTTTTAAAAATATACACGATTATATGTTTAATTATTTTATTAAAATTAAAACATTAATAAAATTAAAAACAATTATAAATCAAAATGTAATAATAAAATATTTAATATATAAAATAAAAGATAGAATATTTATTATTAAATATAAATAATAAAATATATTTTAGAATACAATTATAAATTATAAATTATAAACTACAAAATATAAATCAATTATAAACTACAAAATATAAATCAATAATAAACTATAAAATATAAGTCAATAATTTATAAATTACTATTTTAAAGTTTATACTCAAAATTAAAAACCTAAACCTAATCGAGCCATTTTTGAATCGACTAGATAGGGAGAGGAGCCAGTCATGGAGCATTACCCAATAGTTGTGAGGGTAGTTGACATCCTTGACTCCAGTTTTTACACATTTTTATATTAATAATTGAATGAATACTATCCTATAAATGTACAAACAATCTTCAATACTGATGTACATGTCACTTTTCATGTACAACCATGAATCTATCAACAGTAGAATACTTGATATCATTTTTAAACATAAAATAACATATATTATACTTCCATGATTGCCAAATTTAAAGTCAACCTGTATTTAATACATGGATATATAATTGTATTTCATCCCTATACAAAAATGATACCACATCATCATATCAAATTGATGTCACTTTTCATATAATTTAAGTTCCCATTTTACAATGTTAAAGATCTTGTCATACACAAATTTTGGGGTAGGTTCTCACAAAAATAAGTCCAAAGTGCACCATTTTCAAATACATGTTGTCTTTTAAGCATTAACTTTCTCACCATTTTGACAACCAGCTACTCCCATAAATGATGTACCTGTATATTTTCAACAAATGTAAGGCTCAAGAAACAAAGATTGAATTGAAATGAGAAATCAAATCAAATTGAACTTCAAATCTGAGTATTGAAATAAAATATCATAAATCTTGATCCACCCCAATCAATTTCACCCAATCAAAAACAAACACAAGGATCAACCAATTTGGCCCAATCACAAAAAAGCACAAGGATCAATCAACTACAACACTTTTCATATCTCCTATAAATCTAGTTCCTCAACTGCTCTGAAGTTTTATTCAGTTAGTATTATTTTGCTAGTGCATGAAAATCAGAGTTCCAAGCTGCCGTATTCATCTGTTATTTTCCTCCTACTGCCACATAGTAAGTTCTTAACTCTGTTGTTATATTGATGCACATTCATTTAATTTTATAAATATTTTTGTCAATCTATATATTTTATGGACTGCTTTGACAAGGAGAAAGACTTGCTTGATTCAAGTTATTTTGGTGTTCAACCCAGCTATTAATTGGGATTAACTAGAAATATTCCTGGAAATTTACTTTATGTTGCCTTTTCATGAAGATGTATATTAACAAGTAACTCTAGGATAAATTAATGAAATTTGTAGATGTATATTTACAAGTAATTCTAGGCTAAATTAATGGAATGTGTAGGTGTATATTTACAAGTAATTATAGGCAAAATTAATGAAATATGAAATGTATATTTACAAGTAATTCCACGGTAAATTAATGAAATCTGTAAATGAATACACATCTACTTGTAAATATACAACTACAGAATATACAACGACATGAAAAGGCAAGCATAAAATATACAGCTACATGAAAAGGAAGCATAAAATATACAATTACATGAAAAGGCAGCATAAAATATACATCTAACATGTAATTACTTGTAAGTATACATCTACATATTTCATTAATTTAGCCTGTAATTACTTGTAAATATAAATCTACATGTACACATACATCTACAGGTTTCATTAATTTAGCTCGTAATTACTTGTGAATATTCATCTATGGGAGGGGAGCCAGTCATGTTGCACCCAAACTTTGGGAGATTATACCAAGCACCTGGTAATCCCTAAAATCCCAAAAATGTCAATTGAAGCGCATGAGAATTCTCTACAGCTTGAACTGCTTTCCAAACAAATCTGCCACGTAACCCAACGTGCATACTTGATGGAGTGAGAGGTGTCAATTTTATTGTCTTCCATGTGATGTTGGCCCAATACATGCGACTTAATCACCCCACCTATTACTATTTAATCTGCCACTTATTACAAAGGCATCCGTGATTTTGGAGGAGAGGGAAATTTGTGCATGTAGATATAGTATTAAATCTGCCAAGGAATGTCGTGTTATTTGAGCGAAGCATATCTTGATATGTACAAGTCTGCTTCATTTATTGTCATTGAAGGCGCCAATAAACACCTCACCACCCTCCATTAATTGCGTGGAGTTTCCCATTGAGAAAGAAAGATGAAACATGTATTCGCTTAGCGTGGAGAAGAAAATGAAATTTGCAGCGTGGAGAAGAAACGGAAAAAAGTAGCGTGGAGAAGAAGGTAAACCCGACGTGTTTGGCAGTAGCGGTGGAGAGTCTCAGCAGGAGTGTCTGGTGATGAGCAGGAAGGTAGAAGGAAAGGTAGAAGGGAAGGTAGAAAGAAACCGTATCATAGAGTGCCCTTTCTTTTAGTACGTGTTTCATCTTTTGTTGTGAATTTGTATTAATGGGCATCCATTCACAGTCTGACTATTGATTTAGGAATGTAGTTGTCTTCACAATGACGTTTAGTTAAATATTCTTTAAGGACAATTACAACATTGTTTAGCCTCGTTATGTACAGTTGGATTTTATATTTCTATACATTGATGTGCTTCAATTGTGAGAAAGGCGTAGTGTATGAGGCATTAGCTTACACATTGATTTGCCTTTTTCATGTACATGTATATCTTGATATGTGCCTTTTTCATGTAGATGTATATTTGGTCATAAATTCAAATCTGTATTTGTTTCAATAACATTGCCTTCTTCTGTACTAGACCCATTTTGACCTTTGATCTTTGAAGTATCCATTGCTCAGAATATAGGCACTCACATCAAATGGCTGCACTTCCTTTTATGTGAGTTGATTCAATATTATTTCTTCTCATTGTTGTAAGTTCATCTATTCATCTATCTTTGCAGGTTTTTATTGACATCATGAGGAGAAGGCAACTTCCTAAAAGAGTAAGACCTGCATGTGCCAAAATTAGGGGAGCAAGATTTCCGCCAAGTGAAGAACATGAAGAAGGGGCTAACAATACCCCACCTCAAGATGCCAATGACACACCACATGAAGAAGAAAATGTCCAAGCAATAACAGTGAGCCCTTCACCCCAAAAAGTGACAAAGCCAAGAGCTGCTTGGAACAAGTCTGATATGGATAATGCCATAAAAGATGTTGAAGAATATGGATACTCTACACGTGCTGCTGCAAAAAAATGGGGTATACCAGTGACCACCCTTACTTCTTGGCTGATGGGCATTACCACTACTAAAAGAAAGGGTCCACCAACAATTCTAACAGATGAAGAAGAGATGGAGATAGTGAGTTGGTGTCATGAAATGGCTGACATGGGCCATGGGTTAGAAATTATACAACTTAAGACATGTGTGGCACAAATATGCGAAACAAGGTCTAACCCATTCACGGATGGTTTTCCAGGTAAGTCATGGTGGGCAGGTTTTAAAAAAGACACCCAGATCTAACATTAAGGACAACTGAAGGCCTTGATAAGGATCGAGCAATGTGTTTGAGGCCATCAATTGTCAGTTCCTTCTACGTTACTTTGTCTAAAGCTTATGAGGCCAACCCATATGGACCAAACCGAATATGGAATTGTGATGAAACTGGGTTACAAGCTGGAAGGAACTGTGGTATGAGAGTGCTTGCTAAAAGGGGTAGTAGGAGTGTCCCATATATCATCCCAAAAAGTAGAGAATGGATTACCATATTGTGTTGTGTAAATGTTGTTGGACAAAGCATTCCAGGATTCTATCTTTTTAAGGGGAAGCACCATTTAGAAAATTATATTGCAGGTTGTGAGCCTAGAGCTTGCATGGAAACACAAGCACATGCATGGATGACAAAAGATTTATTCATGAAATGGTTACATCACTTTGCATCATCTATACCTGGTGGTGTGTCTCCTACAAATAGGCATTTACTAATTTTTGATGGCCATGGTTCACATGTTGCTTTGGGGACAATTCAAGAAGCCAGGAGTTTGGGGATTGATTTGTTAACATTTCCTGCACACACCTCTCATAAATTACAGCCATTGGATGTGAGTGTCTTTGCTCCATTCAAAACATACTTCAAGGAGGAGAGACGCAAATGGATAATTGCAAACCATGGGATAGATGTGAAAAGGGTTGAATTAGCTGAGTTAGGGAGCAAAGCATTCATAATGGCTCTTACACCTAGCAATATTAAATCAGGATTCAAAAGAACAGGGATATGGCCTCTTAATCCCAATGCCTTGGATGAAGACATGGGACCTAGCAGAACATTTGACACATCTTTTCAAGATGATGTTGGTGCAGCAGAAAATATGCTTCATCTATCTAGGGTTGATTTAGAGCAAAGTGAAGATGTTGAGATGGTGCCTAACACACAATTGGAGAAAGAATCAGAACCTCAGCAGAAGGAGATAAATATAAATGAATGTGTTGAACAACAATTGGAAACTCCAAACGGAATTAATCAAATTGATGAGTCACTATCTATGCCCACAGAAGAAAGCCCTCCTGATTGGATGAAAGAAGCAAGCTCTTAATCTTGGTGTAAACTTGAACTTCAATAATGAAGAGGTCAGCCTCTCTTTACCCTCTCATCCAACACTACTTCATGGCTCAGATTTGGTGCACTACTATGTTGGTAGTCAAGCTGAAGAAAATGATGCAGAATCACAGGTAGAGGCAACAGGAGTATTAGGGGCAGATTCAAACCAAACCTGTGAGGGAAACCAAGGACAAAGAACTCTTGGTAGATTCTTGAAACTCCCTGTGGAAAAGGTTAGAGAATCATCAAGGTCAAATAGTGCTTCTGGTATAAGATTGAGTAGGGAATCTCAACTAATCACCGCAGATCAGTACATGGAGCTTCTGGTTGAGAAAGAGAACAAAAAAAAGAAATCGATGAATTGAAGCAAAGAAAAAAGGAACAAATCCAGGAGAAGAAGGCTGAACGAATTGTTGAAAGGGAAAGGAAGGAGCAGGAAAAGATTGAAAAAGAATATAGAAGGAAAACAAAGGAGCACCAAAAGTTGATTCAAAGGCAAGAAAGGGAACAGAGAAAGGAACAGGAAAGGATTCAAAGGGATCAAGAGATAAAGGAGAAGGAGTTTGAGAAGGCAAGAAGAGAGTTAGAAAGGAAAAGGAGATTGAGTAGTCCAATTAATCCTTTTCCTGATCAACACCCAATGTTAAGAGAATTAATGGGCATACATTGCCCCCTATCAGTTTCAACACACAATTTTGTAGTTGGAGTGAATGCTTCTCCAAGTTCTGATCCATTCCCAACTACACCTGTGAGGGATGTCAACATGGGGAGGCAACTGCAAATTAACACCCCAACTTCAACCTCAACTGCAGATTCACCACCCTTCCCGGATTTTGGAAATGATATTATCGAAAGTAATTATTTCTTTTTGAAGGCTGAATTTTTATGTCTGGAATTGGCCTTTCGATTTAAAAACTACAATATAGTTATAATAGTTATATGGCCCAAGTATATTGTATGGCCATGTTTTTGTAATGGACTATGGTAATGTTTACTGAATGAATATATGTCTTCCAAGTTATGTGATTATATTTTGCAAAGATTTAAACTCATATTGTTTCTGAAAATTACATTTTTGAAACTGAAAAATAGTAAATGCCGTATGCAATTCACCAATAAACTATATTGGTCATTAATGTAACAACCAGAAGCCAATAACACATTCTACCAGTACAAAAGAAAATTATGAAATAGTTTCTATCACTGCCTCAATGAGGGTAAAAACCTCACCGTCTAGATATTCGAAGAGAATCAAACAATTTCCAAACTTATTTGATGTGTTGATAAACACAATTAAAATGTTGCTCTGCATCTGCACTTCCACTCTGAGTCACTCCAACAAGCATAACAACCCCGCTGCAACACATGTACAAAAAATACTATCACTTTTTAATATATAAAAATCTATATTACCTGAACTATACAAAAAATACTATCAATTTTTAATAATACTATACATAGACAACCATAATATTATACATAATCTATATTACAAAAAATACTATCAGTTTTTAATAATCTATACATAAACAACCATAAATCCTCGCATACTTAAATCCTATAAAATCCTTGAAAATCTATATTATCAAAACATTTTTGTTAAATTTTTAAGGTGGTGGAAGATGTAAAACATCACCTGCAAATATGATGGTGATGGTTCGTATTCTTGCAAGCAGAAGCTTTCAAACTTCTATTTTTCATTTTTTGTTTGGTTACAGTGAATGGGTGTCTCAACCAGCTCGCAAATCTCAGGGTCAGAACTCTGGACAAAGTTGGAACCAAAACAAAATACTCATTAGCCACAATAAAATGTTAAGCAAGTCAATTTAGCCACATCTATAATAATTTGTAACCAAAACTGGATGCATGCATCTATTTTGGAACCAAAACTGGATGGGTGCATCTATATTCGTAATTTAGCCTTTGCTTCTCACCTGGATGAGGGCACTCATGTGATATACGGTTTCTTCTACCTTTATTATGGTTTCTTCTTTCTACCTTCTAGTGCATAGTGCATAGCATGCCAAGGTGACAACATCCTTGAAATGGTAGACTAAGGTGTGGCTTCATTGTGTTTAGCTGCAAGTTGGAGACAGGCATTTAGGTCATCAACGCTAGATAAAACAAGATCATTTGAGAAAAAACTAAATACAAAAAACCATAGCTGATATACAAATTAAAATTGATATTGCCCATACTATAAGTTAGTAAAAGACTTCTGTTTCATGTGCATTATCAACTAGTATTCTGAGTGTTATCTGCCACCAAGCTATGAAATGGGTATATAGATCTATAAAATTTTCATTGGCTGTTGATTACATTTGGCAACCAACGAGACATCTTCAAGTAGAAAATAAGATCTAGCTCTTTCTGAGACAGCGCCTTTCTCACAATTGAAGCACATCAATGTATAGAAAAATAAAATCCAACTATACATAACAGAGGCTAAACAATGTCATTGTGAAGACAACTACATTCCTAAATCAGTAGGCAGACAGTGAATGGATGCCCATTAATACAAATTCAGAAAAAAAGATGAAACACGTACTAAAAGAAAGGGCACATCGGGTGATACGGTTTCTTTCTACCTTCCTGCTCTCATCAACACTTCGAGACTCTCGCCGAGACTTCCTTTACTTGCCAAACACGTCGAGTTTACCTTCTTCTCCACGTTGGGTTTCCTTCTTCTTCTTGCTTTTGAAAGTTTCGGTTTCTTCTCCACGCTAAGCGAAAAGTTCAACCTTTCGATGAGTTTCTTCTCCGTGCTAAGTGAAATTTATGTTTTTCTTCTTTGTTTCACTTCTTTTATGTTTCTTCAAGGATCAATGGGAAAGGATCGAGAAACTTGCAATTAATGGAGGATGGTGAGGTGTTTATTGGCGCCTTCAATGACAATAAAGGAAGCAGACTTGATCCGATCAAGATATGGTTCGCTCAAATAACACGCAATACTTGGCAGATTTAATACTAAATCTACATGCATGATTTCCCTCTCCTCGAAAATCACGGATCCCTTTGTAATAAGTGGCAGAATAAATAGTGATAGGTGGGGTGATTAAGTCGCATGTACTGGTCCGACCCCAGAAACGGCCAAAAAAGTGACACCTCTCACTCCATCAAGTATGGACGCTGGGTTACGTGGCAGATTTGTTTGGAAAGCAAACCATGTTGTAGAGAATTCAAAATGTCCATGATTGTGTTGCGGTTGTCAAATGGAGAAGAACCGCAAAACAAAAATTTGGTCACGTGAACAAAGGATATGGCAAGTGGCCCTGAGTTCTTTGTTACATGATTCATTGACCATGATGAATCACCAATGGCTAAGAATGTTAGCCCCATCTCCGAGTGCTGAAATTAGAACCTCGGAGAGGTGGATTGAAAAAAATCTATTCTAGGCTTGTGTAGCTTACTCGGAGTCTATACAGAGACTCGGTTATCCTGCAATCAAATTCACCTCGATCATGTCCTTGCAACACCATGTAGTGCTCATCCAACCTTTCAGAAATATGACCATCTATGCGCAGAGGGAAGGAGAAATAACCATCTCCGTCTCATCCATCTCAAAGCCAGTGGGAGAAATAACTATCTCCGCAATAGTAGGAGTGAGAACCAACTCCTTATCTATTTGCTCATCTATCCCCCTCTATTGGGAATGATCTTTCACAACACAATGAGCAAGTTCATGCTCTACTGTCATTTGAGTAAGTATCTCTGAATGAGTGGTTGGGCATGCCATCTCACCATGCATCGTCAATGCATCTGGAATAGTGTCTTGGGGATTAGGAGTGTACCAAGTTTCAGACTCGGTGCCACACGTGTGAAGGTGGTGTGAGGGTGTTTTATGTTGCGTAGCTGTACTTGCAACAGCCGAGAATTATGCAAATTGAGGTGCATGAGGAGAGAAATCAAGGATGCAGACTATAAAAATTGGTAGGCATCATCTTGGGAGCAATTCAGAAGTGGCTCAATTGGGTTTCAGGTAAATCTACACCCTCAAATACCTACTGTTATAATAGGATGCCTAAAAGAGACCTAATTTTCCTAAGACAGAGTTACAAAAGCCAATGTCTGTACAAAGGAGTCAACCTAATTTGCCTAAGTGGGCTAATTCTGAGATTTAGGTTGGTTGGCTAAGTAATGAGTGAACAGAGGGTCTAATCATCTTGGGCATGGTGAAGTCAGAGGTCTCAGACCAATCTAGCATGATAAGAAACAAAGAGAAGAGTTTTAGCATGGTGGAACTAGGATAAGCCTCATTAGGCTGTGTTTGAAGTGTGTGCATGAGATAGTGAATGAAGTTGATAGATGAAGTGTGTGAGAAGTACAGTCTAAGATTATATGGATGATTGAGTTGAGAGCATGGGGAGTAGGGATAATGACAGTTTCATTAATGGAGATCTAGAGTTGTCATCTTGTTTGGGAAAAGGCCCACATAGTACTTGACAAAGCACCTTTGGAGAGCTATAAGTTAGAATGCTTAGAGTGTGGGTTGTTTGTTAGTCGAGGAGAGTATTTGAAATGATACTTGAGCAAGGGATGAAGAAGATAAGATCAGGGGTGTGGTTTCATGAAATTGGTAGGCATTTTATCAACCATAGGCTAACTATGTGGGCAAAGAACCTAGTGAGTGAAGAGAGTGTAAGGTTAGAGCAAATGATGATCAAGAATACAAATGTAAGATAATGTTTGGCTTTCCTCTACACTAGATATAAATATTTGCTAAAAGATTCTATATATGTATAACAATGTTATAATAGGAAGGCTTTTATGTTTCTAAAATAAGGTACCATCAAGCCTCATACTCATGTCAAGTCTGTACACAGCAACAGAAAACTCAAACAAAACAGATATCCAAAACAGAAGGAATTAAATCCAGTAGATCCAACTGCAATAACAGTATGCTAGAATGATGAACAAGAAAATAAGATAACCAAAATTTAGATCATGCTTTATACAAGGTAATGCTTTTAGCTTCAGTTTTTATAACCTGAAATAAACAAATGAAGACCCTAAACAACCACTCCTTTAACAATCTGAAAATGTCAGAACAAAAGTGCATTGCCTAATAAAGTATTTGCAAACCCCAATTAAACCAAATCTCCGGCCGTAAAAGGCTGGAGCTTATGTATTCGTTTGGAAAGCACAATAAAACTTGATAATTGAATGACAAGGACATAAAATTTCTCAATCATTTAACTTTTAAACATTAAACCATGCATAACATGCAAGCATAGGTAATTCATGTACAGGGCTTAGCCCCACCACCACCACCTCCCATAGCATGCATGTGCAAGGATTCACCATCCGGTGTCTCACTAAATCCTGGAACAGACCATAAACTATATTTGTTGACCTTATCACAAGAATATCTAAGGTCTTTAGCAAATAAGAATAAACTTGTAAACCCTAACCTGTAAAATTAAATGCTGCACATACCATTTGCCTTGCACAGATCATTAATAAATCATGCGTCCAGTTATATACAAACATTTACTCTGTAACGACACACAAGCAATTATTTAACACTAAATGAAGTTTAGACCCTCATTTACAAAGCTCACCTGAAACTTAAGGAGAAAATTACTTACAACTTCATAGATCTACTTCAAGGTCGACATAAGGATTAATTACAAAAAATCAGCAGAAGCCCTAATTATCTGCAAAATGAAGGACACATTCAAAAACTGGCCATCTGGTCTAGACCGATCTGCTCGATTGTTCGACTCCTGGCACTAATTTTCAACCGTGCAGAAATTGACTTAACCTACACAAACTTAGAGAAAAATAATTCAAACCACGATAATACGCACGTCAACCGATTCGAATGGACAAAAACTGACAGGGCAAACCACCACAATACAAATAATTTTCTTGTTTCTTATCACCGGGATGGATCACCCAAAAGAAGGGATACCCGCTAGCCGTCAGCCCAATGGCAATTTCCGTATTGTGCTCTTTGGAAAGGACAGCCAAAGGACACATATACAACAGTTGAGTTTCCTTTGCATTGAGCCAGTCCATGCAGTTTTCCACCTTCCACATATCAACGGTTCCCGTCTGTTCGTACATCAATGTCCATCCAATGCAAATCTCCACCGCCCATCCACTGTCATGTGTCAGAGGCAGCAACCCCTACTCCAACTTGGACACGCCTTTCGGCATAATAAAAACTATTGCTAACATGTTCTGACTTATATTCTGTTTAATGAAGATGGTGATAAATGAAAATTGAAAAGATCGACCCTTAAATATCGTAAGATTATCTGGACAAGGATGCATAATATCGGTAACCAGCAGGGGACCAGTAGACGCTATCTTAGCTTAGCACTATCGATCTATATTCTATAAAAAAATTGTAAAAGCAGAAACTGCAAAAAAAAAAACACAGTTTATCATGAGAAATTGTGAACCATTTTGAGCCACTGAAGAGTGGCATCAAACCCCGTGATTGACTTAAAAAATTCACCGTGATTTCTGAACATTGCAAACAACTCGCAACTAGTTCAAAAGCATGCGAAAAACTCCCAATTTTTTTAAAAAGGCAGTTCTCCTATTTTTTTAATTAATGCCTTTGTTATTTTTTATCATTTTGAGACTGACAGGAAGGAAAACGGAGCACACAAATGCAAGCCAAAGCCACATTTTATGAGATCAACCAGGGCAGGTATCCCTCCACTGAGACCAAAAAATCATTCACAGTTTTCCAATGTTTTCCAGATTCCTTCCACATAACAAGGACCCATTAGATATAAAGATCATTTTTGTTTATATCTATCACACTATAGAATTTTTAGGTTCTAAAATCTAACATTTTAGCTTAAAACCTCCAGGGTTAATGTTTGAACTGTGTGAATAAATTCAAATTTTATGTGCTAGACTGTTTCAGTAAGGGTACAGATACTTATACAGGTATGGGTACGGTATGCTGAAACCGAATTTTTAATAGTTTTGGGCACTGTACGCTGTGGGTACGTTCATACAATATATTTTTAAAAAGTAAAAATATAAATAAATATATATATATATATATATAAACAAAACAACAAGCTTATAGTCTCAAGTCTCAACAACCTATTAAATATTAGAAGCCAACAACAAGCTTATTATGAGATTTCTTTGACTGAATACAAAAAGACCACAAAACATTAAATCTACGAGTCCACCTACTAATGGGCTCACAAACATTCCACTTATTGTTAAGGCCAGAAAAGGTTTGGGGAGATCTTTATCATAGAGTTGTTAAGGCCCATGGAAACGTTTGGGAAGAAGGCAATATTGAGTTCCATTTAAACATTTTGTGTTGCGTCAATTAAGAGTTGCTGAGACACGTCGTAAGAAGGGAGATGTTTTGTTCTTATACATGAAGTTTTAATGCCTCACGAAAACTTCAGCATAGATCACACAATCATGCTTGTCAGCCTAGATTGAGCTGAATAGTCTGATAGTAATAGTAAGAAATTCATACATAAAACCAGGAACAAGAACTCACTTTGAAAAAGAAAATTATGAGATTTTGCAATTACTCAAAAACAAACTTAAAAGAATGTGAATTAATTGACCCAAGTTTCAATCACGAGGAAAAGCAAGCCCTACAATCTTCATACTAGTAAACCATGTAATTTTGTTGACTAATTGCAATAGATGAACTAGAATTTGTAAATTCAGACAGGCATGCTATTAGGGATGAACTAGAATTTGCAAATTTATACACGCATAAATGTCTTTCAACTTGCAGCTAAATTAGAGAAAGAAAAATAAAATATGAAATTAGAAGAGAAGAAATTGGTTGAAAACCACTGAACCTTAGCTGTTATCATAAACTAGGGAGGAAATATTATATAATGGTTGGTTGGTAAAAGAAAGGAGAATTTCTCGCAACTGTATGGGCTTAATCTAAGCTGATATGGAAAAAGAAACATTTGTGTATCATCATATCTACTATTTCCTGGGAATGAAAAAAGTTTCCTTAGTACATAGGCTAGTGCATCATGTTTTGGGACGTTACCTACAGAAATCTCCACACAGAATTTCACCACTAAAGTCAAGGAATGCAAACCCTAATATTGCCACTCTGCTTTGAAAATTTAACTGTAGAGCGAAAAAATCCTGAAAACACAGTTACGAAATAGAAGGTACTCGGTACAATCTTATAAAAATACAAAAACAAAATATGTTTGTATCAATTATCCACAATTTATCGGGGGTGTTGATGATCCCCAATAAAATACAGGCTTACCACTGTTTGTATCTCATCTGAAGGCATAACTCTGTATTTATTTTTGGCACAGAACTCTGTAAGTGTCGAGCCCGAGGCGGGCGTTTCCATTGGGTTTCCTTATTTTGGCTACCCATTTTCCCCAGGTACGTTGGTGAACACTTACATGCCCAAATATTTACAAAATCAAAGGCCCCTAAATGCCCAAGAAGACGTAAAACCAACAAGAAACAGAGCACCCTCTTGTAAGAGATGGCATACAGTTTCTCATACATGCACTCGAGGGCACATAAGCATTAGCCCCTCTAGGAAGGGTGTCATCGACCCTTGCCCAGAAGGGCCGATGCTTTTGTTAAACCCTCGAGTGTTTTTATGAGTAATCGCACGTATCTCTTACAAGAGGGGCTTGGCTTCGTTGCTTATGCATCTTCTTGGGCATCTAAGGGCCTTTGATTCTATAGGCTTTGATCATGTATGCATCCAAAAATTTGAGTCCCACGGCCACGGGGTGCCTTATGCCAACAATTTCCTCCTAGTGGGATGGCTAACTTTAGGTCGACGCTCTCTCCTTGTGATGTCGCGCATGCGCCCTCTCTCCAAAGCATTTCACGCTGGCGCTTGATATCATTGCAGTCGCAGCTGCAAGTGTAGACAATGCTTTGAATCCTAGATGAAGTAGTGCAGCTTCTTTCTAGGGACATTACTCTGGGAACGAGGTTGCGTGTGAGCTACGGGGAGAGCTCTGTTTTCGGCATTCCAACCGCTTCTACTCCTCCTGGGAATTGTTTTCATGATCATATCGAACTTACTTGCCATTTCGTTCTTTGAACAAAATTTCTTGCTAGCTTTAAATCCGCCCTAATGCGAGGGGACTTAATTCGATACAGTATTTAAATGCGCCCTAATGCGAGGTGAGCGGGGGAGGTGGCGGGGGAGCTGCGGGTCCCTCCATTTGAAATCTCGCTAGCACATGTGAAACTACATTTCCGCTCACTCTCAAATGACACCTCGACATCTGCCCGAAGTAAAATAGGTAATTACTACTTATGCAATGTTCCAGTTATGATGGAATAAAATTAAAAACCATTTTACATCTAAATAGGTACACATCATTATATATGCATTTTCAACTTTATAAGCTTCTAGATTGTTCATAGTCTAAAAAGCTAGGTAAGGAGAGGAGCCAATAGTGGAGCATGGACCACTAATGGTGAGGGTATTTGTGAAGTGAGTGACTAGTACATGTACATTTGTCATTCAACATTTGAAAAAAAAGTAGCTAATAAAATGTGTCACATCAAATCACATAAAAAAATCACCCAATCACATGATGCCACATAAGTGGAAAAAAATGCATGACATAATGCCCTACTAATGGTCCACCCTTTTTTCCTTTGTATGAAAAACTATTTGATTTAAATCCATTTAAAAGCCACTTTCCATAAAATAAAAATGCTCAAAAAAAATATATTTAGATTCCAAAACAACACTATGGGAATCTAAGTCCCTCTACTTATAATGGTGCAACTTCGTATTATGCATGAAAACAAGTGGATTGATGGTGGTTTTTCAACTAGAGATCCATAAGGGCACTCCACTGACCCTATGGAAAAGCCTACAATTTCTTGCAAGGATAGAAAGTGGTCTGAGAGTGGGAAAGGGGAGTGGGAATGAAGGAAAGGAGATCAATGATGGAGGTAGAACATCAGAGGCCTACAAACATTGATCTAGAAAGTTTATAACATGCATTTAAATGGAAGAAGAATACAAATTCACAAACCAGAGCTACAAGACTAAATAAAAACACATTAGTCACAAAGTACCAATTGAATCCTCTATCAAAGGGGCATAAAATCCTTCTTTTCTTATTGCAGCTGAAGTAGAAACTTGTACAATGAAAGGAAATGGAAGAAAATTATAGAAAGAAGAAGCTTAGAAGAATGGTGACTATTGTTTTTGTCCTCTGTTCGTGAAAATCATTTACAGTCTTCAAAAATCAAATGCCAATCCCATACTCTTAGAGGACAAGAAATAGCATGCAAGAGGGTGGTTACAACTTCCCAACATCCAAGAAGTAGTTACAATGAAATCCAATCATTTACATCATTTTAGATTCTTCTTTTGTAGAAAAATGACCATGGTGGAAAAACCTAAACCATTACATTTAAAATGGTTGCAAACTTTTACATATGAATGTTGTCATTAGATCCTTTTATGTGCCTTTAAATTTGAGCCACACATGGGAGGAAAGGTGATTGGAGCGGCCTGCAGGTGAGCCCTTTCATTTCACGACTTTTTTGGAATTTGGCAATTTGGAACAATTTCCTCCATGGCCGTTTGACTTTTCAACATGCATATGTGGCACCATTTGATTGGATATGGGGTCATGGCTCCATTTAGAACATTTTGAACCTTTGTTGGAAAAAGGTTCAAAATCACAACATCCTCCACCAGCCCGCACTCCATGTACACGTGGCACAATTTGATTACTGCATGGTGGTCACATCAAATTTACTTTTAATTGAAGGTTAAAAACTTGAAATCCCACTTTGGCCGGTCACGGGGAACATGGCATCGTTTAACCGGGGTTTGAACTTCATTATTTTCTCCGCTCCGCTCGGGCTCGCGGATCCACCATCGCCATTTACACTTTTTTTAGAAAAGGCAAAGTGACAAAGAAACTCTCGTAGCTCAAATCTTGGTCCGCCTTGGGCAAAAAATACAACTTAAGTCCGCGAGCCATATCTTGCACAATATAAGGAGTTAGAACAAATTCTTTACCTTTTTGGAAAGGGGAAGAAATTTCCCATCTGATGAAGTAGGTTCCAAACATCCTTGAGCCCTTGGGAAGTGCCAGATTTCAAAATACTCTTATTAGACCATTTTCAAAGGGGGTAACAACTCAAAAATTTAAGATTAGACTTGGAAAAATGAAGGAAATTTTTGAGGGGACAACAATGGCTCTAGCTTGGGGACATGACATGGATTGAACAGGGAGAAAACATGGCATGAGGATCAGAATCTCAAGTTTTAAAAACATATAACGTTGACCAGTGCCTTATCCATTGGGCCTTGCGAGTCATGTACAACTTCTGAGGAAAGAGAGAAGGAAGAAGAGGACACACAACAAAAACACCAAAACAGAAAGGGGAAACAAAAACACACACAATAGAAAAGGGAAAAAGAAAAACTATGTTACAAGGTGAGGGACAACTTCACTTTCACTTGATGAACTTTTCATTTCTCAAAAGTTACCCCTGAAGAGGCAACATTGAATGATTATGTTCGTGAAGCCATTGATAGAGTTCTAGAAAGTAGCCTCCCTCCTCAAAGCGGCTTATGAAAGCCAGTGCTTCCACATTTACTATGTACTTGGTAGGAGTGAATCCATGTGAACTTCATGATGCTCGAGTCCTTTCTTGGAAATTCCATTACTTTCATGTTCTTTGAAATCAGTTTGATAGTGCCAATTTCCTTCCATGTTTATCCATATAGTTGATTTTCCATCAAGCATCTCATTGCTGCCCCAAAGCTGATTTTGGTTCCAATTTATTGGATATTTTGAGTTACTTTCTTTTCGGGTCTATGCTCATTGGAATATTCTCCATGAAAACATTTGATTCATCCTTTATCTCTATTCCACTTGTGGGGCATTTGAGTATTGATGGGAGGATTGGAGGAAAACTCATTCTTGTCTTGTATGTCCATGACACGAGTGAAGAGATCAAGAATCAGTTCGGGGTCTTCCTCAACTTTCTCCTATTCGATATTTCTTGCATAGAGTTATGCTTCATCATTTCCTGTAGCTCATCTTTGTATCCCTTTGAAGAATGCAGCTCAAGGAAACTATCTAGAGGGATTACCTCATCATCTAGGAATTCTGCACTCTAACAATCCTTCATCAAAAAGAGATTCATCTTCAGAGGCCTCAAAAATCCTTGCTTCAATTTCTTCATCATGGAAAGAGTCTTCATCCTCAAATGGGAAAGAAAATATATCCATTTTGTTATTGCATCCATCAATCATAGCTTCCAGAATGGCATCATATTTTTCATATGGCTTTATCTCAATGTGGCCAACCTTCACATTGGTTAAGGCTTCCAAATCAGCTTCACACTTGTCTTGAAGATTTTTGGCTTGTATCAGGAGCTCGAGACTGAGCTCGGGATCTTCAATTTCTTCTACGGCTTCAAGCATTTCTTGTACATATATTTCTTTCAATCCTTTCACGAGCTCATCACAAGCTGATTTGTATCTCCATAGATGGCTTTGACTTGAGATCATCTTCATCCCCAAATGGAAATGAGAATAACTCCTCATCTTGTAAAAGCATGCAAGATGATTTATCTTCTTGAAATTTATTGAGAACCATCTCCTCTTCTTTTTGGTCTGCATCATCTGGTGATTCGGGGCTGCCTTCTTGTAACTCGAATCTCCTCAGTGCTTCTTCAAAATTCAAATCCCTCTAGGAAGGCATGTCTGGCCCTATCAAGATTGGAATATCTTCTTCCTCCTCGGTTGTCACCCAGTGATTCATTTGCCTAGTATTTTGGTACAAAATGTTAGCTCTAGGCTTTTGGATTTTGCACAGTATATTTCATTTTCTAACTAGCGGCATCAACCTCTTCATTTCACCTTTTACGAGGATAGTATAGAAATGACCAATCCATTTTAATTTCTCCACCTAGGTCTCTACAAAAATTCTACTCAAAGCATGCCAAAAGATGTTGGGATGTCTACGCCACTAAAATAGTTAGAAGCACTTTCTTATTAGGGAAGTCAGCCAGAGCTACTTGTGCATCCTTTATTCTTCCAATCATGGCACTTGTTTAGATTCCATGGAATAACATGCTCCATTTACTCTAGTCAAATTTAGGCAAGGGAATTTGTAACTTTGAGTGGCATTACATTATCAGAGGCTCGAAATCAATGATACAATTGTTCAACTCAAAGCCATTTATGAGGAGAGACAAATAGAAAGGCTCAACCCTAGTTGTTTTGGAAGCACTTGAGAGCTAACATGTTTTGAGATGGAGGTGTGGATGGTGTGGGAGAAGTCCTTTAGAAATGGGACTTGAGGATATAGAGCTACTACCCAGACTGCATTAATGAATCTATCAAATTGGGTAGGGTGTGTTTGTAAGTACTCTATCTCGAGAGTTGGACTTTGGTTTTACTTGCATGCTCCACAAAATCAAATGGGGAAATGTTGGGTGAAGTAGTCAGTTTAGTAGAAAGTGAAGGTGTAGCTTTTGGCTGAACTTTGGATATTTTGGCAGAGACTCCAATGGAAGGGGAAGTGCTCTTAACTAGTTGAAGAACTAGAAGAAGGAAATGATGACTTACTTGGTATAACAATAGGGTCCTTGGCAATGACCAAGTCTAGTTTTCTTTAGCAGAATCCATGGAGGGTGGCAATGGAGAACCTTTGTTGATGATCCTCTTCTGTGTGACCTCTGAAGTGGAAAACTTCTTTGGCCTTCTTCTCCTTTGCAGCCACTGAAGATGGAGCATTTTTCTTGGATTGTGCTTGGGTGAAAACAACACATGAGAAACTTGGTGATTCCTCATCTTCTTCTTCATCATCATCAATGAATTCAAATAGGCCATTGTGCATGTCAACCTCCTCAACTTCTAGGTAGCTTTCATAGTTTTCTTCATCATCTCCTTCAGGTTCATCAACTTCAGCTTCCTCTTGTATCAAAGGCAACATTGACTGGTGGTGCTTCAAGAGCAAGTTGGTGAGGAGGTGGTGCAATCCTTTGCCTATCATTAAAGTTTGGTCTTCTTGGAGCATTCCTCATAGTGATTTGTGATAGTTGCTTCTTCAAGGCAACAGATCATTTGCCATTTTTTGAAACATGGGGTCTGTTGTGACTGAACTAGAACTCGACCCTTTTCTTTCCATTTGGGCCCTTCACCTTTCCAGAAAGGATTAGATCATCATCAGTCTCAATCGAGATTCTTGAGCTTCCCTCAATGTTCTTGGTTGGTCTCTTCTGAGGAAGAAACCAACTTCCGATGGCAAGGAACTGATGAAGAACCTCTTCAAATTATTTTTAGGGGGACTACATCTTCTAGGATTCTTCTTGTCAATCTATCAAACCTTGCAATGAAATCTCTCATGGACTTAGAGACTTCTTTCTTCATCTGAACTAGTTGAACCAACAGATCTTGGAAATCTTCAGTGCTCTTGAACCTATGTTCAAATGCACTTCTTATGTCATCCCACCCATGATAGATCTTGGGGGAAGCATGTAGAACCATTCAACATCCTTTTCTTGGAGTGACTCCACAAAAATTCTGACTGACACATCTTCATCTTCAACACCTAACACACCACAAGCAAGTGATGAAGGCTGCTACATGTTCTTAGGGAGTTGGGAGCCATCTCCTTTGAATTTGGGAAAATTATTTCTTGAACCTCTTGGAAGATCATGGAGTATTCGTGGGAGAGCAAGTGGACCAATGTTTCTTCCCCATGGCACATTTGGTCTACGTGCTTCATGTTCATTATCACCCATTATGTTCTATTTGTTTCTAGCTTCTTGCAATTGCTAGGGATTCTTCTCTTTCCTCTGCCTCTCTTTGGAGTCTTTCAATCTCTTCAAGTTGAGCCCTAATCACTTCTTCTCTTTCAAATTGAACTCTATCCACTTCCTCTCTTTCTAGCTCTTGTTCTTCTTCCTTAAGCTCATCAAAGTAGGATTAACAGATCCTCCTTGATCTCAATTGTTGGGTATACCTTCTATCAGCCAACTTGAAGACTTATTGTCTTCTCTGAGGTGCCAAGATTTTCTTTGTTCCTCCAACTCAAGGGCAAGTTCTTCTTCTTGGTCAAGATCTTGAGGCAATATAGTAATGATTTACACTCTGTCTATTGTGCCAAATAGCCTCCCTAGGTCTGAAGTGATATCTTCTTGAATGTGAAAGAGCAAGGTAGGTCTCTCAATAGGAGGATGTGTGAGAATTAGCCATGATTGGTATCCATGTGGATCATAAGAAAATTCAAATTTTCAATGAACTCAAATGGTATTTAATGACCTTGTGGTCATTTCTAGGGTGCACATCTTTATAAAATCTACCCCATGATGGGCGCAAAGCTGTTGGCTTGGAAATTTGTCTCGGGGGACAAATTGGTGGTTTCCAAAACAACACTATGGGAATCTAAGTCCCTCTACTTATAATGGTGCAAGCTTCTATATTATGCATGAAAAACAAGTGGATTCAATGGTGGTTTTTGAACCTAGAGATCCATAGGGCACTCCGGCGACCTATGGAAAAGCCTGTAATTTCTTGTAGGACAGAAAGTGGTCTAAGAGTGGGAAAGGGAGTGGGAATGAAGAAAAGGAGATCAATGATGGAGGTAGAACATCAGAGGCCTACAAACATTGATTAGAAAGTTTATAACATGCATTTAAATGGAAGAAGAATACAAATTCGCAAACTAGAGCTACAAGACTGAATAAAAATGCATTGGTCACAAAGTACCAATTGAATCCTCTGTCAAAGGGGCATAAAATCCTTCTTTTCTTATTGTAGCTGAAGTAGAAACTTGTACAATGAAAGGAAATGGAAGAAAATTACAAAAAGGAGAAGCTTAGAAGAATGGTGACTATTGTTTTTGTCCTCTATTCGTGAAAATCATTTACAGTCTTCAAAAATCAAATGCCAACCCGTATAATGACTCTCAAGAGGACAAGAAATAGCATGCGAAAGGGGTGGTTACAACTTCCCAAATGGCCGAAGCGATTACAATGAAATCAATCATTTACATCGTTTTGATTCTTCTTTTTGTAGAAAAATGGCCATGGCGGGAAAACTAGAAAAATAATAAAAGCGTTACATTTTTTGCTAGTTTGAATGTGGACCATTAGATCACCTTTTATGCCTTTAAATTTGAGCCATCCACATGGTAGAAAGTGATTGGAGTGGCAGTGGGTGAGCTCCCTTTCCATTTCATGACTTTTGGGAATTTGGCAATTTGGACAATTTCCTCCATTCGAGCCCGGTTTGACTTTTCAACATGCACGTGGCACCATTTGATTGGATACGGGGTCGTGGCTCCATTTAGAACATTTTGAACCTTTGTTGAAAAAGGTTCAAAGTCACAACATCCTCCGCCGGCCCACACTCCCATGTACACGTGGCACAATTTGATTGCCTGGATGGTCACGTCAAACTTTTTACTTTTAACCCCGAAGGTTAAAAACTTGAAATCCCACTTTGACCGGTCAACAGGGACACATGGCATCCTTCTATTGGTTGTGGGGTTCGAACTTCATTATTTTCTCCACCTAGCTTGGGCTTGCAGATCCACCATCACCATTTACACTTTTTGCCGAAAAGGCAAAGTAGTGAAAGAAATCTCCCCATGCCTCCTCCAGTCGCCTTTGGGCAAAAAATACAACTCAAGTCCGTTGAGCCATATCTTGCACAAAATAAGGAGTTAGAACAACTTCTTTACCTTTTTGGAAAGGGGAAGAAATTTCCCATCTGATGAAGTAGGTTCCAAACATCCTTGAGCCCTTGGGAAGTGCCAGATTTCAAAATACTCTTATTAGACCATTTTCAAAGGGTAACAACTCAAAAATAACCAAAGTTCAAACTTGGAAAAAGAAGGAAACTTTTGAGGGGACAAATGCAATATTTCAAATTAGTGTGTATGTGATGAAAGTTAAGTTAATGTAATTAAATATATTTTTTAATGGATGCAATATTAGGCGAACCTAACATCCTATTAAAATGTCAACCCTATGGGGTATATATGTAGACACTAAAATCTAGCAACTTATCATTTTTATGACAAGTTTGGCGTTGATCCTATGTTCTATGATAAATGCTCTCATTCTAAACCCAATCGACACATATTTCTCTCTCATTTGACTCTCTCATCTCTACACTTTTCTCTATCATTCATCAAATATTATTAATCAACCAAAACATTAATTCAACCCCATGGATCATTCATGAACCTTAGCTTTTGCATCATTGTTACTTAGAAAAATAGTATAGTTAAGTACATGGTAGAGTACGGTCATGGCAACTTGTAAAGTTGTATGGTTTTGCACCCTTCCATATAACGACTCTTTTTCCAATTTCAATATCTTATGTATGTTGTTTCATCTTTCTAGGTTAGCCTTAATGAAAATGTTTTACCTATGGAAGCCTATATAACCAAGTCAATTACACTTTATGACTCACATGGCACTTTAATGAGTTTCTATTGCAAATATACCCAAGGCTCTCCTAAATCTTCTTAAAGTAGTTGCACACCAATTAGAGAAGCCACTACCATAGGTTTGAAGTACTCGAACAATTTCAAGAGTCTATCTTACTCCATTATCAAGCATCCAAAGAGAAAAGAATCATGTCTTAGAAAGGTCAAAGTCACTCCAAGCATTGTTAAATGATCAAGTTTCCAAACTAGTTGCATTATGTTTACACCTTAATTAATTTCAATGTTATGAAAGGACACAAACAACACAAAAGATGTAAAGGTTGGAAAAAGTAGATTATTCTAATCTATTTAAATTTCAACATCTATTATACACACTATAAAAATAATGTATTCAAGCTTTTAATGATTCATAAATGATTAGTACTTCATAAAAACATGAGAGGAAAGATAAAATTAGTTGTTCGTGATAAATCAAGAATGATATGGGTGTAAAGGCCATGGAAGAGGAATATCTAGATATTTGGATTCTCTAATGGAAGTTCTAGATTAGGAAATTGAGTAGGGGTGGGACTATACTGATTTTGTAATGTATTATCTCTAGAAGCGTAGGGTTCGACCTAGAGATGTATGATTTCAGACACTGGATTGGTCTACATCTCTGACTCCATGTGTTCTTTGCTTGCTCATAAATTATTCTCGTTGTATGTCATTATTTCATGTCATCTTGAGACGATATGATGAATATCTATCACAATATTGTTGAAAATAGATTAAAAGTGTGTTCTTGCACATTGGAGTGAAATTTTCAAGAAAGCATGGTAGAAGGCATAACTGTTTGTCTAATAAAGAAAAAAGTGTTCAAAAAAGGAATCGATGTTTAAAATTTGAGAAGAAAACATGTGAAGGACTACTTGTAGGATTAGTGTTTAAAATTTTCATAACACTAAATCTCTAGCATAATAGCATGTTGAAGTAAAAGAACAAACTCCTAATTGGAGAGCTCGGTGAAATCAATATTATAGGTATTTGGAAACTCCTTTAACTTAGAAAACTTAAAAGTAAAAGATGAAAAAGTCAAAAAATGGATGAAATGTTTATTCAAGAGTTTAGGACACATCTTTCAAGTCAACAACCCATGTTTTAATTATTTTCCGTTATAGTTTGTTAAGAAAATATAACTTTTACTTAATATAGTTTATTAATCAAATCTAAAAAATGATTTCGTCTTGCGTTATTGTTTAAAAGATAAAATTTGTCACCAATTAAGGTTATTTTTAATTAAAGAAAAATATATTGTATTAAAAAAATATATTGTATTTAAAATATGTATAAATTGAACATATTAATTTTATAAATTATTTGAATTACTATATGTATCTTAAATATATTTATTTGAAAAATATTAAGAAATATTAATTTTGAGTTGTTAGTTATTTTACATAAGATTTGAGACACTTGAATCAATACATCTTCTTTATGAATTTCATATTTATTTGTGATATGGCTTTAATGTAGTTGCACTTTGGTAAAAAAAATGCTCCAAACTCCAACGTATACCCAAAATATTACAATTTTTCCATTAACTTTTCCAAGCAAGAAAGAATAAACTTTTATATAATAATGAATATGATATCAAATTTAAGTTTGAAATAGCCTTATGATGATCAAATTGATGTCAAATTTAATGTTGGCCATTAAGTGTTAACATCTCATAGACATTATCATCCACCACCACCCTCAGACAAAATAAAGAAACATATATACAAGTGTTATGGAAAAATTACCTTTACCAAAAATGAATTTTAAATCAAAATTGAATACAAATATAATAGTCTAAAGTTGATAGATGCAACAATAATTCCTAATTGTTGAAGATCTCATAGTTATGGAAGAAGTTATGGAATAAGGAGGATGGAGCATGGAGGACAAATTAAAGGAAAGAGATCTACTTGCTAAATACTACAATATATTGCGTGCAAGAGAAGAGATATATTGGAAGCAAATCTAGAATTACTTGGCTTAAAGAAGGTGACCGTAACACCAAATTCTTCCATATCTCTACCACCATTAAAGATAACAAAGGAAGAATTCAAGAAATAAATAAAGATAATGGTGAAATGGCTATAGAGGATAAGGATATCTCTACTACCATTATCTCCTTCTTTAGGAACTTGTTTGTTGAAGAACAACTTTCAGATGAGATTTCTAGAGCTGAAATCCTTAATCTTTTTGAACCGGTTATTAGCCAAGTTGAGAATAGTGAACTCATAGTCATTCCTTTTGAGGAAGAGATAAAAGCTATTCTTGATGCTATGGAAGGTGATAAAATCCCAAGGCTGGATGGCTTCCATGCTTTCTTTTTCCAAATGTATTGGGATATTGTTAAGAAAGAAGTGGTTTTAGCGGTCCAAGACTTTTTCCGATCTGGAAGCCTACTCAAACAAATCAACCACACCTTTATTGCTCTCATACCCAAAAATCTAGGAGCTAAAGATCTTGGGGACTTTAGACCTATTAGTTTATGCAATACTATGTATAAGCTAATTTCTAAAATTTTGGCTTTCAGATTAAGGGAGACTCTAAGTAACTTTATTTCCCCAAATCAAGGAGCCTTTGTGCTGGGAAAAATTTTGGACAACATAATCACTATTCATGAGATGATACACTCTGTGGAGCTCTTAGGAAAGGAGGCTATGATTGTGAAGTTGGACATGTAAAAATCCTACGACAAGATATCTTGGGATTTCTTGTACTCCCTTCTAATTTGATTGGGTTACCATCCCCACTTCATCAAAATGATCAAGCCTACACTAAAGACCCAAGCTTCTCTATTATAATCAATGGAAATCCCAATGGTCTCTGAGGATGTCATAGCTGAGATAACGAGCCTTAAAATGGATGGGCTCAAAATCTATAAGGATAAACGCACACAAAAAACACAAGATTACCACTTCTTTAGGCGATGAGCATATTATTTCTTACGATGTTAGTATATCTTGTACTTGCCTCCCTAATCATCATGTAGACACTGAAATTCTACACTCCTTGTCTCAAGCTCATGTACGACCAAAAATGACCCATTTACGACACTTTGTAACGTTAAAATACCCATTGGTCCCTTTTAATTAGATTAATTTAATACGTATCACCACATCCCTAAGTCTAATTAATTAATTAATCTAAATTAAAATAGATAAGTAACCTCACATCTCACCCTCACACCTCACCATGCTAACTCGGACACCTTCACTAGTTATAACTAATTAACTAATTTACTAAACCTTCCAAAAATATCACTAGACCACCCTAACTTATCCCTAACCACCTCTCCACACTTAACTAGTTAGGACTAACTTAAAAATAAAAACCTTCTAAAATCACTCACATCCTCATCCTAACTAATTTGGCCCAAGTTGAGTCTCTCCCATCTCTTATCTTAACCACTTCGAAAATCCTCCAAAATCAAGTTGGAAATAGAAGTAAAATCACTCCTTTTGGACACCTAACTAAGATTTCCTAAAATCACCGATGATTTTCCTGATCGCGATCGATCTATATAAACTTGTTTCTAGACCTCTTTTGGGGGAGGATTTTGGTGTGTTATAGGTAAAATTTTCTCTTTCTAGGAATTTCAGAGTCCAATCATCTTTAATCAAGCTCCATCATCGTTACGTTGCTCCATAATCATCAATTTGATCATCATATTGTCCACTCTCATTGTCTAATCAAATTTGTTTGTCTGTTATCCATTTGATCACTCACACAAGGTAATCGTTTTATTTTTGTTTTTTTGTCACTAATTATAGGTAATTTTATTCGTATTATCAATTATCATATCATATGTGTTCTGAGAATTGCTTTAAATCATAGCTTAATTAAGTTTTTGTCTTTGTTTTTCTAGGATGTTAAAATAACACCAATCTCCAATGATTTGCCTAATATCGGTGATTCTATTCATAGTTCTTTTATTACCTATTTCTTATAATCTACCTAACCTTTCTTATTGGTTTCTATCATTTTCTAACATGTTTCCCAACATGGTGATTTTAGATGGCCTTAGGTGGTAATAATTACCCTGTTGCTGACATTGGCTCTTTTCCCATTATCTTTCATCCTTTGTACTAGGAGCAATATGAGTTGCTTCATGACCTAGAGATTTGTGCAATTCAAGTTACACCTTTTGATCATCTAGAAGCCATTTTTGCATCAACACAGTGTATCTAAGAAGTAATTGAGGCATTTTGGGATGTGTATTACGAGGCTCAAAGGCTCAGGAAGACCTTACACAATATGAACATAACTATGAATCTGGTTTAGACATACCAGAGGACTACCACATTGCATCAGAGTTCGACACCAATAGTTATATCAATATCCTTAATACCGACACCACACTTGCACATCTCTATGATACTCAGGAAGAAGTGTCGAATTCTTTTTTGAGGATTTCATTTCTGAACCAGAGTCTTATTTCATGGAGGAGGACCTAGTTGGTTATGTAGGGTCTAACTTCTCTAAAAATTTGTATATGGATCAAGAATATGATCTTTGGTTCTAAGCTTTTCATTAATCTTCTTATGTATATGTACACCTAAATAAGTGACATTAGTTGGTCATACTTTCACTTTACTATATTGTATCACAATTTTATTATTATCAATAAAAAAACTTAATTGTTCTTGAGCAGGTTGATATCCTTTGAAGGAAGTCTTTGGGCTTCTCGAGAGATGGCTTTTGCTGGAAACCTACCCACATAATTTACTAACATCATCTTATTTAAATACTTTGATTTGTAGGCTTGCTTGCAACTTTATAGGGAACAAGTCTTGTTCATTTTATTCACGAGCAATATCACACAACATCCATCCACATCCGTGGGTATCCCAGAGACCCTGCCATACTAAGGTTGAGTTAGGTTGTTACCCCCTTGAGAAATCAAGAAAACCCAAGGTAAAAACCATGCTTGACATTCGGAATGCTCGGTGGGACCCTTGTCCTTTTTACTACTTCATTTTATCATTAGAATTATTATGTTTTCATTAACTTCCAATCACCTGATTGGCTAATCTCGCCTGATAATTAGCCCCAAGTGAATACCCCTATGTTGTTTTCTTATCATCATAATCAATTTGTTATTTCTTGTTTTCTATTTTCTACTTCTGTTAATCTAATTGTAGAGTTATTTTACTGGAATTTTACTTTTCCTGTATTTTCTAAACACGCGTTTGGAAAAATTGCTAAAATTTGGAATAATAAATAAAATAAGAGCGCTCTCACGGTAAGTTCTAAAAACCATCTTTTAAATTTTCATTTTGCATTCTTGTTTGCTTGTCCTCATCGAAGTTAATATTTCATTTGTGGTTTTAAAAAGATTCTTTCATACATCTTTGATCATCTAGTTCTAATTAGGGAGGTAATTGTTGCATTCACATATTCTTCCCTCACACACAACCAAATCACTATTAAATAAAAAATGCCTTCAAACAACTCTCACCAGGTGAAACTAATTGGGATTTCATTACCCAATAGGAAACCAACTCAGCATTCTTAGCGAGTATAATCTCTTCCTTTAATATATTGGCTCTCAGCATTTGACTCCCTTATCGCAATGAGATCGTGAAGTGAGGGGGGCACCAATACCACACCACGTGCAGATAGCAATATAGAGTTGGGCCTCACGTACCTTGGGTATATCGAGAATCTACCCTTAACATACCTAAAACTATCTATAGCTTACCATTTCCTAGGACCCTGTTAACCATCTTACACATTTCACTTTTTCTATAATTAATCAAGATTAATACAAAACAACATTTTGCATGTTTGTGCTTATTGTTTGTAAATCAACCCATCTAGTTAATTTTTATTTCCTAGGTGTTTGTGTGTTTTCTTATCATGGTATTTACTAGACAACAACTTCACAACTAGACCTCTGAAGACATGTCTACTCCACCCCCTACATTCCAACAACATGCCCCATTTTACACCACAACACTTTCAACACCAATACAACAAAAAAAATCCCTTATTATCAAATGGACACATCTAATCCCTTTTGACACCCAAAAAACTTGGAATGAATCAAGAGTCAACTATAACAATGAAATAGAACAAAAATCTTTCTATTCTCCACAACACTACCATGGTCAGATTCCTCATACACTGGAATCAGAACATCTATTATCTCCTAGAACATCTGAACCCCCTTTCTACAATAGAGGAGACCCTAATTTTGAAGAAATGCTAGACTCAAATCCCATTGCTCTCAATGCTTATTTGGTAATGAGAAATTTTCAAATGCAACCATTCACACCCCAATCTATTCCATACACTCATAACCCTTCATATCTGTCATTGCATAGCTGATTGATCAAAACCAAGACCATGTTTCCAATAGTTATATCCATACATTTGAATCAACCCAAACACTAAACAAATAGTCAACCCTAGATCTCTACTAGTTCTACTAACCCCTTTGAAACATCGAATGAACAATCTTTCACTAGTTAACCGAAGCACCGATGTCTCCTCATCTCATGTTTATGACCTTCACATGATCTCGTCACAAAATACATTTTCCCAGCAACCCACATCTTCAACAGAGTCCTTATATAGGATCCACATCTCCTTTAAGTAGTACTTACTGCTTCCTCATCCATTTCTTCAACCTCCTCACGGTGCAAACACCTCCATTAGGTTCCATCACCCCTTCTACATTTATGTCTTCCCAATAAGGTCACGGTCCATTCAGAGGATCACTATGTCCATTCCCACGACCATGCCATTGAGTTAATACAGTGTCATTTCTAGTAAACATCCCATTTCGCAATACATACCACAACTTTCATAACCATTGATTTCCATACAATCAACACATCAAAAAAACATTCCATAATATAGTATCCACAATAAAGTATTCCACAACAAGAACCATCCTCTTCCACCTCTGCTATGTACTCAGCAAACACCCATATATTCACAACCACTCATGTATATGATAATGCCATTGTAATATCAGTATATTCAAACTTCATAGCCTATAGCTTCGCAACAAAGCTTCCTGTCCTATCAAAACAGACAACAACAAAACATCTTTTATCATCATAACATCCCTCAACAAAATGTTCCTTATCAACATAATGTATCACAGCAAAACATTCCTCAATATGGAGTCCTCAACAAAACATTCCACAATACCATACACCTGAAACAGAGCAACTGACTCATATCAGCACAATGCTTTGTATCAACAAAACACTCTCTACAGCAAAACATCCCTCAACAAAACCAAACACACTTGTCCTATTTCAACCTGGCTCATCCTCACAGCAACAAACACAATAAGATTCCCTCTAGGCCTTTTAAGTCACATATCCAGTCTTGAAGTTGCTTCATCCTCATCTAAGAATACACTCTCCTATGATCAAATTTGCAATGAGCCCATTCACCCATCAATACCATTCAAACCGTATCCACCTCACTGGGAACTTCCTAAACTTATCAAATTTTACAACAAAGAAGATCCCCAACAACACATATGTGCCTTCCAGTCACACATGTTATTTAATAGCTCATGATCAAGATTTGATCTTTGAGGAATGAGTCTTAAGGGCATTTCATCTCTTTTCCCAGGGCTTACCAATGCATTGACATTGATCACATGCCTTCTGATATGAATTACTGATCTTCGTACATGGTCTCCACATAATCTAATGAGTAGAATCTTACGCATAGTGGCGTCACTGCATAATGTCCACTATGATACCGGCATGAGCCTCTTCCATGTGATATCTGTTTGTTAGGTGCTCTAGTACACACTGACACAATACTTCATCTCAGCCTAACTTGTATAGGTCACCACTAATCAACATATAAGGTGCCACATAAATTGCAAGTTGTTTCTTCTCTAAGGCTTTCATTCCTTTTGGGGCCATACTTGTACGTAAAAAGATAGCAATGTCCTCCAATTCTGAAGGTGCGCATTATAACATATACTGACTATGCATCGACATTGTATCTTGATTTTTGTGCGTCCTCCCAGTACCGAATCCTTGATAAATGGTCTAGGCCAGAATTACTTTTACCTAGTTTTACCATAATTATGACATCAAATTTTTGGAATAAGAGCACCCATCGACATATGCACCCCTATAAAATAGGCTTGTTTACAAGTATTTTAATGCCATGTGATCGATATAAAACACAAAAGGTGTTGCTTTAGCTTAAATCTTGTCTAAATTTATGCAGCGTGTAGATCATCGACAAGGCTTTGTGCTCTCTTGTTGTATAATTCTACTATGCGGGAGTCAACTTTCTACTAGTGAAAAGATAGGATGATCTCTGATGCCTTCTCTGAGCTTACTAACACCACGCATGATGGCCATCTAGAAGCATCCACATGTACATGAAATGGTTGGTTCCATGAGGGAAAGCACAAAATAGGCACTTGTAGTAAGTCTTTCCTTCAATGCTTCAAATGCGTGCTACTGCGGTTCACCCCTAATAAAATGTCCCTTTTCCTTTGAGTAGCTCTTCTAAGGGTGCGATAATCTTAGCATATCCTTTGATAAATTTTCTATAATACCCAGTGTGACCGTAGAATCTACATACCTCACTCTAACTAGTAGGTTCTTCCAAGTCGACAATAGCTATGCAACCTTAGTTGGATCCACTAAAAAAATGTTCTTTGCGAGATGATGTGCCCCTGACCGAGTGCCAAAATGTAAAGAAAACACACACTTCTTGATGATAAATGAGATGATCAAATATCTACATCATTCAAACATTAGCGTAAATCATCACAATGATCCTTAACAAGCCCATACACCATCTAATCATCCAAGTAAACTGCGAAGTTCACGAATAAAAGTCTTTGAATGCTTGGACAACTATGCGTGAAAATACAATAGGTGCATTTTTCAAACCAAAGGCATCACATTATAAGGAAAAAATTCCCCATTTAGTGGTGAAAGTCATTTTCTCTTGATCCTCCTGTGTAATTCGAGTCTAATGATACCCGAGAGAATCCATCTATAAAATAAAAATTTTGCTTCCTACTGATGCCTTTGAATATTTCCTCTATGAAAGGTGTAGGGAATGGATCGATTACACATGTAACACTCTCAGTTCTCTGTAATCACAAAAATCCAAATCGACCATCTTTCTTTATATTGATAACCATGGGACTAACCTTGATACTGATTCCTCAAGGGATTAATGATGCCAAACTTCAACATTTTGTCAATTTCTTCCTTAACTTTTACACACAGGTTAGGGTTCATCCTATAGGGTCTCTTCTGATTAGGCGTGCACCTTCCTTAAGCTTGATCTTCATATCTCCTAATGATTCATGCACACCTTTTAATTCATGGTATCCCCTAGGAAATAAGTCCTGAAAATCTTGTAGTAACTCAATGATTTTTGCCACTTGATTAGACCAATAATCCAATTCTTGCCTCCTTAGGTCAACATCCGTGCCAATATTTACTTTCTTTGTCCTCCACGAGGTTCTGGTATACACGTGTGTTCTTATCTACACTATCCAAAACCTCGCGCGTACTCTACTAAATGATAGACATCCATATTTTCTACTTCTTCATCATCCACTATATAGACCATATTTCCTTTTTCTTTCTCAAAGCAAGCATGCTTAAGAAGCATGGCATTTGTCTCGTCTTCTTCATCAAAGCGCGCTCCTGAGTTTGTCTCACCAAATAGCTGGCTTTGAATGAGTTCTTGACTTGGCATTTTCTTCCATAGTTAAGCATTGTATAATCCATAATGCCTCTTCTCTGGAGGTTTAGTATAAGTAGTCAAACATCTGGACCTTTCTAAAATCAAATCTTGACAATTTCTAGTTTCTCTATGGAGCTCTGCATATACATACTATGTGCGTGCATAGCCTTGTAAAGTGAAAGTAAAATTTGTGCACCCACATGCTTGAAGGTGGTAAAGCTTCTTGATCTTACATCCAAAGTTTCTCACACTCTTTGAGGCATTGGTCTTTGAACAAGTTGATTACCATAATATGGGAAAATTTGAGTGGGTGTGTTGCTCCTAAAGAAGCGAGTAGTTAGAGAAAATCTGAATTTCATTCCAGGCTATAAGATTATCCTTGTGAACCATCCACCAACATGCTTCTACCCGCATAGAGTCTATGTAAACATATTTCTTCTCATGACTTGGTGCAGCCATTATTCCTCCATGGCCAGTGGGAATCTCTGTAGGGTCTTCTTCTCTAGTGTCTGTAGAGGTATAGGGTTGTTACCTATCCTAATACTGATGAGGTCTACTCCCTGTCGTGCAAATGTGCTTCTTACCTCATGCCCTACCATCTCATAAGTATCATGAGCCCAATTATCACAAGTAATCTTGGTAGTATTACTAATGAACTCATGCATCTTCTTGAAGGATGTCTTCTTTTGATGGCTCGGGGACCTCACGGGTCACTGGCCCGACATGTATATAAATCCTATTTAGACATTCCTCACTCAAAAAAATTAAGTACATTGACTTCTGCGTTTGTGTCGATCAATATATTACTCAAAATCCATCCATCCATAATAGCATTTAGAGTGATTTCCTTGTCATAATCCAGTGTGAGAGGCCCGAGATTTGCATGTAGGTTCTCTTGTCCATTCTCAATACCTATGCCTGAGTGTTTCCCTTTAGCCAATTCCCTAGTAATGGAATGATATTCTCCTAGCACAACATTACTGCGTACCACCTTGAGTCATCGATATCATTTGATTGGTCTCTGCTACCTTATTTTGTTCCATCTTAGTAATTGCTCCTTTAAACACTATATTTCACCGTGAAGATTTATGAGTACCTCCATGGTTTCCTAATAAACCTATTTTTGATGAGTGAGATACGAGATCTTGGGCATGTAAAAATCCTCCTTAGTGATGGTAGGCTTACGTTGTAATGTGTCTTTGGCCCGTGTAGATTCACACATGTAGTAATATTTATAGGTAATACTTCAGATTCTAGTGTCAACTTTGGCATCCACTAATTTTCCACAACGTGCTGTATCCTAACCATCCATGTGCCTTTGTTCTCATGTTTATGCTACTTACTAAGATACTCATATAATTATGGGCATTCCTCATAGCTGTGATTCTTCCCACAAAAAGAACAAGTAATATTCTGAGGACATTTGGGCTTGTAGTGGCTAGGAGATCTACATGTAAAACATGTTCCTCAAGGAAACTCACCTCATCCACCACCACGACATCGACCTCTACCGTGACCTCCTTGAGAAATCCCTTTGTTTAATTATAGCGCACTTGATTGTGATCGAAATGCTCACCCTTTCCTTTAGAGTTATCGATACTTCTCACATGCAGCACACCAATGTACTATAACATCATGGATCTAACAATCAACCTATAGTCTTTAGTATCGTGAGTCGAGGAATGGTAAATTTTACTGATGAAAGAGATATTTTTCCTAATCACGTGTTGTAATAGTGGCTTGGCGGCCCCGACATCGGGGTTGAAATGCCATATCTCACCCAGTCTAGTAATAATGAAAGTATTGGTTTGTGGGGACAACTATCCTTGGTGTGCCCTTAGCACCTGACAATTTGTACACCCAAATCCTAGTACACATCTCATGGGATGAGTTTGTTGATAATTTATCTAACTACTTTTCATAAGCTCTAATCAGTGTGCTTAAGAATGGGCTTGCCCTGATGTCTATACTCCCGACTTCCTTAGCACAAAGTTGCTTCAAGTGCTTCATGCGGATCAATGTATGTCTTATGTGGCGAGGTGCCCTTCTAAGCAGTGTGATCAAACCTCCAATGAAACATTGTACATGCTAAATTGCATGAATGCCATAAGAAATCTTAGAAAATAGGGTTTTTAAGTGGGCATCATACTCACTAACAATCTCGGTAGTGCCTTAACTTATTATATTTAAAAGCACACTTATGCTTTTACGCTTTCGAAACTAGGGATGTGAAACTCCTTAAGGAAAACATCTTTTAATCTTTACATAGTCTCATGCAAGTTTGATCGAATTGAGTCAAACTTCCTCTATCTTGGCTGTGTGTGCATCCTTATAATGTAGTGAAAAATTGAATTACCTTGCGCTCGAAGCCATGATACCTTTTACGTGCCTGATATCTCACACATGTGTATGTGTTCAGCAATATCCTCTATTCCCTATACTACAGGAGATGAAGAGACATCTCCGTGTAAATATTCTAAGGTTGGTGCGGACCTTGTCCACTGATCCCGAGAACTTCCCATGTTTCCCCTCACCTCCGAGATCCACGAGAATTAGAGCCACCTATACCACCTAATCCTCCCTCGTAGCCGAAGTGGACAAGAATATGTACTTCCATGTGTCCCAACAATAAAAGTGAGCCTGAAATCCTCTGATCTGTGAGGTTATATTACTCCCGAAGTGATTCCAAAACTGCGCACTCAAATGCTGAGATGATGCGACGGCGAAAAGGTACCTCCAAAAATAGCAAGGAAGATGTTTCCCTACCATAGTTGTACTTGAAACTTGACTTATTCTTGGTCTCCTACTACCCAAACTAGTGTCTTTGACGACTCTGGATATATTGGATCTTTTGGAAAAAATGGCCCAGCATGGTGAGGTTACCAAGTAGATTTAGATACGTGCCCATGGCCCATGTATCGTCTCTGTTGGTGCGATTCCATGCGAGGACAAGGAGGTTCCTATCATACTTACCTAAATGGGGGAGTTCTAGATGCTCTGGCTCCATGCCTCCTACATTGAGCTTGAATCCTTCACGAGTGATCTCTCTCATGATATGCCGTCCACTTTGCTGACATCACGTTGCTTCTAGCCATCTCCCTCTTGCACTCCTCATTATATTTAAGTTGCCTCTCTTCTCTCTCTGCCTCTCTTCCGCTAGGTTTTCCATCTTTCTCCAAAATTTCTCCTACCCCATGTGTGGTGGGGTTTAGTTAATATCGGTTTTTCTTGATTCGGGGGTTACCATGATATCTTGATCACCGGTGGAATGCCTTAGCTGAATAAGTTCTCCTAGGATATCAGCCAAAAACTAGAACTCAGCTACATCACGGACAAGAATAAGTGGAAATTGAGTACTCCAGGTATAGTTGTTCAAAACACCCACAGACCACTTATCCACAACATGTGTCCTATTAGATCAACATCATAAAGAGGGCATGAAAGTCTTGCTACATCCAGGCAGGCAAGTGTGTGCAGTACCTCTAGTTATTTAGAAGCATAGAGTAACCATCCACTCATATAACTCAACTTGAAAAGATAGCGAAAAATTTCTCATACAAAAAAATTCATACATATTTTGTTCCACCATATGCATGTATGTCAAACTTAGATCGAGTGTTGAACTTACGTGCATACTCTTCTTCTAGATCTTTTGTCTGCTTCTCCAGCACTTGCTAGAAGTCGGCAGTGCGTCTTCATTCATAACATTCTAAACAAGCCCGAAAAGAGGTCTTGGAAAATGAACCCATGATGCAGCCTTGAATCCACCATGAATAACCGGTGCGCTAGCACATCACTCGGCTTTGAGATGAGCACTCACCCGTGATGTTAGGCGTGATGAAGAGATAGGGCAAACTGCGAATCCACCAAATAACATAAATGTTCCACCAGAGCATATTCCATATCTAGATCTTAAAGAATCATGAATTAAACAATAACCAATAATAGAATCAACCATAAGAGGCGATTCTGAGTCATGTTTCCAACACCATAATTAAGCCAATACACTCCGTTCTCATTAGATAAACACTAATAAATACAAGAAGCTCCTTACATCATATATCATTACCATGAGTTTATATGTGCGTAATAGATCCATGGCCAAACTCATGACTCTCTCTCTATCTCATATATGTCTCATCCTCTTAACATCTTTAACTACGAGTTCCAATACATATTTATAAGGGTGGGACTTTGCCTTTCGCCACTCACGCACTTCCCAAAATAGGTCACATGCGCCTAGAATAGCCATAAGCGCCTTTGCAATAATAGGCACATGCGTGTGATGCGTTGATAATAGGCCTCTTCTGATTAACTAATAGTAGTAATCCTATTATTAACTTTGAACTCATGCATGGCTTGACTTAGTGGTCTTTATCCCAAAAAATAGCGATTCACGTGTCACAAGTCTCCATCCCTGTTGTGTGCTGCACCTTTATCTCCAAAAATAGCCCATATCCATGAAAATGGATGAGTCCTGAATCAGTCCTTGTCTTGGTGCACATTTATTTCCTACCTATCCTATTTCCTTCCATGCCTTCAAAACGTGCCTTGTTCACTGTGCATGAATCTTCTATATTGCTTCTCCTTAATATCTGTACTCTTTAATGCACTCTCGACATTCCCCAAACATAACAAGTATGTATAGGAAAATTTATTATTTTTAGAAAGTGGAATTCCATTGCTCATTTTGTGATGTAACATATTTTTTAGACTCAAACAATCCAAATCAGCGGTCATGTCGTCCTAAATTTCATGATTTCACTCATTAGAATGCTTGAAATAAAATTTAAAATTTTCACTGACGATTGTGCCTTGACAGAAGCTTCACTTTGATGAGCCATTAATGGAGATTAAAATTTCTGGTATGGTTTTTATCTACGATCATGAAGAAATCAACTCCGTTGTGATAGGTTTTTTCATTTGAGTCGTATGCCCAGTTTTAAAAGCTACGATCATTGCTTAGGATTGATGGGAAATCGACGAATATGCTAGGGTATGAAATGGGGAGTTTTATTGGAACAAATGTTTGAGGGCACCATTCTACCTCCCATTTATTTCATCTTGATTGCATTGAAAAATGTGGAAGTATGAAAAATACGAAACCTTAATCGACTTGTATTTTACGGGATATGAAGATTTTTGATTTGGTGACTTTGGGAAGAGGTCACATGGGTGAATAGGATTATCCTTAGGGGTTGGGAAATTTTTTCATGTATGATGTCCCTCACCTCAAAGGGACATGAGGGACATCAATTTTCCGAGGTGACACATGTGGTGATGACATGTGAAGGCTTTGAGCTCCCTTGGCTTGCCCAGAAATTTGAGCCGCGATCCGGAGGTTACATAAGGGTCTAGAGAGGTATTATGGAGGCTAGGTGAATTTTTCCAACCTTGATTTCCTTGACCTTGAGGGACAAAAAATCCGCCTTGAGATCCTAGAGTTGACATGTGTCCTTCCGAAATTTAACTAACTCCCGAACTTGCTCGAGAGGGCAACTTGAAACAATGATAAATTGAGCTTTCGATGGAATTTTATGATAAAACTATATATGATAATGACTAAAATGACCTTAGAAATCCAATGGTGGGTGTATTAGGTCTCTATTCATCCATGTGATCCTGAAAAGTCAAAGTTTTGATTTGGTACTCCACTTGTACATGAGAAAAACTACTTACAGACCCATTGTGCCAAAGTGTTGTGAAAAAAATAATTTCACCATATTGTATGGATTGGAATTACCTTTCGGATGATGTTTATAGAGATCTCGGAATCAACTTTAGAAGCTTAGCGACATTTATCTTGGTTTGTACACTTCAGGCTGTGAACCACGATTTTAGTGAAGCTGTCTCAACTTCTATGGATCCTTCCTAAATATTCCTAAATCAAATCCGTGATGTTTAGGCCTTCGATTCACCTTTGTGTCTAGTTTGGATTTTTTTTCACTCCGTGGGGTTGCTCCAGCCCTAGGAAGGCGGTGATAGCCCTTCCCATAGCTACGTAAAGCTTACGCGATTCTTAATGAAATCCTAAAATCACGTAGGGGAATGAATGGAATTTCCTAAATCACATGGGGGATGAGATAACATCAATCGAGGAGGTCACTTGGACTAAATGGGAAAACTTGAGATGTCTTGGAGGGTAAAACTTGAAATTTTGAAATAGGGGTATAGTTGTCATGCCTCTAAATCGTCAATTTCCTTGTTTCACATTTTCATGACAACAACCGGTTCTAGCTTGGGGACATGACACGGAATGAGCATAACAAGGACATGACATGGAGAATCCATAATCTCAACCTTAGACCATATAATCCATTGACTACTACCTTATGCATTAGGCCTTTGTGGAGTCATGTACAATTTGCAAGAGAGAAAGAGAGTGAATAAGGAAACACACACACATACCAAAAACTATGAAAGGAAACACACAACACACACGAAAAGGAAACAAAACACACAACAAAAATGGAAATACACCTAATAATCACCTATGGTACAAGGCGAGGGACAACCCACTTTCACTAAAAAACTTTTCTATTCTCATAGGTTACCCTTGAGTGGGCAACACTAAGTGATGTTGTTCGCGAAGCCATTATTGGTCTAGAAAGTAGCCTCCTTTACATAACTATTTATAAAAACCAAGTGCTTCCATGATTATCTGTGTACTTCGTAGGAGTGAGTCTAGGTGAGCTTCTTGATCTCTCAGCCTTAACTTAGAAATTCCATTGCCTTCACGCTCTTTGAAATCGGTTTCATTATCCCAGTTGCATTCTATGTTTATCCACATAAATGATTCTTCATTGAGAATCTCATCACTACCGAAGCTGATTTTCATTCAAATTTCTTGAATATTATGAGTTAATTTATTTCCCGGGTCTATGCTCATTGACATCTTCTCCATGAGAAACCTTAGATTCATTATTTATCTCTACTCCATTGTGAGGAATTTGAGTACTGATGGGAGGATCGAAGGAAAACTCATACTTGTCTTGTATGGCCATGGCATGAGTTAAGAGATCAAGAATCAGCTCAAGGTCTTCCAAAAATTCTACTGCATCCAATAGTTCTTGCATAGAGATCTCCTTTGTTACTTCCTACTGACTCATCTTTATACGCCTTTGAAGCATATATATTTTTCAGCTCAAGGCAACTATCTGGAGGGATTACTTCATCATCTTGGGAATCATTGCATTCTAACACTCCTTTGTCAAGAGGAGCTTCAACTTCAAAGTCTTAAAAAATCCTTGCTTCAATTTCTACATCATGAAAAGAGTCTTCCTCTTCAAATGGGAAAGAAAGTACCTCTATTTCATCATTGCATCCATTAACCATTGGCTCAGAGAGGGGCATCATATTTCTCCTCTTAATTTATTTCAGCATGGCCTATCTTCACACTGGTTAAGGATTTAAAATCAGATTCATGCTTGTCTTGTAGATTCATGGCATGCATCAGGAGTTCGAAGCGAGCTTAGAGTCTTATGTTTCTTCCACGACTCTTAGCAGTTCTTACATAGATGGTTTTCCCATTGTTCGAGGATCATTATAGGAATAGATTGGTATCTCCCTAGGTGACATGATCAAGGGAGTCCTCATCTTGGAATGGGAATGATAATATCTCTTCATAACGGATAAGCACATAAGCTGATTTTTATGTTTGAAAATTATCAAGAACCATTTCCTCTTCTTCATGGTATGCATCGTCTGGTGATTCATGAATGCCATCTTGTAACTCAAACCTCCTCAACTATTGTTCATGGTCCATACCTCTCACGGGAAGGCATGTATGCCCCTATAAAGATGGTAATATCCTCTTCCTCCTCAGTTATCACAAAGTGATTCATTTTCCTAGTATCTTCTGCTACAAGATGTTGGTTTCTAGACTTCCAAACTTTCACATTGTGTACCCCATCTTATTCTCTGGAAGAAATTTCTTCATGTTTCCCTTCACTGGTATGGTTTGGAAGACAAATTCATCTAAATTTTCCCTCCCAAGTCTTGGAAAAATATTTGACCTAACAACATTCCAAAGGCTACCGGGATATATGCTACCAAAATAGTCATTGATATCCTTTTATATCTGGAAATTTGGCAAGAGCCACATGTGCCTCTTTAATCTTCCCCACAAGTGGGACTTCCTTTGATTCCATGGAGTAACAAGAGCCACTAGAAAGGCAGATTCATAGAATTTAAGAGCTTTGGAAACCTTGAGGGCATGGAATTATTTGAGGCACGGGAATCTATTATGCAATTGTTCAATACATATTCTCCAACAAGAAGGAAGACATAGAAATATTCAACCTTATCATTCTTGGATGCACTTAAAGAAAGCATGTTCTGTGAGGGAGATGTAGATGGGTTTGATAGTATTCCTTTAGAAATAGGAGCTACAACATTGGGTGTTAAACTACCACTCTTGATGTATTGAAAAAACCTCTCAAATTGTTGGGGTGAGTCCACAGATATTCAATTTTAGTAATATGTACCTTGGATCTGTTCACATAATCTATGAAGTCAAAGGGAGAAGATGTGGATAAGGGGAATGAAGGGACTAATTTTGGAGTTAGGGTAGGTTTGGAAGCAAGGTTTGATGCTTGGGAAAAAGAGGATATTGAAAGGTACACTAGGAGCTTTCAAAGTACTATATTTTATAGGAGAAGATTTAGATTTAGAATTAGAAGAGGCATCGGAAGAATTACTTGGAATTTTGGAGACTTTTTATTTACTACGGATCAGGAGTCTCAACAATGCGGACTCCATGAAGGGTGGAGTGGAGATCCTCGAATGATTTTTTTATGGAGTCGCCATAGGAGGATCTTGGTCTTCTTTTTTCTTTACAACAATGGAGGAAGGCGATCCTTTCTCGGTTGAGAGTGAATGAATATTACACATGAGAAAATAGGTGCATCTTCTTCTTCATCCTCATCACCTCTAGAATACTCACAAAATCTAATTTGTGTATCATTCTGAAGTTCATCAACTTCTAGAAAATCACCACCTTCACTTTCATGTTCAAGCTCTTCTTCATTTTCTTGACTCCTACAACTTGCATTGATAGGTGGGGCCTCCAAGGAAAGCCTTTGGGGTGCTCCTATAATTTGATTTGTGTTAATTCTTTGGGAAGATTCTCATTCAAATAATTCCCTCTTCAAAAACACCATCTCATTCACTATTTTGCAGCAACAAAATTTTTCTTTCATCTCAGGACATTGAGCTTTACCCTTTGAGGGATTCTTAATCTTTCTAGATAAGATGAGATCATCATCTAGTTCAATGGATAATATTTTCTTCTGAAATATCCCTCAGTTGAATATTTGTAGGAAAAATCCCACCTTTGGTGATTGAGCATTGATGAAGAATCTCTTGATGTTGTTTTTCAGACGGTGAATCTTCTTGAGTATCCTGCAAAGTAACTAGTTGAAACGAGCCACAAAGTATCTCATAGTTTCACTTTCTCCTTTCTTCATTTGTGCTAATTGAATAAGGAGGTCTTGACAATCCTCGGTGAATTTGAATCTTTCCTCAAACTTCCTTTTGATGTCATTCCAACAAGTGATGGATCGGGTAGGTAGGAGGTAGAACCATTATACTTATTTTTCTTAGAGGGAATCCATGGCAGTCTCAGTGGCAACATCTTCATATGGACACCAAGGATTCCACATGATGTTGTGAAAGTAGAGATGTGTTCTTCAGGAATGTGTGCCATTACCTTTGAAATTTGGAAAGTTCTTGCGGTAACCTATTGGTAGATCATGAAGAGGGGTTCGAAGAGCAAGTGGGCATGTATTTCTTCCCATGGAACAATGGGTTAAGGTCTTTCTTCTTCATTCACCATTGTTTCTACTTCAGCTTCTACTTCAGCAAATTCTTCTTCAAATTCTAACATTGAATGGGAGGAATTTTTTTCAATAGGATTATGAAAATACGATGGGGATGTGTAATATGAAAGGTCACTTTGCAAAGAGAATCAACACCTGTGTCTTTGTGATGGATTTTCCATCTAATTTTTGGAAAATTTTTAATATTTTATATTTTGTCATATTTTTATAGATGAACTATTTTTTTATATTTTTTTTGATTTTTTGGACCTTGCGGTCATATTTTGGGTGTAGATCTTTGCTAAATTTGCCCCACGGTGGGTGCAAAAGCTGTTGGAAAGAAAATTTGTCGAGTTGACAAAATTGTGTATTTCTTGCCCAATCTTATGGGAATCTAAGTCCTCTACTTAAGCGGTGTAGGCTGTAGTATTATGCATGCATGCGGGTAAAGGTAGATTTTGTGGTGGCCTTTTGACCCGAGGATCAGCGGGGAAATCCAGCGACCATGCGAAAAAGCTAGCAATTTATTTCGAGAGAGGACTTTGTATCTATAAAGGCGGGAAGGGTAGTGAGAAATGAGATAGGAGAACTAATGTTGTAGGTATAAAATTAGATTCTTGCACACACTAGTTAGAAACTTCAACAAATGCATTTATAAGAAGAAACAAATGCATAAAACAACAAGACCGAATAGAATTTGTGATCAAAAGTATCAATAAATCCCTTATTCAAAGAAATCTAGAAAACTTTTTCTTGTATTGATTCTTAAACAAAAGTTGTACATAATGTGGGAATAGAGGAAAAATAGTGAGGGGAAAAATAGAAGAAAATGACTATCTCCTTTGTTCTCTCAAAAGTACATAGACTCTTGAGTTTACAAAATTAATCAACAACCATTTGAAATGGGAATGGCTTTGCAATTTATAGGAAGAGAAATGAATTTTCACATACTCCCGAATGACTCTTCGTATGTCTCAACTGACAAGAACTTAAGACTCTTCACCTTCCTTAGAAAACATTAAGTCCCTTTTTATAATATAAAGGTGACTTATTACATTAGAAACATTAAGACATACGAAAAAGTGTAACCCCAACACAAGATTAGAATATTGAGGAGAGAGAAAGTTGGGGAGAGAGAGAGAGATAGAGTAGAACAGAGAAGAAGGAAGAATGATGTCGATGATGATAGATTCCACCTCTTATAAAACCTGTGAGCCTTAGGATGAATTCATGAAGCACTCGATTTGATGAACTATGAATCTACGAACTCTCATGCACTTGAGAAACCTCCTTTAGATGACATGTGAACATTGTGAAATAAGTGTTTAAAAACACTATCAAATGACTCATTCAGTGGCCATGAGTATCACTCGTGAAGATCCTCCTTTGAAGGGACTGGAGCCTTGGAATGAATCTTGTCTTGACTCCCTACACATTTTCACATTTCTCAACTGATTGGGCATGATCCTAATGAAGTATCTTATGAATGATCAGACGATGTTGACTATGAACTAACCTCCCATTATACCAATTGAATCATGAAATGAGTGTCAAAAGAAACTGTTGACATCCTCATTATCACCTACTCTGTATAGTATGATGATAAAGATTGCACTTTTTTCTATGTCTTACTTAGAAGTGAAAGACTATGTTAGCTTTTTCCTGTCCATTTATGCTTCATGATTTCTTCAGAAAAAGAAACTTACTATTTTTAGTAAGTATGAATAATTAGTTTCCTCGAACCTCAAGTGGATGTTGCGTCATTTCGATTTCCATTTCCCCTTGCATTCCTTTCACCTGGTGATCTTATTATTTTCTATTTTGGCAGGTGTTTTTGGGACCACTTACTATATTTAGTAAGTGTCAAAATTGGACCAAAATACATTTTTTAACGATGAATTCTTACTTGGGCGCATCTTACACATGTTTGATGTCCCCTTTGTAGGTTCTTGAGTTGATGACTTTCACAAAATGCTTGATCACTATCACGAGAAGATATGCTATTTTAAGAAAGTGGGCTTACGGAGGTTTTATTTTCATGGAATAAGTTTTCCTTTATGGGTTTTTTGCCCAATATTTTCCCCTACTGAAATCTTAGACCTACTTGCTCGATAGTTTAGGAGATTTTAAACTTTTAAATTTCTGACCTTGTGGCACTTTTGGACATGAAAGCCATTAATGGACCTCAAAAAAAAATCGGGCTGGTTTTATTCCTGTTTGGGAAATTAAAATCATGTTTTTGACATGGATTTTTACTTCTTGTGCTTCCAGTGAAATCTTGTTTGATCCAATGCCGTTTGACGGAAATCCAATTTTTTTTCTTTGTTGGGCGAAAATAAGAGTTCTTGATGATAACATTTTATGAGATGAGAGGAGGGTATAAAGGTGTGTTTATGATGGTTTTCGATAGAGGAATGAAAATCAAAAAACATTTCTTAGGTCCATGCATCCGTTTGCAAGATTTCTTCAAAATTTGATTTTACGGCAATGGGGATTTTCTTAGTTCTTCTTCTCTTGTTCTTGTCGTTTATTCTCCTTAGTTTGATGAAATATTCTTCTAGGACCTGCGTATAACCATGGGTTATAGTATCTAATTTCTTTGGTGAATCTATTTTTAGCTTTGGTAATGGTGGAGTGGTGGTAGGAAGTTGCGGAGAGGAAGTTGTGCACGGAGGAATGTTAGATGTTAGATGTTAGAAACAAGATGGGTTTTAAAATTTGAAATTTTCAAAGGAATGAAGAGAGGAAAAATTTCATGTCCCTTATGTACCTCACCTCGAAGGGACATGAGGACATTAGTTTTCATAGTGCACCTCGACTTGACATGTGGCGAGAGATCTGACAACGGGGGATGAAGGCTTGCAGCGAACACTTGGGGGTTGGAAATTTGCTCTTGAAGAGGTCACATGGGTAACCAAGAGTCTCCTTATGGTCTAGACACATTTTCATGTCTAATGTCCCTCACCTTAAATCTACATGAGGAAATAAATTTTCATGGCGCGTCGAGGTGATGTTATGTGGCGGGGATCCAATAGTGAAGGCTTTGAGCTCGTAAACACATGAGAGCTGAGCGTAGCGATCCTAGAGGTTGCGTGAGGGTCCAGGAGGGATAATGGGGGCTAGGATAATTTTTCCAACCTTGAAGTCCCCAAAATTAATGGACACAAAATCCCTCCGAGGCTCTTGGAGTGACATGTGTCCTTCAAAATTTGACTAACTCTCTAACTCACTCCGATAGAGGCAACTTGAAACAACAATAACTTGAGATCATGATGGATGTTTTTGATGAAGTTGTATCTGATATTGACTTGAAATGGACTTATAAATACAATGGTGTGCTTATTAGGTCATGATTCCTACATTTGATCCTTGAAAAGATGTATTCTTGATACGGTACTCCACATGTACATGACAAAACACCTTACGAGATCCATTGTGCAAAAGTGTTTTGAAAATAATAATTTCACCATCTTTGTATGGATTGGAATTCCATTTCCAACGATGTTTTTTTCTCCTAAATTGGGGTGATAACATAGAAATAAGGATAAAGGATTCCTAGTGAGTGAAAGTGGGAAAAATGAGAAGGAAGAGAGGCAGGACAAAGCGCCACAGTCCCAAACACATTCGAACCTCAATTTTGTGAAACTCTAATAATTTAAACCACATAAAAGGAACACAATATACCTGATACCTCTAAAAATATAATAGAGACAAAATACAATATAAATCAAGCTAGGGAAAGAAAGAGCCACAAAACACCCAGATTTTGCATGCCAAATGATGCACAATCCATTCTGACAAAGGAATGATCCTTCACAATGCATAAATTTGAGAACTGCGACTCTGAAGTGATGGGACAATTTTGGCCAGTTCCTTTACAATTTTGAAATCTCCCCGCGAAACGAGGAGGGGGTACATATGAATAGAGGATATGAGATACCAACCAACATATTTATTGATTACTTACACGGAGGTATGGGTGACCATATTGGTTCCACTTTCCAATCATACTTTTCTTACATGGTGAACAAGGGTGCCATACCTCGTTAAACTAGTTATTAAGATACAGCATGATGCCATTAATGCTGGCCAAATTACTTGAAACTCCTTGTTATCATGATGAAACCACCAGTGATGAGGTTAGCTTGTCCTGCGGCAATGAGGAGAGGTTGATGTGTGTTAGAAGGTGGTTGACATAACGGGACAGAAGTGGCGTTGACACGTGACGATGATGGGGAAGATAGAGCGATGTACGAAAAGGAGGGTAGTTGTCACATGACAAGGGGAAAGTGGTGACACATGTCAGAAGAAATGACTAACATGCATTGGGGAGGAAGTGGATTGTTGCCAAACAAGAAAGTGGCGATCTTTTGCCCAGCCAAAGGGACATACAAATAAGAAAGGCAGCTTAGCAGCGTGTGATGAAGGGACCGCGGCGAAAGTCAGCGTTGGCCTTGCAATGAAGGGGATGTGTGAAAAAGAGGTGAAATCCATACATTTTTCATCTTGATTATTAAAACAAATCATGCTCAAAACTTTCATAGTGGTAGCAGGCTCATCATGAGATGCTGCAGCAAAATGATCTCATTAAGCTATCATTCTTTGAGACTTGTAAGTTAATCCATTTGTAGAAAGTCTGAAAATGGATATAAGACCTGTGAAGGTCTCCACCTTGTGACGGGGAGCCATTTTCCTTTATATATCCATAAGGCATGCTACAGGAAATTCTACCCACCATGATAGCCAAGGTTGTGAACAAGCTTTATAGCCATTAGCCATACCTCCATGAATATGAAACACACTACGTTGAAGCATAAAAAGTATGTTTGTGCATTATATTTTACTACCTCTAAACTTTGACATTACCTCCTTAACCACTTAAGACATGTATATTCGTCACCGAGTTTTAATCCACTCAAAATCCCTTGCGTGTTAAAACCATTATCCATGAATGATCACCATGCTATCGATGGCTTGATGCTCATGTGGTGAAGTTGTGATCTTGAAATTATATCTTAGAAATCTAGTGAAGAGTCGAGGCCATTCTTAGATCAGCTTGCCGATTAAGCACCTCCTCTAGATAATCTAAAACCTCCTCAAGAATATTCTTAGCAGTGAATCCATAATAAGAGTGTCGAATGCAATAGTCGATAATGATGAATTTGATTTCATCCCATGTTAAAATGACCCTCTTCTTTGATGGTGTTAAGTATCGAAGTAGGTGAGTAGGAGTTAGTCATGGTATACATACCACACAAAGAACATTACCATTATCTTTATCATTTAAACTTAACCAACTTGAATTACTTATGTATGGAAAGATATGGAACCTTAATCATATAGGTTTAAATCACTTCCTTTATTCTCTAGGTATCCATCACATCCTAGAAATCTATGCCAAATTCACAAGCTTTTCATCGAGTTCAAGTCGAAGGAGAATATCGATATTAAAAATGAGATTCTTGAAAATATAAATCCGTTGTATCGACCTTTCTCCTTAGCCACGGTCCGATCAGTACTGACCATCCAAACCATCTCGCGATCTTACTGATAGAGTTTGTAAGACACACATGGCATCCCTTGGCTTTCATCTCATCCCTTTTTGAGGCAGAAAATTCCTAAGATGTGATAACTAATATGACATTAGTTACTCAATCCGTAGTAGATCATGTCCTTCGCATGAAAAGTAGAGTTTCCTATCCCATCATTACCATTGTGAACAACAAGACCACCAGGACCTATGGTACACTTGGATATATGAATATACTATCTTCGAATGTAAAAATCCTATCAAATCTATATCTTAATCGAGTTTGCTAAATGAACATTTCTTCAGTACATACACCTACTTTATTATCATAGCGAGGTATCCTTCTGATAACATGCATTTTCGAATGGTATATTATTACGATGTCTTAATCACATGCAGATAAACCAAGGAAATTAGAAGTAAGTCACTGATGACATTTGTGGTGGTCACTTTCGATCAGGCAATATCATTGCACTAAATGTGCACATTATGACGGTTAGTGTATTGCTAGCTTACTATCGTTAAAGAATGTTATGCATGTACATAAACAAGTGTGTCGAATGTCAAGCTTCATTCGTATCTTATTCACATCCACCCCAAGTGGCAAACATTCTGCACAATGCCCCGGTTATGGCCCTTTCTTTTTAATGGGGTTAGAGCCTCATTAGATCACGATCAATCCAAAATCCATCTCAGTAGACATCATTCCATAATCACTGCTCTGGTGAATACTTCACTAAGTGGGTTGAGCTATTCCTTTGACCTGGCAAACCAAATCTGGACCCATCATCTGACTTCATATGTCAAAGAATTATTATATGTATCTTTGGCATACCACCTTAAGCTTATCTACAGGATAATGGAAATCATCTAAAAGCTAAGAAATTTAAAGCAAATCTATGATGACATTTAACTTATCAAAACTTAGTTTCTCTTCCATGTAATACCCTATATGATAAATGGAACAAGCTAGAAGCCTCCGTAACAAAACAGCAACTACAATTCTCATAGAAAATTGTAAACGATGAAGGAATAAAGTGCCCAGCGTCTCCGGATCTGATAGCTCTCTGGGGCTTATTAACCAAGCATTCCTTACACTGAAATTTGTACTCGCCCTACTCATCTCGTAGTATGGCTCTAAAGCCATTGTACCTCTTGAAATCCAAATTCCATCACTTCGGCGTATCTCTCGAATTTTATCCCGGATGACAAATATTACCAAGATTCACTTACTTGTCGTAGAATTGTTAGATGAAAACATTTAACAGCCCTTGAACATCATGAGTTTATCAAAATATATTAGCATAGGATATAATAAGCATTTAGAGCGTGATTTTAGGTGGTGATCTTGTACTTAAACAAAATCAAATGTTACTACATTAGAATGGATTAAACATGGGAAGTTTTCCCAAATTAGATTGGTACCTATGTTATCACACCTGAGTATGGAGTGGGGCATGTCATCTCTCAACTTTTTCTCGATTAGGGATCACAGTGGAACCCACCAAATACCATTTGCACTGTGAAGTCATTTCTCTTGTGCTAAATGGTTGATCATCAGTGACACCAATTTAATCAAATTATCATATCATACCAATCATTAAATATAACTTCCTTTGCATAAATTCCTCAAAAATTACTACACCTATTTATAATTATCATGACATAGGGCATGTGCATGTAGGTACAAGTCATAAATGCATCATCACATCCTCACAAAATAGGTTTATCAGAGGTTTTTTTATCCTGGACATCTTTAAAATGAAAATAAACTCATTAGATATTAAATGAACTGGAGTCCTCGGGAAGAATTATTATTTTACAAAATATAAATTATCAAAAAGAAGTAGAGTACTCTCTTGAAAGATAGACTACTGTCAAAATCATGGACTAGAGTCCCACAAAGGATGTTACCAGCTCAGAAGCATTAAAGGATCAAAAAGTAAGAAAAACATGTAGACCATACCCTTGAAGCGATGGCTACTCGTATATATAAGGCTTCGCTTTGATGACGCAAGCGGAAATCTTCCACATTGGTCAGCTTTCCATTCTAGGCAAACTTCTGGATTAATCGAGTTTTACTTCAAAAAATTTTAAGGCAGGCATCAATTCCTATAAACCCATAAAGAGGAGATTTTCCCCCTTAATGATATACACCCACAGGCTCAGCCATTATTATATTGGAAAAAATACCTTCTTCGAATCCATTGTGATTTTATGAATTGTCCATTGATGGTCTTATTTAACATCTTGAAAGGCTACTAGTGCAAAGTATTATCTTAAACCCATTATGTATACATATCAGATTTATAGTGGAGCAATCTTTCCACTTTTACTTCATTTAATTATATTCTTGATTTAAACTTGTCACATTTTCAAAACACATTTAATCAAAACATTACGATATAAATGCATGACAAACAATACCATAAGCAATATCATCATCATCATAATCATCATCATATATAAAGCATATGTATATAAATTTCTGCATAATCAAAAATAGCATCATGGATCCTATGAGCCTAAAAACACCCGATATAAGCCTAAAAACCATCATCATCATATATCAAAGTCTCATGTAATCACATTATATAAAAGAAAACAAGCCATGGGCTTTATGACATCGCCATAAATCATGTAGTCAATCAAAACCTCCGATGCTCATTTACCACCACCCTCTCCTCTAGGAAGTAGGGTCAACACCTCTAACTCCTCCCGCCATGACCTCAGCCTCAGGTGTCTACCCCACGCTCGATCTTTGCTCACGCTGGAGCTACCCATGCCACTAGATTTGGCCCTTTCATGCATTAGTACACATATAAAACTATATAAGGGTAGTTCTTGATGACCACCTCAACATAATAGTCTATCTCCGCCCTCACAATATCATAATGCATTGTTGAAACCATGCAGGAGGAGTCTTTGTGGATGTCCTCTCACCTTTTCAACAATACGTAACT
>CM031235.1:488860323-489077677 GCA_018340775.1 Taxus wallichiana var. yunnanensis
AATTTGAAATCCATGACTGCTATAAATAACATACAATGAAATATAAATGCTAGGCAATTTATTTGATTTTAATTATGAAAGGAAATGAGAGAGATAAGGCACTTACCTTGATTTCACTTGTCCCAAAGTGTGCTTGGGATGAAGAATGTGATGAAACAGAAATACAAACTGTCACAACGAACCTTAGAAAAATGCAGAGGAGGTGGAAATGCCCTGGACATGGGCGCCTGGGAAATAATAGGGGTGTCCTGTGTGCCCAAGACCTCTATGGGGGCACTAAAGTCTACCAAAAAGGTCGAAATATGGTTCGATACTATCGCTAGGGTTTCACACTTGTTCTCCTTTGGTCGCATGTATGTCGCACTTAGATCGCCGAGGTACCTGTAAACCTGCACACAAATATCCTCCTGCAAAACCCTAAAAAGACATCAAATCCTAAAAAAGAAAGATGCAAAATGAGGGGTCGACTATCCTCAGCTATCAACTAGTGAACTTACGACTGAGTGCTGCACTACATCTCAGACCCAATGTAGTTCTATGTGCTTGTGTGTGCAATAGTTCTCCTAGGTCGCCCTTACGCTAACAACGCCAAGATAGCGGGTGATATCTAGATAAAATGTAAATGTGTGGATGGAATAAAATGAACTCCCCTTCCTATTCAGTGTGTATGCAGATTAATGCACCAAAATGTAATCTCTTGAGATATGTAGATAGATAGCCCTTGATAATAATTGTCTACCCTTAGTATGGTATGTATGTTGTGTTTATATAGGAATCTCTTGCTTGAATTTCAACACTAATGACCCACATGCTGACTAGTACCTTGGGATATGAGTGGGAAAACCAAAAAGACCAACCTCAAGTGTCAAAAATAAGATTTAACATAAAGAGGACACGAACACCTAGGGATGGACAGGGGCAGCTAGGTGCTAGTGTCCGGTCCCTGGCGCTAGTGTCGAGAGGCAAATGACAACAAATGAGTGGAGACTGACTAATAAGGATCCATGTGATCTGACCAAAACCGGGTGTATGAGTGACAAGTGGGAAAGATAAAACCAATAATGGACTAGGGAATGTGTCACCAGTGAATAATTTTCTTACGCAAGATCCATATATAAAACAACATACTTGGCGGTATAGTAAGTAGTAGTAGTGTGTGATTTTGTGTCTACACATTAGTTTTGCTCTTTTTAAGTGCATTACAAACTTTATTATAGGCATCTTCCATAAATCACTTATTTAGTGCATCTAAACAATATTTACTTGTAAAACATTGGATCAATGGATCTGTGAATGACTCACCCTCAAACATCTACTTTGCTACACGCTTTGACTATTGGGTGTCTCAAATATGTGGTTGATTTATGTACACACAATCTTTGATTTAATCATTTAATAATTTATGTATTACATATTGGTGGAAGGAGTTGACCTAATTGTATTATGAGTCCCCACAGCATAATTATGGTATATATAAGAGGTAGTGTTAAGTATTGAATCACTAATATTAAAATTATGTTCTCATTGTAAAGATTGTGGAGGATGTCCCCTAAAAGAGGCTCAATCATATAGTTCAATACTTTGTCCTTCACTTCATGATAGGCAGCTTCTCTATTTTGCTCTTATTTGTAATCTATCCTTGTTAATATGTTCATGTCATATATTGAATTACAATCTATTGTTAAGAGTTTTCTATTACTATCTGATAAGTTCATTACAAGTAGCATGAGAGCTTTGATTTGGGATTTTTTACGATGTATTAAGATTATCGAGGGTGTAGTGTTAAAGGTCTCCTATTAAATAATCCCACAAAAACAAATAAAATATAAAACCTCACAAAATGGGGATAAAAGACACCTCACCACTCATTTACTAACCCTCACCCACTCACATTTAATTTTGTCCATCCCACCTACCCATGTGCATGCCCAATGCACTATGGACCCTATCATTACACCCATATGTGTCTCATTCCCTATGCACTCAAAATCTATAAAATCACCCTCACCCACATCATTTTCTCCTTCTTAGAAACAACCCTTGACTCTTGGTGCACAAAAATATACTTGAGTTTTCTTTCTCTCTTTTCACATATCTCAGTTTTTTTAGGTCTTAAGAAGTGAAATATGAACACAAAGGATATATACAACTTGCTACAACATTATTTTAGTGAAATTCCAACACAGGAATCATGGGAATCAAAATGATTGGCTTGATTGGATGTGATTTTTGGTGAATCACAACTGTGATTTTCTACGATCCGAGTTAGTTATATTTTTCATTTTCATTTATTATTTTTCATTTTAATCAATAAAATGTTTTTTATCTCCTTAAATGGTTAGGGATTTGAGAGGCAAGTCCCTAACCACCAAAAACAACTAACATTTTTTCCAAGTGTGTTTGTGTAGGTTTAGATTCAGATTAGAAGAGTTTTACCCACTTTATTCAATGAAAAAACCCATAATTGTCCTCTCTTCACAATGGAAACATAAGCCCATTTGTTTTAGTAGCATTGATTTGGAGATTTCATATCAACTAATACATCTTGCAGTGATCCAAATCTAGGCATACATTTTGGTGACCACGATGGGACCATTTTGGTTGTGGGTAACTCTTTTTATTTTTTGAATCTAAAAGTGTTTTCTTTAGGTTTTTATATATTTTTAGTTTTTTTTTACTTTTTTTTTTTTAACATTTATGTGTTGTAGATCTAACATCTAGTGATTTATGGGATCTTGCTAAAAAAACAAAAAAAACCATTATGGGCATTCGCTTCATCACAACTATGTTTTGTGATTGCATTTTTCCAAAAAAATAATAACAATCTAGTTCATAGGTGAGTCACAACTATACATTGTTTTGTATCTTTTTTTTCTACAAAAAACATAAAAAAAACACTTGTTTATTCTTAAGGGAATGAATTGGGAATTAACACACACTAAATATAGGTCTAGATAAGGGTAAACCCATCCGCATAACTATGGGAAGTGCTTGGGCATAAGCCCTAAAAATCATTGTGAGGAGTACCACAGAACCCCAAAGTAGTTGGCACATTGAGAGGACTCACTAGCGATGAAAAGGGTCAATGACCCAACTTGATTGACTAGTTTCACCCATGAGGTAGAGCCAAGGTTATGTTTTCATTGAAGTGATGGCCTCCATCTTGATTTGATCAAAGGGGGTAAAGTAAAGTAAATGTGACTAGAAATTTTCTAGTGTACGAAACTCATTCAGATAACATTTGGTATTTAGAGAGAGATCCCTACATATAGGAAGCTAAACAAATTGGGCCCATATTCAACCCTAAGACAAACAAACATCACCACATTCATCAAAACACTTTATTTCAATTCCATTGTCTTCACACTCACAAACCCTTTATGATTATTTTATTCTTTATACAAATCTTCTCACACTTCCATACATGTTTTTGACAATAATTATGAGTTTTGATTTTCCTAGTCTAGCCGTAATCTATAATGTTGTTATGATTTTTCATCCCATATTTTTCCAAATCTAATTTACAACTACAATTGGTATGTAACCTTCCAAATCCATAATTCACTCATTTTACATTATTTTTGTTCTTCATCTCATATTTTCCTAGTGACCACTAATAGTCAAATCGCATAACTCTACAATGATTTTTTAATATCATCATTTCTCATACTCATTTTTTCCACTCATGTTTCAAAGTCCTAGTCACAGGTGCAACTATCATTTCCTCATGGCTTCTAGTCACCTTCATGCTCATTCTCACCCTAATTTTCTTCACCAACACTTCTTGACCGCATTACTAAGCTTGAGTCCAACACTTGGGGGACTTCCACCCACACCGACTTATCACACCATTTTATAATGAGCCTATCCACCCCATGGTACCACATCGCCCTATCCACCACATTTCAAATTTCCCAATTTTGAAAATTTGATGGCACCAAGGACCCCAAAACCACTTGCATCTCTTTTTACACATGCCACCTCATTCAACATGATGATGCACTCCTCTACGCACTTTCCCACTTTCACTCATTGGCCAACACTTGATTGGTATTCTACCTCCCACAACATATTTACACATTTACACATTCACACACACATTCTTATCCCACTTCTTCATCCATATTTCACCCAAAGAACACTAGTTGACCTTCACATGCTTTGGAAATCCCATAACGAGTCTATTCTTGACTTTGTTTCATGCGTTGGCATGCACTTATTCACCACCTCTCATTTCCACTCCCACAATATGAGCTCATTGACCTCTTTTCCAAAAGTTGTGTCCCTCACATCTCCCACCACTTAAAAATTCATCCACTATGCACATTTGATGAGGTGTGCACACATGGCACAATGCCTCACCTCGAGGATGTCCATCTTGGTCGTCCTCCTTCATTTCCATGTGTTTTAGTTTCTCCTCCACCTACACACCATCACACTTCCATGTTCACAATTTCATCCAATCAATAGATCCTCCTCACATCTCATCACCTTCTACACCCACATCTTCACATTCATTACATTCTCCTAGGGCTCATAGCTTCATCCAACCCCCTCACAAATTCACTCCATTGATTGAGCCACTTTCTTCTATTCTCCACAAGTTTGTTTGATGCCCATCTCATCACTCTCCTCCCATCCCACCCCCACCATTGTGGCATCCTCCCATGAAACATGTGCCTATCATCATATGAAAGGTCATTCCAATGACTCATGTCCCCAACTTTACAACATCATTCAAGACCTTCTTGACAAGGGGGACATTGTTTTTGAGCCTCCATCTCCACCAACTTCACCTACTAAAACCAATCCAATCACTTCACACACTACTACTATTCCCACTTCTTCTCCATGTGTCATGTCTCCATCATCTAAATCATCATTTTCCACTATCTCCCAAACATCATATGCACCTAGTGTCTCCTATCTCATCCACTTCACAATCCACATCATCACATACTTTCACCTTAGACTCCACCCCATCATGCTCCCCTACTATCTCATCATCTACATCATCCCATTCTCAATCTCCACCATCATGTATTTCCACTTATGGACATGGTCTCATCCTTATCTCTCTGGAGTCCTTCACATTATCACCACATATATCTAGCTTTCCACCATCTATATCATCATGTGATTCTATCTTGCCCACCATGTCATCTAATTCATCCTTTTGTTTGATCATATACACTCCACTTATCACACACCCTAATACACACCTACATTGTGCTCTTCATCACATATGGTTCCACTCATCACTTCACCTATCTTACAAACCTCTTCCACATGCATCTCAATGCCTTCATCATCACTCATTCAAGCACCATTCTTTCTACCTTCACTTCCATTACATCATATACCATCTACTTTCACATCATTTACACTCCTCATATATTCCCATCATTATATTTACTTTTTCTTCCATCTATTCCTCACAAGTCACATACACTCACTCTCATTGTTTCAACTCTTTTGGAGCTTTCTTCCACATCCACCTTCTTGCATCCATCACCACTCATTTAGGCACCATTTTTATTACCAGATCCTTTCCTTCATTCATATCATCTATCATGACCACACAACCATTTTTTCTTACACATTTTCCTCACAAGCCTCCTCACATCCAATCACGCTTTCACATCATTTTAATTTTCTCCCACATTCTCCTTTGTTTGACATTCCTTCTTACATGCCCTTTCATATTCCATGTAACCATCATCTCATTACACCCATTCATCACAAGACCACACCCTTATAACTCACACCTTCCTTCAAATATCAATATGTTCTCCACTCCTCGTCCACCTGACATCATCACTACTACCATGCCTCATATCACTTTATCTTCTCTTCTACCATTGATTTATTTTCATGTCCTCATCCACCTGACATTATCGTACATTCGCCATGTTCAACATCTTTCTTGTTTTCTTCATCACCCTCATGTATTCCACACACTACCATCCTATGACTTCTATTTGGCATTCTTGCTTCACTTATCATCCACATCATCCCCTCCACTCCAATTATTTATCTCATATATCACTTAGCTTTTATACATCATGTCTCTCACTCATCTAGTCCCTATATGGATTGGGGGACTTTCATTTATCTTCACTACCACATTCTACATTCTCCTTACATTTTCTTCTTCTTCATCCGGCCTTGGATTGAAACATGACTGATTCTCCACACATTTTGTTCTATCACTATTGACACAAACACAAACACAAACAAAATCCAAAAATAGCTAAACATCTTTTCAAAAATAAAAAAATCTATATATCCCAAAAAATTGCAATAAACAAGTGCTTGCTCATGGATGTTCTTCCACATTTGCTCCATTCCTTCACATTTCATTCCAAATTCTCATTTCACTACTACATATTTTATTTATAGTTCATTCACATTCCATATCTTGGTTTGTTTCACATCTTTTGGTGAATTCTTGATTATCTCTTTGGTCATGTTTTGTGAGTTAAAATTATTTTTTGCAGTTTCTTGAACTTGGTCTCTCCTTGGTGAATTAAGAATGATTGTCCTCCTAGAGATCCACACACTTACACACTTAAAAACTTGTTGTGAAGACCCTAGGGCATTATTTGTTGATGCTTTCCCAATGTCATCTCCATAATCACTTCCATTCCTCCATCAATCCATTATTGGTTCTAAACCCCTTGAAAAATCAAGAGAGATGCATATCATGTCAAAAACAAATAAAAAGTAAGAAAAATCTAAAATTCAAAAAAAAAGAAAAGAAAAAGAGCAATATCAAACACTCTCTCTCAAAGGTCTTTCCAAAGTATCTCTATCAGGGCTATGAATGCTTGGTTGGAAGTAGAGAAATGTTGTGACTAGAATCAAATGCATCTCCTTTGGGGATATGGATGTCACTGGATGGTAGTAGAGAAATGCATGATTTACAATTTCCTCCATTCCATCTATCACTCGATCACATGTTTCACTCACACCTACACATTGGTTTATGTTTTCACTCATTATCTTATGGGTCTTCACTTCAAACAATAATTCACTTTCATGCACACACAAGGATATCGATGAGTCACAGGGCTAATATGTCACCTTGTGCGGTTTAAACCTTGTTCAAGCTCCTGTTTTAGCTCACTCATTGCCTTATGAATTATGTCATACATCTCATCTTGTGTTCACCAACAATCTTGTTTCAAACCATTTTCATCTCATCTACACACCTCTTGCACTCAATTTTTGTAACCATGTCATTTTAATACTTATGCTCTACTTCATTGGGAATGAACATCCTGGGCATCCATTGCCTTCTACACACCCTTTGCATCATCATCACTTTTTTGTTCATTTCATTGCATATATGTCACCTTTCATTTGAATTGCAACCATTTTCTATTGTCACATCCTTTACATTTCTATATCATCACCTCTCATCCCTGCATCATCCCTCACTTCTACCCATCCTCCCCATGACCCTTACACAACCTTCATTCCTACCCACTTCCCCAATCTCTTTTCCCTCCACTCTTCTCACTTCCTTCACCTCACCCCTGAATCCTTTCCTCTACCACTCGATTGAGTCCTCATAACGTACCTACCCCTTACCGAGCCCTCACCCTCACGGTGAGTTGCCCATGTGAAACCCTTATTGATCCTTCAACACTCTCCCTCGACCATAACCTTCTTCACACCCAACCCATCCCTTACCCCGATGACTCACCATTGCAACTCGCCACGCAACCCAACTCCCTCACCCGACGCCCCATCCATAACTCATCTCCCCAACCATACTCCCCCATTCCGCTACACTCTGCTCCCCCAACTTACTGCTACCCTCCCACATCATCGAGTTTCACTAACAACTCGGACCATCCCCCAACCTTGAGCCCAAATCACCCCTACCTCAACGATTTGACCTTACGACTCACTAATCCCTAACACCCTTTTTCCTCGAGAACTCGTTCCCCTCCCTCCCCAAGCTATCCCTACCCACTTCCCTCTCACATAATTTGTTGTTGTGACTTGCTCCCCTCACTTCACCCAACCAATCAAGCCCTTAATTCTACCCTACTCCCACACACCCATTCTCAGAATCAATCCCTCCATGGTGAGTCACCCACGCGACTCACTACGCTCCCCATGTCACTCACCCCCTCCCTAGCTTGGTGATTATTTCCTCCCCCTGCTCACCTCGACCTCACTTCCCCGACCTAACTCCCCACTTCCCTACCGCATCACTCGGTTGAGTCTTTATAACGAATCGTCGGCTCACCCTTGTTCTCTCCCCCTCATGATTTTCTTGACTTGCCAACTCTTTCAACTCATCGACATCACCATCCTCCCAACCTCATTCCCTTCCCCGCAAGTCTCTTATGTGACTCACTCACTTGCTTGCTCCCTCCCCTCAACTTTGTCACTTACCCCCTTCCTTGTCGATTCACTCATGTGACTTGAATGCACTCCTAACTTCTCGTACCGGCCCCTCGCCCACCCAACTAGCTGGCTCGTTACCTAACTCGTCCCTCACTTCACCCAACTCACCGCATAGCTCACCTGGCTCACCCAACTCACTTACACCGCCCAACAACCTCGCCCCACCCGGATCACCCACCAACCTCACCCCGGCCACTTGTTAGCCCGCCCGCCTAGCCTAACTCGTCATCTAGCTCACCACGTAGCTCATCCAACTCACTACTCACTTTTCCCACTTTGCCATGTAGCTCACCTAGTTTGATTCTTGGCTCACCCAGTCACCTTTTAGCTCGTTTCTAGCTCACCACGTTGTTCATTGCCTAATCTCTCTGATCACCATTTTCACGTCCTATGACTTGCCTCCACTTTTGTACATACCCATCATCTTGTTTTCACCTACACATAGTTGGGGAAATAATTTCCTCACTTCCACTCATTATGCCTTTGTTAAGGTTCATTCTTCTATCTTCTTCAACTGCCAATTTTCATCCCGCGTTACGTTGGGGCAACCTGCACTTCGAAAATTGTCACTTGAGGGGGAATCATAAAAACTTTCTCATCTCGATCTTATATTGCTCAATCATTCAAACACCTTAGTCGATTAACTCAATAGTCTCCGCCTTGTGAAATTAACCTTCACAAACTTTGATGAAGAAGCCTATCGATCAAATTTACGGGTTCTTATCTATCAAGTTAATCATCTAAACCTTCAATTGTGGAAACCATTATCATAAAGTTAAACAACCCTCATCTCTTCTTTTCAATTTTTGTGTTGCATCTTGCTGTTGCAACACATAATTCAAAAAGGGGTAAAATGTAGACAACTTTAAAACGGTCCTTGCGCATAAGGTATCCTATTCAAAAATAAAAAATCATCATAAAATATTTAAAATCAATTAATCCCACAAAAACAAATATAAAATATAAAACCCCACAAAATGGGGATAAAGACGCCTCATCACTCATTTACTAACCCTCAACCACTCACATTTAATTCTATCCATCCCACCTACCCATGTGCATGCCCAATGCACTATGGACCCTATCATTGCACCCATGTGTCACATTCCCTATGCACTCAAAATCTATAAAATCACTCTCACCCACATCATTTCTTCCCTCTTAGTTATCCCGAGTCTTGGTGCACAAAATATTTACTTTAGTTTTCTTGCTCTCTTGCTCGCATATAACAGATTTTGCATGACTTGAAGGAGTGCAAGAGGAACAAAAAGTGATGTAGAGCTCCATCATTCTTCTCACCCATTCAACATGTTATCAAAAATCAACTTATGCATTCATCTCTTCTAGACAACCAATCTCAGTTCTTATTCTAAATACCTTGTTCTAGGGATCATATTCTATCTTTTTAGAAGGATATACTTACAACTTAAGTCCTTAAAGAAAAATTTTACTCTAAAAATATCATACCCTATTCTAACATCATGTACATATTCTCATTCAACTATACAAAATCCTAAAAACCTTTACTTACCATGTCTTGTCTCCAAACAACCTTTCTTAGCTTCAAGTGCTCTAGCTTCTAACTAGGCAAAGTTGGAACTTTTTCATTCATTAATTATCTTCAATGCCTATGCCCCTGCTCCATCCTATTCATTACATGCCCATTTATTTGATAGCAATAGCAAATTCCTTGCAAACCTTTTTCTCTATCTCACCTTCAAGAACCTATCACTATCCTCTAAAGTTGTAGTTCCAAATAGATCAATTCATGACCTTTGACTTCAGACATCCATCTCTCCTTTAGTTATTATTTTATACACTCAAATCAAGGTGAGATTCAATATCAAAATGGTTAGAACAACATGTTTTTACCAACTTCCTTGTTTGGCTCAAACTACTCTAACTAGGTTCTTTGCAACCTTGCTTTTGTAAGCACTATAGCTTGGATATTTCACACAACCACATGACTAAGAAAATGCATTCCCCAACTCCCTTAAACCTATTTTTGATGTTTGGAAATTTTCAAATCCTAATTCCTTTCTCTGGTCCCACAAATCCACTTTTTGATACCTATTGCAAGCCACTTTTACTAGCCTTGCCACTATATTATGTCATGTGTATCTTTCACTTCCAGAGGTTTATATGAACAAGGATAAAATTTTTAGGAACATATTTTGACATTCTATCTCGTGTGCTAATACTTAGGGTGAAATTCAATATCTAACTCCCAAATTCTTTGTTATTGTTCTTTCCCTATTAGGCTTTGCATTGTACTCTTCTTTGTGACAATATCTTTATCGGGTATAACTCAAAAATCCACAGTAGAGTATATCAAAATTCCTTACGAATATATAAATAGAATTCCTAAGAATCATTACTATCAATTTTCAATTCTTAATTCCTTCTTACGAGCCTACAAACTGCAAACCCTAGTCAGGGTTTCTGAAAACAGAAAAGAGAGAAACTTGTTGTAGAATCTTGCAAACGTATTTTCAAGGTCCCAGATTCTTACTTAAAGTCTCGCATCAACATATCATTCAATTTCAAGTTACTGCAGAAAGGATTCATGCTTCCATTGGTGATGTAATGAATTTATCTTCTCGGTCAACTTGTAGGTGTCAAAGATTATGCATGCGAGAATTCACTATACATAACATTTCTTTCACCTTCCTAGATTAGTTGTGAATTTCTTCCAAATACCTACACCATACTTTCCTTTTGTGTTAGAAATGGATGCAAGAAAGGACTTAAAAGAATTGAATTACAGATGATACTTCTTTCATATACATGTAGGTGGTCATGAGCACAGTTAACAAGTTTCTAAAACATTATTTCCTCTGTCAACAACAACTAAACTCTCATGAGGAGGTTATAATATCAATACTTCAAATCTAATTATTTTCATGGTCGGGAGTTATAATAAGAGTTCCTTCATGCCTTACACGATGACGGATATAATACTCCCAAACTATTCACGAGTCATAGTTCTAGCTTCCTCAAGGATCCATTCATCATGCAATGAAAACATGAAAGGTAAACTTCAACTCTTCCCTAATTATCAAGAATCATATTCATTACACTACATGAATCACTATTTACTCATCAAAATGCTCGGAAAAAATGTCCAGAATCCTATCCATATCATAGTCAAGACTACATTCATGTATCGAACAAGGTATAGATATTCAACCCACTTCACAATAGCATAAGAAAGGAGATTTCCCATATGATAAAAGCTTCATCAATATCTGCACAATGAACCTTCCACATATATTGACATAGAAGTGAACACTGCAAGCAAACACGCAATCTATTAAAAACAAAAGGACATAGTTCTCACATATTTACATTTTCTACAAGATTTCATGCCTTCTCAGGCTTCCTTCTCTCCTCTTCTCGAGGAATGTGTGCTTCAACTGATTCTCCCTCGGTTTAAACTCATCCTCCCTCTCTACTCATACCCTAACTAACTCATAATGAGTCACCATGCCTCATAAATCACAAAATTACATTTCTTTATAACTTCATGAGTTTAGATACTTCCTAGGACTCATGACTACATGTCCTAACTTCCATACACTTATCAAACACCCTTCCATCTCTTGAAAACTTCTATTTATTTTCTACATCATGGTGAAATTTGAATTTGTAGATGGAGGGAAATACAACACTTCAAATTTTGTGACTTCTTGTCCACCTAATACCTCTTCTTAGAATCCCATCTCATGTTAATACACCTATTACCATCATGAATGAAGAAAATTTCCATTTTTATTTTCAACTAATGATGATCTCTGCATCATACTCCCAAGGAGGAAGAAAAACTATTCTTATACCTTTGTGTTAGAAACCTGCAATTTTCTCTTCCTGATGTTCCTTGAGTCTTCTTGAATGTTATTTCACCTTATTCTACCTCCCTATTTTCCTTTCTCTTCCTTTGACCACATGGACCCCATGTTTGTTACTTTAACTTTGCATTTTCCTTGAAATGAATTCTTTTCTTCTTGAGCTTGTTCTCCATCTCTGCCATCTTCATTCCTTTCAACTATACTTTCAAACACAAAAACAACAAACATGTATTGCATTTCATGAGTTTTTATGTGGTCCACCTCTCTATAGCCCTCATTCCACATAATTCCATCATTTTCCTTGCTTAAATGAATCATATGTTGCTCATACACTTCTCTTTGCCTCTTTCATCATCCTCACTTACTTCATCAATTGTTTTTTCCTCTTTAAGACCCTCTACTAGGTCCTCAAGCTCTTCATTGTGAGATTTTCCACTCTCTCTTTTACCATTCTCTTCTCTCACTTCACTATCTTTCTCAACTTTCTCAAGTGCCTTCTCAAGCACTATACTGCTCTTGTTATATTCAAACTACAAAATAAGTCTAAGCCCTCTTCTAAGGCCTTATTTTCTTCTTCTTCACCTATTTCATACTTGTGAGCTTTCACTAATCTATGATTTTATTCATTGTCTCTCACCTATGTACATGTTTTCCTAACTTTCAATAAGAATTTCCGAATGGCTATTAGCATTATCATGTGTCCCAAACTAGTTTCTTTCTTCTCAACATGTGATTTACAACATTTTTCATAATTTACAAGAATATCACATTTGGTCTCTTCATCCTTTTGAGTATTCACAAACAAGAAACTTTCATTTTGCATTTGAATTAGATTGCATACCTCTACCTCAACCTGCTTTGTTTCTGTTACACTCTCATTATTCACATCCATCCTCTGTAAGCTCTCAAACACAACCTCTTTGATCCCTTCTTCATCTACTTTGTTTTTTTGTTTTCTCATTTGTCTCAGCCTTTTCTCTTCTTCTCTTGATGATCCTTTTCAATTGCATCCTCTGGTTTTTCTTGACAAGATGAGCTATAGGCCATTTGACCATTTTCTTCATCACAAAATCTAGTCCATAACTTCCTCTCATCATCAACTCCTCTAATTTTTGTACATCTTATCTTAATGCCTTCATCTCTTTCTCCATCCATGATTTTAGTCTTCTTTTCTCTTCTTTCTTCTTATGAGATTCTTTCTCTTTTATTTCTCTCTCCTTGCCTATCAACTTCACTAACTCCATCACAATTTATTCTCTTTCCATCCTTTCATTTGTCTCTTTACCCTGTCACTTTCACAATTGCACACAACTTCACAATTCCTAGTTAGCATTCAACAATTCAAAATTTCATTTTAATCACAATCCTAGCTCTGATACCAATTGATGTAGAGCTCCATCATCCTTCCCACCCATTCAACATGTTATCAAAAACTCAACTCATGTATTCATCTCTTCTAGACAACCAATCTCATTTCTTGTTCTAAATACCCTGTTATAGGGATCATATTCTAGCTTTTTAGAAGGATAAACTTGCAACTTAAGTCCTTCAATAAAAATATTACTCTAAAAATATCATACCCTATTCTAACATCATGTACATATGCTCATTCAACTATCCAAAATCCTAAAAACCTTCACTTACCTTGTCTTGTCTCCATACACCCTTTCTTAGCTTCAAGTGCTCTAGCTTCTAACTAGGAAAAGTTGGACCTTTTTCATTCATTAATTATCTTTGGTGCCTCTACCATTTCTCCATCATGATCATTACATGCCCATTTATTTTATAGAAATAGAAAATTACTTGGAAAACTTTTTTCTCTATCTCACCTTCAAGCATCTATCACTAGCCTCTAAATGTCTAGCTCCAAATTGATCAATTCCGACCTTTGACTTCAGACATCAATATATCCTTTGGTTCCTATTTTATACACTCAAATCAAGGTGAGATTCAATATCAAAATGGCTAGAAGAGTAGTGTTTTACCAAATTTCTTGTTTGGCTCAAACTACTCTCACTAGGTTCTTCCAACCTTACTTTTGTAAGCACTATACCTTGGAGATTTCACACAACCACGTGACTAAGAAAATAAATTCCCCAACTCCCTTCAACCTATTTGTGATGTGTGGAAATTTTCAAATCCTAATTCCTTTCTCTGCTCCCACAAATCCCCTTTCGCTGTGGGAAAATTTTAACAACGAATATTCGTACTTTGGCGAATAGTAGAATTTCGGGAATTTGATTTTGGAAAATTTTACAACAACAATAACAGTACGAGTTTCACCAAAAATTCCACAAACAATAATATATCCCATGTGAATCGCCAAGGAATTTCCAATCCCAATGTATTTTTTTATATTAAATCGTCACGTGATCGCTGCATAAGGATTTGAAAACACTAATGTTTCGCCACAAATCAAACATTGGGATTTGAAAACATTAATGTTTCGCCAAGAAATCGACGTGTAAAGATTTGAAAACATTAATGTTTCACCAAGAAATCTATGGAACCTTATTGGTTCTTTGGGCTCATTCGCTGACATTCATGGGAATTTTTTTCTAGGAATTGGATCAAATTCGCCACACACACACACACACACACACACACACAAAGAGGTGATGTTTTCCCGCAATTTTCCAATTTGTGAATTTGCAAAGTAGTAGAAATGGATTTAGCGAATCGGCATATTGCAATTTGCTTTAAAAAATTTCAAATAAATATAGGTATTTTTAGGGCCTATTTATTGTGTTGCAATTTACATCCTTGAAGCACTTCTTTGAAGGTGAGTCCTCAGTCTATTTGAGACCTATTTTCTTTCATGTCACATTGTTTTATCTGTGATTCTACCTTTTTAATTTATTACAAATCCTTAACATCCTCATCCTCATAACCATTATGATTTTTATGTCATCTAGAATAGTCCTCTGCTTGCAGAGAATCACAACTAGTTTTCCTATCTTAGATACATCTATGTAATATATATATATATATATATATATATGATTTTTTATGTCATCTAGAATAGTCCTCTTACTTTGCGAGAGAATCACAACTAGTTTTCCTATCTTAGATACATCTATGTAATATATATATAATATTTAAAATCACTCCATATATCTCCAAGAGTTGTTTCTCTGTATAATCCTTGCTTTATCGGTGTATCTTCTTTGAATATTTTTGTTAATGTTCTCTCTTCTGCAGTGTATATATATATATATATATATATATAGTTATACTATGGTTTCACTTTCCATTTATTCCACGACCATGATTTTTTATTATTGTTAACAAAATGGGAATGGGAGGTTAACAAAATGTTGACAAACAATAATGTACGAAATAGAGACCATACGAGAGATGTCCAAAATGAAAAATTCAAGAAATGCAAAAGGGAAAAAAGTTACAACAATGAACCAAAAACCAGATAATTAGCATTTGGAAAAACAAAAGATAGAAAATAATAGTTGTGGGAAAAGTATAGACATCTTGTCACAAGCATGCTTACTTGTTACCACCATTTTCCTCACTGCGATGTACTTCAAACTTTTTAAACCATGGAATCTATCTCTCCACAACAAGAATTAATGTTGGAATCTATCACTTTTATTAATGTTGAGGAAAAGTTGGAATCTATCTCTCCATAGCAAGAATTTTCCAAAAACAAATGTAGGGATTTACACCACCTCTTTCCTCCATGAATATTGTAGAAGTTGGATCACTTTTTGACTTCTTTTATTGTCCTTGTTGTAGCATGCTTACTTGTTACCATACTTTTCCTCTTTGCAATGTACTTAAAAAAAATTAAACCATGGAAACATAATGTATTGGATGTACTCAAGCATGGATTTCCTTCAACAATATGAGGAGGAAAAAATGATTTCTTTATCTTCACATTCACTTCGACGACTTTGCTTGTAAAAATAATTTTGTTGTAAATCCAGAAATTGTATAGTAATACTAATTCTCTTTTATCAATGTTGAGGCAAAGTTGGAATCTATCTCTCCACAACAAGAATTTTCCAAAAATAATGTAGGGGTTTACACCAACTCTTCTTCCTCCATGAAGACCACGAAGTGGGATCACTCTTCGACATCTTTTCTTGTCCTTGTTGTAGCATGCTTACTTATTACCATCATTTTCTTTGTTGCGATGTACTTCAAAAATTTTAAACCATGGAAACATAATGTATTGAATGTACTCTAAGCATGGATTTCCTTCAACAATCGAGGATGACAAAATGCTTTCTTTACCTTCACATTCACTTCTACTCATGAAAATAATTGTGTTATAAATACATTAGAAACTGTATAGTAATACTAATTCACTTTTATTAATGTTGAGGCAAAGTTCGAATCTATCTCTCCACATCAAGAATTTTCCAAAAGCGAATGTAGGGGTTTAAACCAACTCTTCTTCCTCCATGAAGATTGCGAAGTAGGATCACTCTTTGACATCTTTTTTTGTCCTTGTTGTAGTCCATACAATATATCTATAATATTTAATATAAAGGAAAAAATGATGTAATGTGAGACTAGATATAAATGCACGAAGTTAGATATTAAAAACATCAAGATCGGGGATATTTTTAATTCCTGCGTCCTTTAAGTTTCTTGAACACATTCTCCAGTAAGAACACAACATTATAAAAAGAATACCCTTATCATGATTGTATCATATGTGAAACATCATATCAAAGCATTCAAGATTCTCTCAAGAATAATGATACTTTGAAATTTCATTGTCAAGCCAAAGAACCATACATTCTCAACCTTGAATTCACAGGTCTCATACCACTGATGAGTCATAGATGGAAGACCATATATTCTATCTCAACTCCTTTGAAAATATGAACACTCTTGGTAATTAGATCTTCTTATGACAGGACCTCATACCTTTCATGAATCAATAATCTCTTTATGAGTAGATGCACACCTTATTTGGGTGGATGACAACATTTAGAACCTCTATACAACATGACAAACCTCTATACATTATGATAGAGCTCGGTCATCAAGATTCCTTCATTAATCAATTAAAGACAGATCATACCTTGGATGAATCAATGAACTCGAGTTTTTCATGAAAAGATACATACTATACTTTGATTTCAAACTGAGCACAAACCTTGAGATCACCTATTTCATGTTTGATTAGCTACAACAAAGACTTATTATCACTAGAGTGTCTTATCATTAGAGTGTCTTTGGTTTCTCAAAAATCATTTAAGTTACTCTTTCTCTTCTCAAACCTCTTATACATCTTCAATTTTCTTGATGTATGCTATAATTCTGACTGTAGTAATATTTGTATTCCTTCCAACTAAGTTATATGAGAGATAGCTAAAAATATCACCTCATCCTTTCACTTTGTTGTATATCAATTTTTCTTTCTAAAGAGTAAAACCTTGTGATTTTGTACTAAAACATGTAGATCAGATCGATACAGATCAAGTGCATTGAAAATGAATAAATGTTAAGCAATCATTATCCAATTTGATGTAACATGTCAATCAAGAAACCATGAAAAATTGTGGAAAAACTTTTATAATTTCTTCTTATACTAATGTAGAACTCTTGCGTAAAAAAGTAGTACATGTTAAGTAACACAATATTATATAGCCCATGTCAAAAATCACTTGAAAAGCATTCAAATATCTTTGAATAATTCCATTGGGATTAGTTACATTTGTTCTCCTTAAATTTCTTATTTTTTACATCTAAAATACTTCTAGGTTTCCATGATGACTCTTCTTTTAAATTATTATTTTTTATTTTTCTATTTCTTGTCAGATGTAATTTTGATTGTTGTCTCCTCTCATATGTCATTATTTTGTGCATTTTTTGTCAATTGACATCCATTACATCTTGAGATGCACTATCTAGTGTTTTGAGAACATGATATATGGATATTGAAATCACTTCTTTGTAATCAATGTTAACATTAGCAATCAGTCAATGAGAGTGCCTTTGAGATGCTTCATGATGATTTTTTTCTCTTTGTTGTCTTTCTACCTAAATCAATTCATTTGAATGCATTTTCATCCGTAATATTTTTCTTTATACATATTTCTCATGTTGAGATGATTGTGCACATATCAATATCATTTAATCTAACATGTTGTTTCTTTTTTATTTCAATTCTATAAGGTTCATTGATTCAGAAAAATGACACCTAAAAAGGGAAGCTCAACCTCAGGAAAAAATGTTATTCCAACCCTTCTTGGTAGTGGTACTGGCATTCGAAAAATAGCATTTTATTTTGAGAAACCATCTAAGGAAACCCATCCTTCTCCAGCATGACCATCACAATCAAGGGATAATGATTACATTCAAAATGAAACTCAGAATGAGAATGTGTTCATTTTTTATTTACCTAATGATGTCAATGACAACAACAATGAAATGCCTCCCCTTGAAGACATTCCATTAAATGATGTTTTGTTTGATATTGTACCACCTGCCCAATTGAATGAAGATGAAATTGCATCACCTATCAGTGCCCAAGTGAATGTTGGAGGTGAAACTTCTGGCAGTGGTAATCAACGAAATTTAAATTCCACCAAGGAAAATACTCAACAAACACCTATTTCTGGAAGAAAGAGAAAGGAAATAAAATGAGACTTGGGAAGGAGTTTCAGGTTAGAGTGGGTTTCTAAGTTTCCATTTATTGAACCTATTGAAAATGAGAATAAATTTGAACCTCCTAAAGAATGAAAATGTATAATTTGTAGCTAGAAATTGGGCAAGGACAAGACAATGAAACTAAAAATTTGGATACTATTTAGAAGCATGTAGGAAAGATATATGAAAAGATAATTATAGATGGCGTTGAGAAGAATGTTGCTAGATGGAAAACTACGGATGATTGTTTGCATATTAGGTATGAAAAATAATTTGAAGAGAACAAGAGAAATGAAAGAATAGTTGTAGTGAATGGAGGGACAATTACCTCTCAATTCAACAAGATCATTCAAAACAGTCTTTTGGGTAAAAGCAGTTCGGTATTAAATTAGCTACTATTTTTCACATTTTAAAAAGAGGTCGTCTTATAATGATTTTCTTGAACAAAAGAATGTGTTGTATTTTCTTGGTGTCCACACTTTCCTCATTCTCTTTGGTCGGAAAAGTAGCGGTTGGGATTGGGAAAAATGCCTAGCTATGGTTGAGAAAGAATACTTGAAAGAGAAAGCGAAGTCTGCATGATACATATCATTGTCTATTGATGATGTTATAGTAGTAGCTAATACATCTTGGAGTGCAGTATACATGTGTATATTGTCAAGGATTATGTGAGACAACCTCAATTACTTGCCATTCACAATATGAGAGAGAAATCCAATGCTGAAAAACTTTGTGAGTTGGTGACAAAAAAAGTTTGAAGGATATCGGTGACATGGATGATGTTGCAATTGCATCAAAGCTAGTATGTGTCGGGGCAGATGAGGCATCTGTAATGCAAGGTCATAGTAATGGCATGTGTGTAAGACTCTAAACATCTCATTGTCCTTATATGATTTTCATTCATTTTATGGCTCATAGAATTAACCTAGCTTACAAAATAGTTGGAAAATTTAAACTGTAGCAAAAGTTGAAGACCTTGTTCGAGAGGTGCATGCTTATTTCTACCGTAGTCCTAAAAGATTCATGGAATTCCAAATATTTGTAGAATAACTAACAAATAGGCATAAATTGTTAAAATATGTTGACATCGGTGGATCTCATTGTACCAATCGGTTTGTAGGGTGTACAAAGAGCATCAATCCTTATTAGGAGTGATGTAACATAATCACATGGAAGTGGAAAGGGCCCAAGATTTGATACATCATTTGAATGATATAGAGTCATTGTTGATGTTGTGTGTTCTCCTTCCCATGTTGGAAGAAATGCATTGTTTAATTAAACAAGCACAAGAAAGAACTATCTATATTGTTGATTTTTCTAGTTTGAGGAAACGAGTTTGTATGACAATAGAATATTTGTTTCTCAATGAAAATTCTTTACAAGTCCAAAGTTTTATGGTTGGAATGATTTGATAAATATTGGAAATGCAAGTAGCTTTCTGAAGCTCAAATTTTTGGGGAAGTATGTGCTTCTATACGTGGATATGAGATATCGATGTACATGTTTAAAGTAGTAGCCGGTAAGGTTGAGAAGTTAAATGTCACAAGGCAATTGTTTGATAACATTGTATCATCATTAAGGGCGAGGTTAAGAGAAATTATAGTGTCCCTACTAGAAGAAATAAGGGAATGATTTAGAAGGGATGCTTTACTTGAAGAAATGGTTGTAGTAAATACCACCTTTTGGAATCCTATCCAAAATGAAAGATATATGCAGGAAGACTACTTCAAGAGGTTGACTACATTGATTCAACATTTTTGTAATCCTCTTGATATCAATGGAATGGATATTATAGGTATTTTAAGCAAGGATAGTTTGATTGATCAATCTCATGAATTCTCCTCTACAAATGGCGATTCAACAATTCAAAGGTTTGGATAATACCTTAAAGTGTGGAACAATAACCCGGCTATGGAAAATAAGCTGGGTGCAATACTATTTTATAGAAAACCATGTACGAGTTTTCTCATTGAATGATCTATGCCAAACAAATATTTTGGGTTAATTGAAGAGAGAATTTTCATTGCCTTGGCCTTTGTAAAGTCAAAATTGCAAAACAAGCTTGACAAAATTTTGGAAAATTGTTTGATAATTTACACATCACGATCTTTGTTGAGTGCAGAAAATGCATGCACTGGAAAGATCTATGGATAGATGAGCCAACAAAGTGTGTAGGGCATAGCCCCTCTTTGAGTCAAGAAAGCAAAGCGGTTTATTGTTATTCTACCAAATAGGAATCTTGTGCAAATCTCACATGTATTTCGCCCGGGGTTGGGATCTCATCACGGTAGAGTATTTGATTGCGAAAAGAAAGGAATGAAAGAGAGAAAAGAGAAAGATCAGATCCGAAGGAAGAAAAGAAATGAATTCCAAAGCGAGAAGGGTCGGAAGATCTATGTTTTCAGCTTGGAGTAAAGCAGAGCCAAACCTACTTGCATAAATAAACAAAGCAATCGATAAACAAATCACGAGAAAAGTAGATATGAATCCAACAGATCAAACACATACAGATCTAACGTAAGAAAGATCTAATACATAACACAAGTATTCAAGTCAAAGCCTCAATATTTGTATTGTTGTTTTTCTTACAAGAAAGCTCAAAGTCTTTCTCTCCTCACTTCTATTTTCATCTAAAAAATGTTCACCTTTTTTAATACAATAAGTATTCCAAAGTATATATAGAAGAGGAGGAGGAGAGAAGGAAAAATGGAGCCAACCACCTATGTCTGAAGATATTTACAAAATATCTAAAAGTCATGTTGACTTTGACAACTTTGATGGATGACATCATCCCATGATGCAACACGGATGATGTCATCATTTGTGCCAACACATTTTAGACATTTCAAGAGAAAGTCGGAGAATAGAGAGAAGAAGAAGCGAGAAGAAGAAGAAGAAGCTCATCATCATCATCATGCCCGGCAAAAGGGTAGGTAGCCACGATCTTTGCTCGGTGATGATATGTGGGCGAGCGCGGTATTCAAGAACTTGTTAATCATCAGCCCAAATTGATCATGTGATTCGAGGCATCCCGACCCTTTGATATTTATACTTCATCTCTTCCTCTGTGAGCTTGGCCTTTCCTCTTGATTTGGTGGGTCTCTTGCTTGCGTAGACATGTGTTCTTTCGAACTCGATTGCTGATCTCGCATGAAGAAGCGAGACCCAATCAAAAAGGTTGAATTAGCCAATTGATCTTCCATTGGAATGTTAGTGGAAGAAAGAGTTAGAGATTTTAAGGCTCGGGCGCGGGAAAATGCAATTAACAAAGCTAAATAGATAAGGCGCACGGGAAAGGAGTGTTGCAGAGAGGTAAAGCGGCGCAAAGGCGCATGGCGCATGGATGTAGCAAATTGCATTTTATAGAAGGGCGCATGAAAATTGCATGTTGCATTGGGGTTCGGTGCGCCCTTTGGCGCATGGATGAATCGTGTAACATGGAATTTTTGTGTGCCAAAGGGATATGGCGCGGCGCATGAAGGGTTTACACAACATCATGTTACTGTGATCGGGGTGCGCTGCGCCTTTATAGCTTTATACTTGCGAATAAGGTTTGTGTTGCATAGAGAGAAGCTGGGTGCGCTATTATTGGCACATGGAAATGGGATGCGACATGGATAAATGGTGCGCTAAAGGCTTTTAAGGGGGTGCGGGATTGACACTTGCAAAGCATGCGAAAGGCGCGCCTTGAGGGCACATGAGTTCTAGATGCGGCGAGGACAAAAGGGTGCACCATTGGCGCGGGTTTAGATCATGTAACAGGGCGGGTAGATGCGCCAAAGGGGCGCAACTATTTTTAGTGTAACAAGGTGCGCCAGTGCGCCACAGAACTAAACTCATAGCTCAAACCTTTTCTTTCTTTCCTCCATTTCAAAGGTTGCTTGGACATATAAGGTTTCATAAAAAGATTTTCAGACCAAGCCTTTTCAAAACAACACTCTTTACCAGCAGATCTGGAAAGAGGGAGGGAAGGGAGGAGGAAAAAAAGAAGAAAATGAGACAGGACAGCACAGGGGAGGAGCTAGCTTAATCATAATCTCATTTTAAAACCGGCCAGCAAGCCAAAACACAGACCAAGAACACTCAAAGAACCGAAAGCACAAAACGGAGAAGAGGGAGAACCTCTCACCTTGGATATATAGCAAAAGTTTCAATGGGCGGGTCCACGGGCGATGCTTGATGGAGCGGTGACAAGTCCAGAACGATCACGTGCTTTGCAAAAGAATGAAAATGACATTGGGCGCGCACGTATATTTATAGAAAAATTGGTCATCAATGCGCATGACCACTATTTTGAAAGTGCATGGGATTTGTTGTCGACGGGGAGAAAGCGTGCGCCCTTGCGCACGAAAGTATTTGACAACAGGAGACAAGGTGCGCCTTGGCGCGCCAAAAGCATTGTCGACATGAAGTTATGTGCGCCCTTTGGTGCACCAAAACTTGGTGTTGCAGCGATATTATGTGTGCCTTTGGCGCACCGAAAAGTGGCGCAACAAATGGTGTGTCAACAATAAGGCGCATGCGCCTTGGCGCACGCAAAAGAGACTCAACATCCTTTGGCGCACCGAAAAGTGTGTTTACATGGAAAACCATGCGCGAAGGCTTTTAAGGGCGCACCAAAACTTTGTGTTCTGAGGCAAATCCATGCGCCCAGCCAAAAAAGGCTCAAAAAGACTAAGTTCGAAAACTAGATTTCCCGAGAAGGGATTTTAAAAGCGTTTGAGCGGGGGATCCCTAACGAGGGATCGAAACAAAATTTTCGGTATGGTTATCGGTAAAATTGCCCTTGTCGATTTTACGGGATACAGTACGAAAAGGATAACTTTCCTATGACGGGGCTCTGGAAATATGGAAGTCTATTAATGAAAGGAGAGGGGCTAAAAAACAATGGCACAAATACAACAAATAACCCTATTGTAACAAATTGGCGCCAACTAGGAGAGAGTGCATCTCAAAGATCAGCGAATCAAATGATAGAGATGATCTAGGTCCATCAAGATAATTTTCATGGGTGGTTCATTAACCCATGGGTAATGGAGTAACCGTTATGGGCTATTTTTGGGCCCATGGTTTTGATCTTTTTCCCATTGTTTTGATACCCACAGTTTCGCCCTCTGGTAATGATACCCACGGTTTTGTAAAAGCTGGCAAGCGGTTTTGTCTATTTATATGGTCTTATGCATATGATAGATGTACAAGCAAATGTATTACAGATGTGTTTTGAATTCGGGTTTGAATTACGTAGAGTTTGTTGAGCATAGCTCCAAGCGGATCTGGATATTGTATTGAGAGAGTGAAGGCTTGTAATAAAATCGAGCAAGTGATTCTTGGTGGACGTAGCCCAAATTGGGTGAACCACGTTAAATATTGTCTCTACGTGTTGTGTTATTTATTCGCACTTTTATTTGAGATACGTAATATTTTCAGAATATTAGTTTCTCTTGTTGCGATTCGTAAGAGATTATTCCGCATATTTTATCTCTTATTTCCTAACATTGGTTGAAGGTACTCGACTTGGACATTTGGATCTTGGTCTTTTTGCATGATCAATTATATCGAATGCGCCAAGGGTTGCTTGTTTGGTGAGGAATGAGTCCTTCACTTCACGATGGTGGAAGCAGGGTTCATGATCTTAGTAGGAACTTGAGGGGGCTGACTTGGAGGAGAGATGGGCGGAAAAGACTTCTTAGCAAAAGACTTAACAGGGAATTGAGTAGGAAGAGGATTACCTCTTCTAGCAATGGTTGGAGGTGTGTTTGTGCGACCTTCTCATACGCACATGGGCAGCGACACGCCTCTTTTCCTTGCGAGCGGGTGAAAACAGCATATGATTGTCCGCTTGCGTAGCCCTGAGTACTCTCTTCTTCGTCAGATTCATCCTCGTCAAACTCCATATATCCAATAGTAGAGTCGCCAGTCGGCTCACCGACATCTTGATCATCTTCGTCTTGAAACGAAGGTTCTTCATAGTACTGCTCTTCTTCTTCAACTTCGGCCAAAGCATTGACCGGAGGAGCTTCAAGCGCCAACCGTGGAGCAGTTGCAGGTAGACGCGGCCTTTGTGAAACATTTTTGGGAACGAAACTCCTTCGTGGAACATCACAGTACGAGGAACTACAAGCTGGGCCAGCTGCTTCTTGTGAGCGAGATCATTCGCCATCTTTTGGAATGCGGATCGGGCGAAGTAGCGGTGAGGATACGAAGATTTGGACTTTGATGATTCCTTTTTCAACTCTTGGATATTATTAAATTATCTTCTATCCGAATGGCGGCGGCTGAGCGAGAACTAAGGTAGCTACTCGTTCTTGAAGGAGCAAGAAACTAACTTTTGAGCTCATGGCGTTCACGAAGAAACACTACGATTCTCGGTGTTGGAAGCATGGCGGTAGGGACACGGTTGATTAATGCATTGAGCCGGGCGACGAAATCACGCATAGTCTCATTGGCCTCTTTTTTTTTAGGTGCGTGATCGGTGATAACAATGCAAATGCATCTTACGAAGGCTTGTATGTCTGTCTTGAAAAGCTTCCTGAGGTTGCTTATTTGGTGATAGATGCGGCGGAAAATCTGAAACCATTAAATTAGTGAGGCCCTTGTAGAGTTTCGAGAAAAGGTGAGCTGACACATCTTCGTAGGTCACATCCAAAATCTTGCATGACATGATGAATGCAAATATGTGGGAATCCGTGCTTTGATTTCCGCTCCCATCGAATTTAGGAAAATTCTTTCGGTTTCGTGAGGAGCGCGTGAGCTGGATGTGGCGGTGCGAGAGGTCCCATAGCATTTCCCCATGGTACCGCCATTTGAAAGGTGGAAGAGAACATGAGCTAGAAGGGTGGTTCGATGAGTAGTAAAAAGCGCTACAAACGGGCGTGGGCTCCTTGTGAAAACCGGCTCTTCCGTGGGGGGAGGCGCTTACGGATGACCGATCGGTGAGCTTAGTGATAAAAAGCGCGTCGGTGCTGCTGAAATTGTGCCTTTGAAGCCGATCGAAAGTAGGATCAACTTCTCCACGAGCTCGCTTTGCCACGCGTAAATGGCTCACTGCCAGTGTATGTTACGGATCTGCGATATTGTAGCGCATGATTTGAAATTTCTTTTTGGGTGTACTTGCTGATTTTCTGGTTTTCCGACAAAACCAGCAGCGGGTTCTTTTCTAAATATTTAAAAACTATCCTCTTGAGAAACCGATTGCGGTTAATGACAAGTAATAACGAGGATAAGATGACGAGGAAGAATAGCAAGCTGATTTTCGATCTGGTTTTGACTTTTCGAGAGGTTTCAAACTTTTTGGAAAGCGGTCAAAAGTTCGAGATCTATGGAAAAATACTAATTTTTATAAAAACTCAGCGAACTAAAGATCTCGTAACTAGGCCCGATCTATGGATCTCGGAAAAAAAAATTTCAATTTTGGGCACTTTTGTAAATTTTGTGGATTTTTCACAAAAGTTGATTTGCAACGAGCAACAATTTTATTATTTTTCCGATTTTTTCTATCTTACTACCTTCATAGATCGAGACAGATCTCTTCGATCCCAATGGAATCGCAAAAGCTGTTAGTCCGAAAATCATGCATGCTGGAAAGATCTATGGATAGGCGAGCAACAATGTGCGAGGGCATAGCCCCTCTTTGAGTCAACAATGCGGCCGGTTTATGCTATTCTACCGGTAGGAATCTTGTGCAAATCTCACGATTCTCGCCTTGAGGTTGGGATCTCATCCCGGTAGAGTATTTCATTGCGAAAATAAAGGAATGAAAGAGAGAAAAGAGAAAGATCAGATCCGAAGGAAGAAAAGAAATGAATTCCAAAGCGGAATGGGTCGGAAGATCTATGTTTTCGGCTTGGGAAATGCAGAGCCAAACCTACTTGCATAAATAAACAAAGCAATGCGATAAAAAATGACGAGAAAGAAGATATGAATCCAACAGATCAAACACATACGGATCTAACGTAAGAAAGATCTAATACATAACACAAGTATTCAAGATACAAAGCCTCAATATTTGTATTCTTTTTTTCTTTATTACTGAAAGCTCAAAGTCTTTCTCTCCTCACTTCTATTTTCATCTAAAAATGTTCACCTTTTTAATACAACAAGTATTCTAGTATTTATAGAAGAGGAGGAGGAGAGAAGGCAAAATGGAGCCAACCACCTATGTACAAATATATTTACAAAATATCTAAAAGTCATGTTGACTTTGACAACTTTGATGGATGACATCATCCCATGATGCAACACGGATGATGTCATCATTTGTGCTAACACATTTTAGACATTTCGAAAAGAAAGTCGGAGAATAGAGAGAAGAAGAAGCGAAGAAGAAGAAGCTACTCATCATCATCATCCTGCGGCCGAAAAGGGGTAGCTCGCCACGATGCGGCTCGGGTGATGATATGTGGAACCGAGCGGTATTCCAAGAACTTGTTAATCATCGGCCCAAATTGATCCTGTGATTCGGGCATCCCGACCCTTTGATATTTATACTTCATCTCTTCTAGAAGTGAGCTTGGCCTTTCCTCTTGATTTGGTGGGTCTCTTGCTTGACGTAGACATGTGTTCTTTCGAACTCAGTTGCTGATCTGCATGAAGAAGAAGCGAGACCCAATCCAAAAAGGTTGAATTAGCCAATTGATCTTCCATTGGAATGTTAGCAGAAGAAAGAGTTAGAGATTTTAAGGCTCAGGGCGCAGGGTGCATGAAAGATGCAGTTAACAGGGCTAAATAGATAAGGCGCACAGAAAAGGAGTGTTGCAGAGGTAAAAGGGCACCAAAGGCGCATGGCGCATGGATGTAGCAGATTGCATTTTATAGAAGGGCGCATGAAAATTGTATGTTACATTGGGATTCGGTGCGCCCTTTGGCGCATGGATGGATCGTGTAACATGGACTTTTCGTGCGCCAAAAGGGTTTACAAAACATCATGTTACTGCAATCGGGGGTGCGCCCGCGCCTTTATAGCTTTATACTTGCGCGAATAAGGCTTGTGTTGCATAGAAAAGTGGGTGCGCTATTGGCGCATGGAACAGGATGTGACATGGATAAATGGTGCCCCAAAGGCTTTTAAGGGCGTGGGATTGACACTTGCAACATGCGAAAGGGCGCCTTGGGGGCACATGAGTTCTAGATGCGGCGGAGACAAAAGGGTTCTCCATTGGTGTGGGTTTTGATCATGTAGCAGGCGGGTAGATGCGCGAGGGCAGCTGTTCTTAGTGTAACAAACGTGCGGTGCGCCTACGAACTAAACTCATAGCTCAAACCTTTTCTTTCTTTCCTCCATTTCAAAGGTTGCTTGGACATATAAGGTTTCATAAAAAGATTTTCAGACCAAGCCTTTTCAAAACAACACTCTTTACCAGCAGATCTGGAAAGAGGGAGGGAAGGGAGGAGGAAAAAAAGAAGAAAATGAGACAGGACAGCACAGGGGAGGAGCTAGCTTAATCATAATCTCATTTTAAAACCGGCCAGCAAGCCAAAACACAGACCAAGAACACTCAAAGAACCGAAAGCACAAAACGGAGAAGAGGGAGAACCTCTCACCTTGGATATATAGCAAAAGTTTGGAGAGCGGGTCCACAGGGCGATGAAAACGATGGAGCAGAGGCTGACAAGTCCAGAACGATCACGTGCTTTGCAAAAGAATGAAAATGACATTGGGCGCGCACGTATATTTATAGAAAAACTGGTCATCAATGCGCCAACCACTTTTGAAATGGCGCATGAAAGTTGCTGTCGACAGGGGAAAGCGTGCGCCCTTTGGCGCACGAAAGTATTTGACAACGAGGGAGACAAAGGTGCGCCTTGGCGCGCAAAAACATTGTCGACATGAAGTTATGTGCGCCCTTTGGCGCACAAAACTTGGTGTTGCAGCGATATTATGCGCCTTTGGCGCCTTTGAAAAATGGCGCAACAAATGGTGTGTCAACAATAAGGCGCATGCGCCTTAGCGCACACAAAAGAGACTCAACATCCTTTGGCGCATCGAAAAGCGTGTTTACATGGAAAACCATACGCAAAGGCTTTTAAGGGCGCACCAAAACTTTGTGTTACAAGGCAAATCCATGTGCCCGACCAAAAAGGCTCAAAAAGACTAAGTTCGAAAACTAGATTTCCCGAGAAGGGATTTTAAAAGCGTTTGACGCGGGGGATCCCTAATGAGGGATCGAAACAAAATTTTCGGTATGGTTATCGGTAAAATTGCCCTTGTCAATTTTACGGGATACAGTACGAAAAGGATAACTTTCCTATGACAGGCTGCGGAAATATGGAAGTCTATTAATGAAAGGAGAGGGGCTAAAAACAATGGCACAAATACAACAAATAACCCTATTGTAACAATTGTTGCCAACTAGGAGAGAGTCTATCTCAAAGATCGACGAATCAAATGATAGAGATGATCTAGGTCCATCAAGATGGAAGCTTTCATTTGTAGATATCCCATGATATAGATGTTCATATAATAATTAATATATTCAAATATTTAGTACATTGTTCTGATAATATATTTTTCCTTATTTGTATTTTTTAAAACACTTTATGTCAATTTGTAGTATTTGGAATGAAACTTGAAATACATTGCATTAATTTATCGTAATATGTCTTGAAATGAGCATGCATCCATCCAGTTTGGAGTTAAAGAATGAAATAAACACCCCAAACTTACATGTGCATAAAGGTAAATCAACAAGGAAAACAATAAACAAACCTACATGAATTTATTAAATATTTTTGAAAAGAAACTCGAATGTTGAACCCTCGGTCATTGATGTCATGCGGCGATTGATGATAAAGCAAAGTGAGTGGTGAAGTGAGGCGGGTGATTGGTCTCTAAAGGAAAAGTATAGGTTGGATTGCTGGTTTTAAATGGTCTACAAGTCGAGTAATAGTGTTGTGAGCTTGACTTTCTTTAGAAAAATGTTGTTCAATGCCTTTGTTAGGTTTCATGAAGTTATTTTCTCTCCTACAAGAGCAAAGTAGTGTGATGAAATGTTGAATATCATAAGTATTGAGGTGGGGTGAATCAATGCTGATTAAATTAGCAAATTCCAAAACTTCTTGAATAAAATAAGCAATCAAACCATGAACACAAATTAAGGTGCATGCAAGTAGATAAGTATACAAGACACCAAATTTATAGTGGGAAACCCTTATAGGGATAAAAACCCACTTGAAATCAAGACATTTTATTAAGAACACCCATTCTTAACATACAATGATTTCCAGTTTGGTTGAGCACCCACTCAACCTGAGAAGCACCTACTTCACAGTCCTTCTAGCACCCACTAGAAGGTTGTCAAGCACCCACTAGGCTAGTTTAGCAAGTTGCAACTTGTAAGGAACACCTACTCCTATCACCCAAGCACCCACTTAGGAAAAATATAATACCAATGTACAAATTGATCATTTAGTTCCTTGTTGCTTCATCAACAGATCATGATCCCTTTCTAGCTCTTCATAATTCACCCTTTTTGAGTTTGCAACTTTGATTGCACCTACTATGTCAGTGTCTTCCAGATCTTTACCATTTTGAGAAATTCAATATCATTATTTCATTGATCAATTTCAGCTATGAATATTGTTGTTGAGCTACTGTCATCTCAGATTTGACAACTGGTTTCATATTGTGCTTGATATGTCTTTGTGTTCTTCTTTAGATCAAAACCTCACTGTATGTAAACCTGTCTTTGTTTTTAGTTTCCAAAACCTTATATCAGTCCTTTGTTTTTCTAGTGTTCACTGTTTTTCTAAGCAAGCCAATTACTAGTTTTTGTTCTCATTTTACCCTTACTGTCATATGAGGTTACTTCTCTCTCTCTGTTCTATCTGAAAATTGAGTTTTTCCCACTTATATCATACATTTCCCATTCACCCTTCTTGCTTTCTACAAACTCTTCATTCTACTTGCATAAGACACTTGAAATTCCTCTTGTATAACTCTTCAACTTCACACTTTTGTATATTATTTTCATCCTCTTCATACCCTTGTTTGATCCAATAACACACTTATTTGCTTCTTGATTACTTGTCTTTTATGTCTCACTTTTGTACTCTATATCTCTGCCTTGTCCTACTCCATCTCATTTTTCATTCATTGTCAATTCCTCTTCCAAATTTGAGACCCCTGCCTCTTCACCTTCTAAGGCATCATTTCATTCTTTTCAACACATAAAACCATTCAAATTCCCCTTCAAGAGTTTGAAAGATGAAAGATACAAACCTTATAAGGCATGACAGTCAAACCCATCTTTATGCTACCTACTTTTCTCAGATTTAGGATACCATATAGTTACAGTTCTTCCAACTATTGTGATAGTCTATATGTTACCTATTCAATGTGCTAGAAGTGTGTCAATTGTGTCAAAACACAAACTTTGCTTCTGTCAACTCATAATTTTTCTTGGACATTAGAAAAACACGCTCAGAAGAATGATCATAACTTTCTTGAAACAAGTCCAATTGATCTGAAAATTTTTGCATTATCTCAGGATCGAGTCTATTAAAAAATTTATTCTATGATTTATCCAAAGAATCCCTCATATTTTTCTTGAGTGCTAAGAATCCAGGAAGCTTGAAATGCATTTTTCAAGAAGGCATTCTTAGAAAAACTTTAATAACTCAAATTCCCCATTTTAGAATATGATGAAATTTGACATGGAGCACTACAAGAAACCCTTCTACACGTTCCAGGTGTTGGTTATCCATAGGTTTCATGTGAATCCCTAACCAATCTCATTTACCTTAGCAAATCGCGCGAGTTCTCGAAGCCACTTTCTATGCACTTTTGAATTTTGACTGCAGGAGATAAACTGAGCCTTGTTTTTGCTCACACATGCTATAAACACTATTTCTAGTATGTTCCCATGCTCACATGACATTTCCTTGACCTATACCACCTGTCACATCTCATCAAGCACCAAAAACTATCCTGAAAGGGCACTACCAATCAACCTTCATGTCCCTGAGTTGATTGCTAATGGAGAAAGTCCAAGGTTGCAATTTGATTGAAACAAATGGAAGTTGGTCTTACAAAGACCCAACACTTGGTCTTAAGCCTTCAAGATAAAGACTATTCAAGATCATCAAGTTTGCAATTATCTCAAAACCTAGGATATTGTTGTGTATGTTCATCATTGTACTTGCTTGCATGACTGCTGGGAGCTAATGGAGAAAGTCCAAGGTTGCAATTTGATTGAAACAACTGGAAGTTGGTCTCATAAAGACCCAACACTTGGTCATAATTAATTTTTCTCTTTTCTCTAGTCCACAAAGAAGCCCAAGAATCTCAGACAATTACATGAACTTGTTTTCTCCTTATGAAGCTCAAACTAGAATGTGAAGAGCCATGGTGCACAAGTAAAAAAAAACATGAAACAAAAATGGTGAAAGTTCAATTTAAAAATAACATTATTCCTCATTCAACTTGCTTGAGACATGCCTTGTATGAAAAAATTGAATATTGCAACAAATGGAAAAAATTTCAAAATTAAATTACTCTTAATTATATCATCTTTTGTAACATGCTCCACTCTTCATCTATTGGAATTACAATTTGTTGTAAATCAGAGTGACTGACATGTAACGTTGTTAGCAATTCATAATAGCAATTCCTTTACTGTTGTATGCAAACTTACTGAAAGGTTATCAATGGTTTAACAAAGCCAAAAACATTTGTCTCATCTAGCTTCTCAGGAATTCAGTTCTTCTCTGGCATCATTTTTTATTTCATGTTCTTCTAGAATGCATCCTTCTTAATGAAATGTGTGTGTTTTTCAAAAGGCATTAGCAAACCAAGCTTTGTGAACTCCTCCACCTTTCCATGCAACTCCTATAAGATTGTTTTACACTTATTTAGAAATTCTTGTGCTTCGCTTAACATCACACACTTCTGAATGATAGATGATACCTTTATTCGGGCATCAAAATGATTTTGAATTCCTCGGATGTCAATCGTGTCATTGAATTTGTAGATAGCTTCCAAAATTTTCCTTGTTGTATCCTAATAAAATCAAATAAGCCATGAATTCAAACAATCTAATCAAATCATCAATTTTTTGGTTTATTTCCCCCAAACATTATCTATCATATTAATCAATGCCTTTTATAAAATTCAGATAGTTTGATGTTGGAAGACTCTATATCCTTTTTTTCTTTCGCCAACTCCTATTGTAATATTTCATTTTGTTTTTTTCTCTTCCATTTGCATTTTGTCCCCGAGTTTTCTCTCTTCATCTAGGCTTTGTTCCCATTTTTTGGTATTTTCTTTCTCTTCCTTTAAAACCTATTTCAATTCTCCCGATATCATTCTAATATATTATTCTTACTCATTTCATGTAGTTTTTTCTTGGCTTCTTCTAGTTCTAGTGGTGCTTGTTCATTCGCAATAATATTTGTGGTCATAGAGGCGAGATGATTTTATCTTCCTCTCCAACTCACATGTCTTATTAAGTGACGCTTTTCCTTTTGCTTTCTCATTTTCAGTCTGCCTCTAACTTTTGAATCTTATTATTCAACTTATTTTCTCCTTCTCCACCTTTAGAAATGTTGTGTACACCACATCATTATTCCTTTTGAGACATTTATTTTGTCAGAAGGTTTCATTCCCTTAAAATCCATTTGAAGAGAGGTTACATCATAGTCACTTTGGAAACCATTTGATTCTCTGCTTTTTACAACTTTGGGCATAACATACTTGTATTCCATTGTATACACGTGATTGGGTTATATGTTGGCAATACCCTCATTGTGGCAGGATCTAAACTTATAGTAGCATGTATAATTTTCTTCTTTATGTCTTTCGATTTATTGGCAAACTCGGCTTTGTAATCAAAACATGAGGCATTTGTAAGAATGAATTGTTTCACCTTAAATGGAGGAGTAATTAAAGTTTGGGTAGAATTTCCTGTGGAATGGAAATTTGTAGAGGGTGGCGGTGGCACCACCTTCTAGTTTTGTAATTAGTTACCTTGAGGCAAGAATAAATGTATCTCGTGTCCGCCTTTGTCTTTTCCTCTTCTTGGTTCCTTGTTAGACAATATGAACTTAAAGCTGTATGTATTGGCCTCTTTACAATAATCTATTCATGTTTTACTTTTTGACCACTACTACCATCATCACTAGAACCACCAACATTAGCAACATTAACATATTCATGGCCAACTTCTCTTATAGGATTTTCAACATGTGGTGAAGCTGTTTTTGAGGATTTGACTCCAGAGAAAATTGCATTGGATTACCACTTGTAGATGTTGTAGTATGCAGTGGTCCTTTATCCAAAGGTGAAGCTCTAAGGCCTGACCTATCGAAACTCTTCTAGGTTGTGCCTCTGGTGGAAGCCAAATGCCTTGTCCTATTGAACCCAAACCACCACCACTAAAACCCATCTTTTCAACAATAACTGCTCATGTAGAATATTTTTGTTTCAAGCTTTCATCGAGACTTGGTTTATATGTGCCAGGGGAGTGTGTAATTCCTCAGAGTCAGTGTCATCATCACTACTTTTCTCTACTGGGATGTTCTTCATTCCAAAATTTTTTGAAATTTGCATCTTCTGGAATAGAACCATACTCTGAAACAAATTTTGGATGGCCTAGGTCCTACCTCATAGACCAAAAGGAAGTAATTTTTGACCTTGTCCAATTTTTATCTCGTAATTCATGATATATATGCTTTGGCATGTTTTTAGAGGAATTTTTATCAGATTTTGCATAAAATTTGGTATATTGAAAATCCTCTGCCTATTTTTGTGGAGGCTCAGGCAATCCCAAAATTTGTGTTGAAAACTCTTGAAAACTAATTCCTTTCTCAATAGAAATTTCATCCATTAATTTTTTTACTTCATCCCAAGAGTTCTTGTTTTTCAATTTTTCTAGTAAGGGTTTGCTTTCATGTTGAATTTTAGTGGCGAGTTCTTGTTTTCCACTACCCTTACTTTAATTACCTCACATGGATCATACACCTAGTGAGAGTCGACATCAAACTTAAAAATTTGAAAAATTTCATGTGCCACATTGAATGCTTTTCTTTCAAATGTGAACCCTCCACATGAAAACGGTAAGGAAGGAAATATGCTCCTCTTTTGCTGACTAACAAAATAGGGTTTATGTGCTTTCCATCTTTTGTATATATTCAAAGGCAAAAACTCTCTGTCACATGTATTGGCAATTTGCAAGGTTGTACTCCTAATCCATAAAACCTTAGCACAATATATTCCTCCATTAAGTACCCGATCTGCTTTACCTGTATTTTTCGATCCCAGTTGAATGCAATCTTTACAATTCATATGCAATCTAGGCAATGTACTTTTGAAATTGCTCGATAAATTGGAGCCCAAAAATAATCCACAAATTGATTGTATTCTCTTCTATTATCAAACATCCTTATCTTGGGAGTCCACTCAGTTAATGGACACATCACTTTGGCTGGCCCTCGACATTATAGGGCTGAATTGCAAGTTTTTGCCAAACCATTCACAAAACTGCCATAGAATTAAATAGCACAAGTAGGTAGTGAACCTAAAGGTCTTAGTGTCGGATCCTTCTTTGATTGTTAGGAATTTTTTATGCATAGATTATGCAATGTGCCTAACAAATCTGTATGCACAAGGTGGAGAAATGAAATGGATATTATATACCATTTCTAGGAGGGTTTCCTCCACTTTCTCATCACTATCAAAACCAAGGAAAAATACTAGCATAGAAATGTTATCCCTGACCCATGGTTTAAACATCTCAATCACATGCGAAGCTTCCCTTTTGAGTACTAGTTCCATCAATTGATAATTTTCACAAAAAATAATCTCTATTATTTTGAGTGGTGGCATGATAATTGCTATAATTTTTTTCTAGGTTTATATTGACGGTTCCTAAATATTTACTTTCAAACCCCAACGCATGGCCAAGATTTACCTCCGTAATGGACAAAATTTCTTCTACATTTGCCATTTTGCTTTTTTTTTTCCCATCGTAATTCTGGGCACATAGAATGACAAATTTAGGGCAAGGTAAAACCTCGTGGAGCATCATGCGTCCCAATCCAGCCCCCATGTTATCCAACCTTTATGTTTCATTTTTACCTAGATGGGTCCACATGTTTACTTTCAATTGCCTTATTCTCAGACGAGTATCTAAGTTGTGAAGTTCTTGTGCCAATTATAGGATCATAAATATCATGATATTCATCAGTAAAACCAGGGGTTTTAAGCAATTTGGCATATGGGATTTGGGTTTTACTTTTACTTTGGGGTCCTGTGGAAGTAGACATGCTTGGAATTTTGGATTCTGGAAACCCTCAACCCTGATTTGTCAACCCTTATATTGAAATATTTCAAAGCGAAGGCTTATACAATGCTACTTATAAAAAGATAATATTTAAAGAATCAAGATTCAAATGTAGGATGACACTTACTCGGAAATATGAAAATTTTGAGTCTTACACGGTTCACAAATTCTGTGAATCTATTATGCCTTCTATTGCACTATGCCTTCCAAACAGGATTAAATAATTTCAATTGTCAATGGACATTTAATATCACCTCGCAACTTGCAAGCACTAGCAATACCACATCACTATAAATGATTAGGTCTTTCATTGTACTTTGTAGATGTCAAATTTAGTCTATTTTCAAATTCCATTCAATGGATGACAATTGTCACTTAACTAGGCCTATTCCGAGAACTTCCATTTGAAATGTGAGTGTGTCAGGCCTTCATCCCGAAATAGAACTGCGTCGTTGATATTAATATATCGAATGATGCAAATTATTTATTAGATGACCACGTGGTAGGATTCCGGTCCTCCTCAAGGAAAAGGCATTCCCTAGACTCCAAGCCCGTGGAATGAACCGATTCAATAAAGTTTTGGGTCTACGGTGTGGGCATTTAATGATTTGGTTGTTGAATTTTTGTGGGCCATTGATAACATTTTAAACCCCCTCTTTTGCCCATGCCACATGAAATAATTCCATGGATTTATTTTTCCTTGCCCCCATGGACGTGAACCTCCCAGATTTAGGTGGGATGAATTAAAATTTTGGGTCCGGGTTTATTTGTTCATTGTTGGTCATGGAATATATGATGGGCCCCAACATATTATATATATATATATATATTTAGCTGAAATATATCACTTCCAAATTTCTAAAATGTCATTTCTTAAATTTTATATATGTAGTTAGTTTTTTTTCCAAACGTGTCTCCTCATATATGTGATGAAATCTAAAAAATCTAAATAATAAATTCATCACTTTAAAGACTAAATTTATGGAAATATTGTTGAATAATTCCTCACAGTAGCATTTGATTAGGTGATTGCTTGATGTGATTTCATGTGACACATTTTATTTACTACTTTTGTATCAAATTTTAAGTGATAAATTGGCAAGTATTTACTATTAGTCCCTAACTTTACATCTACCCTCACCAATACCATTATTGGTCCATGCTCAACTATTGGCTCCTCTCCCTTAATATATTACTCGATATGTTTATTAAGAAGTTATTATTGATTCAATGTATATCATTCTATCCTTAATGATATCATATTCATCATGATAAAAGGATGTTTAAAAGGCGGAGGCACGTGCGATAGTGACATTGATTTAAAAGTGAATTTTTGGACAAGATTTACATTTAATATTAACCATTGTATTAAACGTGTAAAGGTCCAGTCGAAGAACTCACTTAGAAATTATAAATTCAAGGCCCATGGTCATTTTCTGACACTTCTTTGTCTTTTTTTGAAATTATGGGGGTCAAATTAAGAGCATCAAATCGGTATCAAGCGATAAATACATCGAGAACGTCGAGGGTTTTTGCAATACGGACTCGAACGTGGTTATTATTGGGCAATCATTCACCCTCTCTACTTCTAGTTATCCTTCTGATGGTGATCCCACCCCCCTCTCCTAGCTAGTCAATTGCTTCCCTTGTTCCCCTTCATTCTCCTGGAACTTCTCCTGCAGAGCTCCAACTGGATTCCCTATTTAAGTAGCTAATTCCCGAAGTATTACTGGAACTCTTTATTCTTTATCCAGAATCCCCTGACCCGGAACCTATGGATTCTCCACATGTTGCTACAAACAATGTGGATAAGGAAATTGATGACAATCAACCCCCAACGGCTATCCCTCAGATGGACAGTCAAGTCGAAACGGTGTCTTCCATCCTTGCAAAGTTGCAGCGAGCTTTTGAAGTGCTTAAAACCTAGAAAGACTATATAGACAACACTAGAGCTATCATTGATAAAGAATGTGTCGAGATACTAATCTGGTTGACACTCTGGCGGAGAAGATCAATATTGATGCAACTAGGAAAGTGGTACAAGAACTGAAAAATCTATTATGATATGTAATATTTATGTTATATCTAGTTATAGCTTTTTTGGTATGCCTATGTTATGATATGTAATGTTTATGTTATATCTAGTCGGATGGGATTTTTTGTAAAAGGATGAGGGTCCTTTCAAAACCCCCACTTCACCCTATTCCAAAAATGTATAGTGTTTTATTATATTTATAAAAATCTTTTCAATAACCTTATACTTCTTGAATTATAGGTTTAAACAAATATATGAGAGGTATGTCCTGAATTGTACGCAAATGTTCTATTTTTGCCTTAGGAAGGTACAATCTAGTTTGAGAACAATAATATTTAAATTAGAGATTCCTCAATGTTTCCTCCATACTCATGTTTTCTATCAGTTAAAACAACTTAAGTAAGAACTGACAAATATATAATAAATGGACAAATAATTAATAAATGTAAAAATTAATAACATCTAAAAATAATTTAATAACTTATAATTTTGAAATATATGTTATAAGTTATTAAGTTATTAAATTATGAAATTATTTTTAGATGTTATATATTTCAAAAAGGATTCAGTTATTTAATATAAAGGGAAGTCAGTTATTTAATAATTTAATAACTTATAATATGTTATAATTTATGTTATTATTAAATATAAGTTATTTTTGCCTTATTATTAAAGTTATCAGTCCTTCCCTACCCATTAGGCAGACACATGGCAGGATTTCAGGCCTCCCCAAGGCAAAGGCATTCCCCGGACTCCAAGCCCGTGAAATGAACCGATTCAATAAAGTTTCGGTCTGCGGTGTCATGCAAAAGAAATGAAATTTTTTGGGCCTTATTACAGTCAAATTCATTATTTGACAGAGGGTATTCGCCAAACTAGTTACAGGAGATTCGTCAATCGATTTCCAGCTATTTTTTTCAATATTTATACCATTTTCACCGAAATAACGAAACACGTTACAGGTATATTCACCAAAACCACAAAACTGGTTACAGGTATATTCTCCATTATTTGTATAAGCTTTTTTCACGGGGATTCCTTAAAATTTTCCCTACTTTCTACTTCCTATTACAAGCCACTCTTACTAACCCTGCCACTATATTCGTTAGGTTTATATTTCACTGCTAAAGGTTTATATGAACAAGGATAACATTTTTAGGAACCCATTTTGACATTCTAGTTGTGTGCTAAAAATTAGGATGAAATTCAATATCTAACTCCCAAATTCTTTATTATTGATTTTTCCCTATTAGGCTCTGCATTGTTCTCTTCACTCGACGATTATCTTATCGGGTATAACTCTAAATTCAACCAAGTAGGATATAAAAATTCCTTAAAAACATATTATTAGAAGTCCTAAGAATCATTACTATCAATTTTCAAGTCTTAATTACTTCTTACGAGGCTACAAAGTTCTAAGAACCCTAGTTAGGGTTTCTGAAAACCAAAAAGAGAGAAAGCATTGTAGAATCTTGCAGCGTATTTTCAAGGTCCCAGATTCTTACCTAAATTCTACATCAACATATCATTCGATTTCAAATTACTAGAAAGGATTCATGCTTCCATTGAATGATGTAATCACTTTCTCTTCTCGATCAACTCGTAGGTGTACAAAGATTATACATGCGGTAATTAACTATACACAACACTTCATACATATTTCTAGATCAGTTGTGAATTCCTTCCAAATACCTACACCATACTTTCCTTTTGTGTTATAAATGGATGTAAGAAAGGACTTAAAAAATTGAATTACAGTGATACTTCTTTCATATACATGTAGGTGGTCATGAGCACAGTTAACAAGTTTCTAAAACATTATTTCCTCTGTCAACAACAACTAAACTCTCATGAGGATGTTATAATATCAATACTTCAAATCCAATTGTTTTCATGGTCAGAAGTTATAAGAAGAGTTCCTCCATGCCTTACATACACAAATATAATACTCCCAAACTAGTCACAGTCAGAGTTTTAGCTTCCTTAAGGATCCATTCATCATGCAATGAAAAAGAATGAAAGGTAAACTTCAACTCTTCCCCAATGATTGAGAATCATAATCATTACACTACATGAATCACTATTTACTCATCAAAATGCTCAGCAAAATTGTACAAATCCTATCCATATCACAATCAAGACTACATTCATGTATCAAAACAGGGTATAGATATTCGACCCACTTCACAATAGCATAAGAAAGGAGATTTCCCATATAATAAAAGCTTCGTCAATATCTACACAATGAACCTCCCACATAGATTGACATAAAAGTGAACACTACAAGAAAACACACATTCTATTAAAACCAAAAAGACAGAGTTCTCACATATTTACATTTTATACAAGATTTCATGCCTTCTCAGGATTCCTTCTCTCCTCTTCTTCAATTGAATCTCCCTCAGTTTAAACTCATCCCGCCCTACTCATACCCTAACTAACTCATAATGAGTCACCATTCCTCATACATCACAAAATTACATTTCTTTATCACTTCATTAGTTTAGATACTTCCTAGGACTCATGACTACATGTCCTAACTTCCATACACTTATCAAACACCCTTTCATCTATTGACAAATTCTATTTCTCTTTACATCATGGTGAAGTTTGAATTTGTAAATGGAGGGAAATACAACACTTCAAATTTTGTGACTTCTTGTCCACCTAATACCTCTTCTCGGGATCCCAACACATGTTGATACACCTATTTCCATCATAAATGAAGAAAATTGCCATTTTTATGTTCAATCGATGATGATCATTCATCACAAAAGATAGATACAACTTGCTACAACCCTGTTTTAGAGAAATTCCAACACAAGCGAGAATCGCAAGAATGCGATTTTCAATGAATCACAACCACAATTTTCTGTGATCTACGAGTTGGGCATATTTTTCATTTTCATTTATTGTTTTGTCATTTTAATCAATAAAATGTATTTTATCTCCTTAAAGGGTTTATGTATCGATCGAGGGGTCCCCAACCACAAAAATAACTAACATTTTCCAAGTATGTTTATGTGCATGTTTAGATTCAAATCTAGAAGAGTTTTACCCACTTTATTTCGTAAAAGAGCCCATAATTGTCATTCTCTTCACAATGGAAGAATAATCCCATTTTGTTTTAGTAAAAGACTTGGAGATTTCATATCAACTAATACATCTTGTAGGTGATCCAAATCTAGGCATACAGAGGGAAGCAAAAATTAGTATTTAGAGTAAATCAAATCTTTTTCTTGCTCTTTTTTTCTATTTTCTTATATTTTTTTGTATGGTGGGAATTTTTCATCACTTTGACTTGTGTTTTGTTTATTGGTCAAAATTGAAAAAAATGAACTATGGGGAATTCGGAGTTTTTAGTTGCATATGGTAATATGGGTTAAAAATAAGTTGTATAGGGTAATATGGGTTTAAAAGAATTCTAGAATCGGGGTTTCATGGTCGTGGGAAATATAAAAGTAATTGAATTCATTTTTGTGATGCAATCGTATCAATATAGGTCCTTACTGATCATAAAATCTTAGGAATTATTTTGGGCTTTTTGGATTCCAAGTTTGTTTACCCTTGAGCATTAGATTTATCTCGGTGAAGGGATCCCATTAGTGTAGGTGTTAGGTATCCAACATCATGATGGGAGCTTCTACTAGAGGAAAGGGTGATATTCAAGCCACATCAAGGAAGACTCCTACCAAAGATGATACAATTTTAGGTAGAGGATTGCACTTGAATTTGGAAGAGAGTGTTAATAGCTTGGAGACAAGATCGGGTAGACTTGAAACAAGTTTAAATTTTACAACATCCACAACATAGAAGATTTATAAGTCAAGACGGCTTCATATGAGGATATATCATAGGTGGAATCAAATATAATTTACCCAAAAGCAAGTTTAGCATCCATGGTTACCAAGGATGAAATGAAAGATATTGCTAAGAAAGAGCATACAAGTCAGTTTGAATTAAGCTCACAACTAATATCGCCTATTTGGTGTGACAGATCAAGCCTCTAGAAACAAATGATTTTAATGTTGCTAGTGAATCGTTGGATTTGTACATTACTGATGTGGGCGAATTCAAGACACTGCATGTTATAATAAAGCTCCAAAGCAACACACATCCAATCATAATTTTGGATCTAGACGCTTTGTGTCGAAGATCAACATGCACAAATTCGATGGCAAATATTTTCTTAATTAAATCTTCCTAACAGAGCATTTTGTATACTTGCACCAAGTCCCATGCAATTAAACATTCGGTATGATTGACTTTATGATGAGAAAAAGAAAAATACGATTGTATTGTCACATGGTCTATCTTTGTGAAGGGGCTTACATCGCACTATATAAAATGTGATGGATAACTACTTCAGCTAACCAGCCAAGCTAAGATTAAAATGTACCATCAACGTCTATATTCAACAATTTTAGACTTTACTTTGAGAGGAGAATTCTATAGAGGGAAAATTGAAGGGCTTGTTTCTAAGAGGACTGAACGACTACATTCAACATTAGTGACACTTGTTTGATTTGCCTTCCTTTTCTAAGTCTATCACTAGTGCTAGAAGGGTACATGAAAAAGGTTTTTGTTATCATGAGACAAGCAGTTAATAGCATCTAAGATCATAACACCTCGACATAGTCATTTCCTCAACCTACCACATTTAATGCATTAATAAATTAAAGAGAAAAAAAGATTATGTTTCAACTATGATGGAAAATACAATGCCTGATGTCAATGTAATGCCTAGAAAAACTCAAGCCAAAAAAGGGGTTATTTTTAAAGGTTTATGATTAAACACGTGCATGTCAAAACATAACACAAACAATAAATGTCACAGTTCAATTTCAATGTTTTTGGAGGGGTAAGAACATGTTTAACGCTCATTGTGTTTTGAGTCAAGTCTTTGTTTTAAATAAAGTTTTCTAGGTTTCGGGTCCCTTGAAAAAATGTTTCAATACTAAGTTTGTAAGGACCCCCACTAGACCACGACTTTCCCGGTCGAATACAAGCTCGATCACGCTTATGCACAACTCCATGCACGGGTTCCCAAGAATCTCTATGAGAGTTATCCTAGAAATTGAGTTGTAGTATAACTTAGGCGTCTAACACGATAACCCATAAGAGCCCTACTTGACTCGCCTATCTAGAATTACAAACTTCATGTAAAAACTCTCCCCTTGCTTCCTACACACTTGCTTCACATAACCCCGCCTAAAATAATGAAAGGAGACCAAAAGGCCGCATTTGAAAACTCTTAAACAAATCCTAAGTGGGTTTCAAGCCAACAAAATTAACTCCAAAATTTTTGTTTTGCCAAAAATGAGCTCCTTGAATCCTTTGTTGAGCTCGTCAAGCTTCTCACCAACTCAACCCTCATTCTTTTCCTCTTGAGCTTTTGGCTCAAAGAATCCATGTGATATTTCATGTAAATAATATATTTGAATTAAATTTGTAGGGAGGGTTGAACAAAGAGAGTAAGCTTACACTAAGTTTGATGTTTAACATTCACTTTAATGTTTTCCATAGTTAAAATCATGTTCACTTTCTCTTTGATAGGAACTCTAGTCGAATTCAGATTTCACATTTTCCTAGGCCTACTTAAATGTATTTTAAGTGTTACAAACTTATTTAAGTGTTTATTTTAAATTGAAACTCTAGAACCGATATTAAATGTATGTACTTTATAATTAAATCTAATCAATGTTATGTATGAGGCTACTTACACAAAAAGTACATTCCCTAGCTAAGTCACTTAAGTGACTACTTAACAACACAACCCCACTAGGCATTATTAAATTGTATCACTTAAAGACTCAACGAGTCTCCTATTTGACTTAGGTAGTTAAAGTTCGCATGAAATTCAAATCTCATCCCCATCCTAAAAGTGTAGGGGCTAATCTATACCCTTGGATCAATTTGATCCCATACATTGGATTGCTTCATCTTACACCATATGAATCATCCAATCTTAGCCCTCCATCTAACGAAACCCCTAGGAATCCTTAATGATGCATAGAGCATTTCGTTAACCACTACCACAAACTATTTGACATGCTTTGGATTGAAAAAACAAGTGAAAAATGGGAAGAAAGGGCTTTGACTTTAGCAAGCTACATTCATTAATGGTTTCTTGCCAAGCTTCCCAAGATTTTGTATTGCCTTCAAGGCACTATACAAGACTTTAAACACATTTTTACAAAGTTTTATTACATATTACAAAAAAATTAGACTAGCCCTTCGATCGATTTTTAGCTATTTGAGCTAATTCCAAAGGTTTTTCAAGATAACTCGAGAAATGACTTAGAAAAATTGTCCAAAATGGATGATTACCCAATTTCTAAGATTTATAATTGTAGACACAAAATTATGCACTTAGTACTATTACATCACACCTCTAGTATGTCATTATATGCATGATTCCTAAGCAAGAAAACTAGACATTGACAACACTTGTTTTGTTTTACTTTGACATTGTTTTATCCTCCCATGCTTTCATCCTCTATTTTTCTGGAATTATCCCTTTACTTTTGGACATTGCACAATGTGTCACCCAACTCCATACTTTATGTTTTATCTTTGGATTTTTGACCTAAAACCTCGACAACAGTGTGGGATTTAGGACGTTCGACCTTCAGTAAGGATGTACGCGAGAAAAGTAAATGGATCTAAACTATTAACAGAAATAGAAAACACATAACAAAATTCATCCCAAACTTCAATCTTTATTTATTTCTTATGAATCATTACATTAGTCTCAATTACATTCATATCCTTCTCATTCTCTCTTATACAATTCATTCCTTATACAATTATCTCAATATGGCACTCACATGTTCATTCCTTGTGATGCGCCCTTATACAAAAAGTTATCCAAAATACATAACATCCAAAAGTCACTTCTTTTGGTTCATGCCTCTATCGGCCTTTGTCTCATATTGGTTTGATTTGTCTTCAATCTGTGGCTCTACGTCGACTTTCGTGGGTTCTTACTATGTAATGTGGCTTTTCCCCTATCGCACTCGCTTCTAGTCTTCTACGGATTTTTCTAGTTATGTGTGGCTTCTTCCTTCTATATGTGGCTTCCTCCTTTATCCGTGGTTTTACCCTTTTATGTGTGGTTCTGTTCCTTGGCTGCAGACTACTTCAAGATTCAACGACTATCTCAAAATGTAATGAAGAACCACATCTACATGAGCTCTTCATACACTAATTCCCCATAAGGGATAGTGAAATATCCCTTGTGGGATACCACTTAAAAATGCACCAAAAAATATAAAATTGCAGCAAACACAAATTCTGATTTTTGCAGATTTTTAACAGCTAGGGCAGCGAACTGAAGAAAATTAATATCTCTCAAAATACCCACTCAAATCACTTGAAATTTTTAGGAGAGCTTGCTAATATTATAAAGAACATAAGAAAACTATTTTTGGAATTTTTGGAATAATATAATGCAGCCAAAAAATTACAGAAAGCCCTAAACAGGGTAAAACTTCAAAAATTCGTAACTTCTCCAATAAGCAATATAAAATTATGAAATTCTAGAAATTACATATACTAATATGGAGAATGAAACCCCAACCTTCAGATCTGAAAATGGCAACCCGAAAACCCTCCAAATAAGGGCTGCAATCTCCAAAACAAGTCGCCCCCTTTGGAAGATGGTCAAAACCCTTTGGAAATCCTCTAGAAATGATGCCAAACCCTGTTCTTATCGCTGTCGTAAATCTGATCTGAAAACCCTTTGATTTCCTCCACAAAATGTCTCCAAAACCCTCAAAACCCTTCCTCTGAAACCTTTGAAAATATCCCTGTAAATCAGCCCTGAAAACAACCCCAAAATGACAAGCTAGGGTAGATCTCTCACTACCGAAGAATGCCCTGCTAGCTAGGGATGGATCTCTCACCACCGAAGCTAGGGTTCTTGTGGGATTTCACTCCACAAGTTGTAAATTTGCAAGCAATAGTTGCACATGAAGGAAAATAATTATGTATGCAAGAATGACCCTATCACTCCCCCAAACCTCCTTTTATAACTTTTCATTACCTTTTTCCAAGTTGGGAGCCACATGTGGGACTAAAAGTGACTTAAGTTGTTAGGAAATAAGGGATAAAATATGCGAAATAATCCCTCACGAATAATCAACAGCACGGTAGAAACTAATATGTAGAAAATATTACGGATCTCAAATAAAATTGCAGAATAAAATAACACAACACAAAGAGAGCGAAAGATTTAACGTGGTTCACCCAATTTGGGCTACATCCACTAAGAATCATTTGCTCGGATTTTATTACAAGCCACCACTCTCTCAATACAATACTCAGATCTATTTGGAGCTATTCTCAACAAACTCTATAGATTTCACACCGAATTCAAAACACATCTGCAATGTTACATAATACCTACCATATGCATAAAACCATATAAGTAAATAACTGCTTATGCAATTTTACAAAAGCCGTGGGTATCAAACCATGGGCCAAAACTGCAAAGTCCCATAAACCTATGGGTCAAAATCCTACCCATATGAGAAAAATGTGTTTCCGGTATATCAGGCACGTTTTAAGGCCAAAAATATTCTCGGGGCTACGCCCCCAAACCTCGCCGAGACAAACTGTGGAAAGTGTACATTCTTCAACACTTTCTCACATGAAAATAAGCTCCACAACCTAACATTAAGTGATCCCAACGAAGAAATAGAATAATAAATTACTATGATTCCCCCCCAATGACAAAATGTAACAATTATTACCACCAAGTTGCTCAACTTAATGTCAACGACAAAATATAACAAAAAAACCAATGTGGTAATAAGTCATCTATACCCAATAGCCTCTAGAGTCTTTAGCCCCTTGGGTATGACCAAGGCTAAGACTAAAATTTGGCCCTTAGGCTTTTGGCGTAGGAAAGGGGACATTACATATAGGAGCACCCAGTGCTATTGTCCCCTTTGGGAACTTTTGTCATTTTCCCTTGTTTTCTTATGATTTAAGTTCCACATCAATTGTTATATTTTTCTTAATTTCTACTTATCATTTTGGTTGGACTTTTAGGGTTGTTAATGACAAAATTCAAGCAAAGGAATCATATATATACATGACCTACTAACTATTCTAGATGGCATGGTAGCAATTGGGCTATTACTTTCTATCTACTACTTGAACAAAGGGAATACTTGAGGGCTGCAATTTAACTGCATTATTCACTGCATAGGAAGGAAAATTTTGAAGTCCATCACACACATTATCTTGGAGGAAAATTAGTTGTAGTCTGTTATCTTAGTACGACTAGCACAAGGGAAACCTAGCTTCAAGGGACACGATTCTATCACACGCACACAACAGAACTACATTCGATCACGGGAAATGTAGTGCAACGCTCAGTGACAATCACATTGGGGTAATCATCAAGTTCATTCTGACAAAAGCATATGCATATTTTATTTAGTCTAATGTGTGTTTGAGCCTTGTACATGTAGTTAGGGTTTGTTTTACAAGTACATGTGTGATAGGAAAACCCTACAACGAAGTGGATGTAACACAAAGTGAAGGTTGGCCTATGAGACCCTAAAAGAACCAAATATATGCTTACTACTAGGACACTAGCACCTAGTACAAACACTAGCGCCTAGGGTGGTCCTATCCCCTTCAGGTGGGCACTATTTTCCAACACACATGCAAATCAAAATCCTCTAGACAAAACACATACAACCAAAATCTAGCATGTTCCATCATCATTCCAATTTAGATAGATCTGATACAAACAACAAGTTATCATCTAAGTCACTCTTATCATTTTGTTACTAATACTTGCTTGCCATATTAGTATGTTATATCTTGTATATCTATGATATTATCTGATTTATCTTAATCCTCTAATTAAGATTTAATTTTAGTTAAATCATTTGGTGAACCCAACCCTCTCATCGAACATCGTATCCCTAACCCTAGTGACCTTAGTGTTTCTTTCTTTGGTTATTGATTTCAATATCTTTCATTCATCATTCGACTCTTAGGAATCATTATCTATTTATCTAACTTTCCCACATCTCCTAGCTATCATAGCTCCCATGCATCTTCATCTAACACACAAGCTCTTGAGTCTATTGTTCATTCCCAAACAATTGTTAACAATACTCCCCATTATATATTCATTTTTGCATTCATTATATACTTATTAATCATGTTTTAGTTGATAATATATATGGTCTTAACGTATGTCACATATTTTTCTCCATCAAATAGGGATTTTTCCACTGATCTAAATCCTTCTACTTTATATGCTCCTGGTTTTCATAATACACCTAAGTGAGTGTTGGTAGAAATAACTCTATCCATTACTATATGACCTTGTACTTTTAATGTTTTATGTCACATCATGCCTAAAAATATCCCTTATAATATCCTTCTAGGTCATCCTCGGTTACATGATATGCATACAACTCTTTCTACCCATGCCATAACACATAATGCCCTTGCCACACCTTCTCCCATAGATAATGCTACAATAGATTCCACACTTCATGTTGCTAATATTTATGATACCCCTTTCATACATGATAATAAAGACACTATTTACATTGCCCATCATTCTCATCCACGTGATGCTCGATCCATAATGCATATTGTTGCACACTTACTTATATCTAGAGCTTTATCCCCTATGATCTACAATATTGAGAGACACTCATATCCCTCTTCACAATGTCACCATGACCTTGGATTTTAAATTTGTTGTTTGGCACAATTATTGATGCACTTCTAATGATAATATGCTTATTGATTCCAATGTTACATCACTTGTCACACATTCCTCATGACAAGTTAGACCACAATGTGTTTATTCGATAATGATTTTGAATGCTCTTAACTCATTCACTTTTCAAAATTTTATGCCTAAATCATGTTATACCTCATCTTTTTGCATCCATGGGGAAAATCGATACCCCCTCTTTCCACATTTATGTCTATGGTTTCTTCTATAGTCATAGGGGCTAGTACATACAACTTTAATGTTTCATATCTTTCCAAATTACACCTATTGCTTACCAATGTTCCACCTATTATAGTTTTTTTCCCAATGGAAACACTCTTATTGTTTATTCCATTACACTTACTACTCATGCAGTTGGAATCTTGGACTTTATAGGGTTCTCCCCGTCACTCATGTTCTAGGTTCAAACATGACTGTTGAGGGCTTATTTACCTCCATGAGCCTCACTTTACACACATACATTGGAGGGCAACCTTGCTCCCCTCCCATAGCCATAATATTTCATATTATAATAATTCGAAACCATACAAATATTGGAAAAAGTACAAAAAAATTAGCTTAGATCTTATTTGCATGTATCACTTATACTATTCCACATTGCATTTTTCCTATCATGTTATCTTTTTTATTAAATAAGGTAAGAAAATGGATTATGGCTCCAAGGGCATAAGATACACCGTGAACAGGACCGAAAAAAAAACAGGGCTAAAAAAGCTTAACCCAAACCACAGCCCAAAAACCATTACATAAACGAGAAGAACCAGAAGGAAGAAAAACAAATAGGATGAAGCCAACAATAACAGGGAGAAATAACCCTCCTAAGAGAAAATTCCAAAAGCAGTCCGCGGCCAATGTCACTCGGAAGGCCTAAAATTGTTTGGCCTTCAAGCACTTGTACGAACCAGTATGGTGCACCTCTTGACCTTTTTATTGTCATCTTAGTCAGCCAGGGTTTGGGTACCATCCTTCACCCTCTCATCCTCCTTAGAGCTGTTGAGATATAACTTTAACCTACGATTTTTGCATCCTTGCTCCAGATTTACCAACATCCCTTATATATTTATAACCATGTATTTTAACCCAGTGAGTTCCTCTCTAATGTAATTTTAAAAATAAAAATACTCTTTGAAGCCTCAATCTGGTTCTTCACACTATCCCCGAAGTCGGACCCGGCCTCGCCAAGAGAATCAACATCCTTCTCCACCTATTGTTCCCGGAGGGTAATTTTTTTCCGAGCTAGGCCCCAGTCGAGAATTCAACTTTTCTTTGTCTTTGGAAGACTCCCTTTCATACTTGACAAAGTAATCATGGCCACAGTCCTCTCCCTCCCCATGAGTGTCGTTACCCTTCTTCTTCCGCAGTCTATTCATGTGTTCTGCCAAAGTGCAGTTGTCATCAGAGCCTCCAAATTTGGCTCCAATTCCTTAGCCAAAATTGTCTTACCAATTTTGTAAAGAAGGAGAATAAGATTGTGATGCGGGGGTTTCGTCTTCCCCAGTGGAAGTCCTTAAATAAGTCGAGAGAGACATAAGCGGTTAAAAGGAAGGCTCATGACAACCTTATGATGGAACATATTGAGCATAGAAAGATGATGCGTATAATTTTTTTGTATTTTCCCTCAAGGGTGATATATCTCATCAAATGTAAGCAAACCGTGTTCCAAATTTTAGGGATACAATAATGGGCAATACCATCAACAAGAAAGTAGACTTTTTCATTACCTTTGAAAAAAATATGGATTGCATGGGTACGTTGGGTCCTATCTTTATAGATCTTTAACCCGTTCATTTCCATCCGAGGCCGCTAAAGACAATTGATTGTTTGAAAACCTGAATCTCCATACCCCAAACAACCACATTTTTATTATCCCAAGCACGGCCAAAATCTAGTGCAAGGAAAGGATCAGACCCCATGAGATTAGAAATGAAATTTCTAAAGCTTCCAATCTTAGAAATACGCCATAGCAAGGATTATCCTTCAAAGCCCCATAGGTAGAAGGTTCAATTCTGAGTCTGCCACCTCCCATGGTATCCCAACTCGCATCGAAATGAGAAATGTGAAACAAATATTCAGTATAGCCCATAATCCCGGAATTAATAGCAATCCGGGCAAATATCTCGCACGTGCCATTAGTCTTTCCTTCCATGAATCCATTGATGACAAGGATCAAAGCCATATGAGGGAGAAAAGCAACCCTCAAGTCAGTACTTTTCATCATTAATGATATTATTAATATTATTAGGGATCTTGCCCCACTTTCCCCAAACTTTGAAATCATTACCCATCACACCCAAATTAGCAAAAGAATCCGCACATTTATTTCCACTTCTAGGGATGAGAAGGAAAAATTTGTCAATTCCTTAATATCATGAAGGATATTGCTTAGAATCCAATTATGAATCCTGGCTCTTTTCAGGGTGTTTATTTTAAGAAGGGAATCCCCTTCAATTTGGATCCTCTTGAAACCTCTCTTTCGAAAAATTAATACCCCATAATGTTGTCATGGCTTCAACAAAATTATTGGTTTTAACACCTAAGGGTCCAACAAAAGCAAAAATACAATTTCCATCATGATCTCTAAGGATGACCACCACCAACAAAACCAAAGTTACCCTTTGGGGCACCATCAAAATTCAACTTCACCCAAATAATATTCGGTTTGGACCATTTTATAGCAATTTGAGGAAGCTTAAGAGTGGGTGGGTGGAGGAGAATTTAAGAATTGAAACCTCTTTCTTGGGACAAGGGGATTTTATTTTTCCTTTAAAGAGTCTAGAGATTTTCCTTAAGAGAAGAATAGAGACGAGCACTCACCTTTTGATGAAGCATAAAAGGGTTTTGTTAACCATGGTGAGAGTCAAATCGGAGACATAAAGACTTTGGGATCATAAGCCTAACACTACACCTCACAACACACCTTCATCAACCTTGAGCTCGGGCCTATCCTTCATCCCGAATGGACACTTTTTACCCCCAAATGGATTTTCAGCAAAACCCCAATCCAAAGAAAAATTTCTAAATAATTTATAAAATATTACAATGCAGATCTGAATTTTATACATGCATGGCAACTTGCATAAGAGATGAAAACCCACAAAATGAAAGGAAAAACCACTAAATCTTTCATGTTAGCTTGATTCATAGTATGTTCTACCCTTTGACATATACACATGTGCATTCACATAGTACTTTGAGGTGAATGCAAACTATACACAAGTTATTACACGATGCATGATGCTTGACATTGTTTTCTACCAGTCCCGCTAAGGCTCCTAGGGTAATCTACCTTATGGTATCTTTCTTTGGAGTCCCTAACTATGATCTCCTTAGATCTTCTACTTGTCCATTTTATGATCCACCCACAACACTCTCTCACAAGGTGCTACTAACACGGTAAGGGGATTAACACACCAATAATGTCCATGCAAACATAACTATTCTTAAACCTAAAACCCTTGTTTTTATATTGGTTGAGTGAATTTTTAATGTTTATTGTATTACATAAGGATGGTGTAGCATATCTTTGTCTTAACTACATTATTGTTCTCTTTACAACACATGCTTGCCACCAAATGACATTACAACCCGAATTGAGGATGATCTCTTGCTTATTACCATAACTCTTACAACACTAAAGATCATAATAAGACTCTATCCTCATATCTTGGATATGGGTTTTAGAACCCTACATCTTTGATAGTGAATGTGGCTCTAGTATGGTCCTCTATTTATATCATAATCTATAATAAGAGGGAGTAAGGGGATAATCACATTGACCACCTAGCAAGCATACATAGATCACGGTGATTTAGATTCATATGTATACATTCAATAGGATGGGAATAGTGATGGCCAATGTTGTAAGACATTTCCATGATACAATGGAGCACCTTAACCAAATAAAAATCTTAAATTTATATGTACATAAAATATTGGATCAATGTTTGCATACAAACCCATGTTTGCTAACAATGAATTGAACATATACATAATGAATTGGCATGTGAATGGTTACTTAGAAAATAATTTAACTTGTCAACAAAAAGTGTGTGGCTTTACTAGGGAACTTTAATATGTATTGCAATGAAAACTATTTTAATCAATTTGCAACAATAGCCAAATAATGTTTTCCATCTCAACTTCAGGATTGGCAACTCACCTATAACTTTTTCAATTTATCCTTCTCACAAAAACAAAATCGTGTACAAATAGTTATCTTCAGGAATATCCAAGTTGAGGCATGTAATAATATGTAATTCAATTATAGATAAAAATCCACTACCACAATTCATCAAAAATGTTTGATTTACAACTTGTTTTCAATTATTAGCATTCAGAAATTAATTATCATTCATAATGGAAAGCAGACATCAAAACATAATTCAATATATGGAAATTTTCAATCATGACAGTAGGCACAATGAAAAGAACAAATTTTGATAATGTAATAATGGTCTAAGGTCTTCTAAAATGTTGTTAGCAAGACAAATGAAATACATTTAACAACACCATGGGTTGAAGAAAAGCCAAATCTTCCTTGCCAAGGTTCATCAAGTTCATAGCCAAATCTTGCTTGCCAAGGTTCATCAAGTTCACAGCCAAATCTAGGAAATCTCAAACAACAATATATCTATTTGTATTAACTCGAATCCATGCCAACAATTTTTAAGTTTGCCCACAATAACACTTCAACAGAAAATTCTAATGTTACATGACACAAAATGGAAAATCTTACCATTTTGTGAACTAAAATAGGAAATATTATTGTTATGTCGAGTAAAAAGGGAAATCTGGCTATCAAGTGGAAAATGGGAAAATATTAAATATTATATATTGCAGAGAGATAAGCAACTAAGTGACAAAAAATGAGCTAGTGTTACAAAGGAGTTCTTTGCAGAAACAGGGTGATGAAGCACCACAAATTAACAATGTATAAATAGGCTCAACTAAAAATGAATCATACAAGAACTATTCAAAGCAGAAATGATTGCCTCAAATTTGTATTCCTCAATCGCTACTTCAAATATAATAAGAACTGGATAAAAATTGCAAGACAAGATGCGTAAAATAACACAGCCAAATTTAAACAATAAGATAGATGTGGAACCCTGCCATTGAGCGCTTGACACCAATGTTTAATTAATCAACATATGCATCAACCACCCATTAGAGGAAGATAGCAGTGAAACCATCACTGAGACAAAAAATAAAAGATCAGTATGCTTGAAAGATTAACCATTACAATTCACAAGAAATAAGACATCATATAAGGAGCAATTCACTCAATATGGAAATGGTAACCATTCTGTGAAAACACAGCAAACTCAAAGGCAACATTGAGACTAATGGAAATACGGCTTCTCTTAAGATTGAATTGATAATTGATTGGTTTTGGGGACTAAACAACTTTTAGGAATTTGACAACCATGTAATAGGGTAGTTTACTCGCCAACATCAAAATAGCAAATTCAGTCAATATTAAACAATTAAAGAACTAGCAATGTAGCTTACAGAAAATAACAGACCTCCAATCAATCATATGCCTTGACACTTGATCCTATTTGGAACCAAGAAACACGGAAATTAGTTAAAGGACATGATGAATCATTGGAAGGAAATTTATAGATAGTGAAAGCGATGGCAAATTTTACTTTGAAAAATCAATTATATTCACATGACCCTCTTTTGAAGGTTGCATAATTGGCACTCAATTTTGATGTACCTGAAGCATGGAAAATCAAAAGAGCATTTTTGCTTAAAATATAACAATTTCAGGGTGTTATAGATTCACAAAAAAATCCAATTCCATATAATTTTGAAATTTTCTGTTATAAAAATTTTGCTTGTTTTGTCCCCATATTTTGTGTTCAAAGACCGTCGCACCAATGCCATACTGATATTGTGACCTAGTGGTTTTGTGCATTTTGAAATGCAATGTATTATTATCATGTGACATTTTTATAATAGTGGCATCTCAAACTTTTCACCAACATGGTATAAACTAAGTGAATTTCCAATAATTATGGTAGAGAAGCATCTATTTTCATTTCCAACTATCATTGAAAGAGTGGATCCTAGATACAAGCTTAAGCGAATTTGTATGCATTAACAAAGCCCTGCTGAGTTCTCCATGCATCTCATTTATTTTGTTTGATTTTTTAAAAAATCCCAGATAAAAATTAGCTATGTAATCCGGCTCCTTATAGTACTAGTGGCAAAGGCTGGATGGATGATAATATGACTACCCCATGAGCCAATTAGAATCGGCTGTGGATGAGGTATTTGTTTTGAGGTGGATTCTTTGAAGGGCATCCATCCAAGGACTCTATTTTTCGATATTTGTAATAAAAAGTTGATTAGGTAAATGATTAAGGTTTTGAAAGGCTCCCAAAATCTTACAAAGCAAAAAGATAAACCAAGAAAGATCACTAACAACAGGCAATGTTGGCTAGATTTTCTGCATAGCACAAAACCTAGGCAGTCATGAGATAAATCTCCCTCATTTACCGGTGAGGCTCCCGTGTCAAATTTGTCAATTAAAGTATGCTAATATCTAAATGGGGTTTTACTTTAACTACTCAGTTCATGAACCATAACTGAACAATTTTGCAGCAAGTAAGCAGTTGTTTAAGAAAGGAAATACTTATAGAAGAAGGAGATTATGTAAACACAGAGAAGAAATGGGAAGATGTGCATCCCAATCAATAGATAGCAGAGTTGATTGCATGCACATAGAAGAAACCAATAGATATAAACACATAATTCTAAGCAAAGGTAGCTCTAGATCTAGATCTGAAATAACACAAAGTCTATTAAAAGATCTAAGATAAAAAGTAAGAAACACAATACACCGTGACACAAAGTTCTCCGAAATTTTCTCTGTATATTCATTTGCTTCAAGTGGCTCTCAAGGGTTTCAACACAAAGTCTAGAACACAAGGTTGTTGCTTACAAATTCTGATCATTAACCGAAGGTTCTTCCTCTACTTATAGAATGTAGAGGGGCAATTACAAGTTGGAAGCTTTAGTTGAACTGACACATGTGGAAGTCGGAGGAAAGAAACAATTGGCAATCTCCATCTTGGAATTCCTCTTTGCATGACATGTATGATTTGCAACTGAAAATAGAACCTTCTATTTTGCACGTCCGCCACCTATCTCCAAGTAGTTGACTTCTTCAAGTAATGGATTTTAAGCCAATCACTTAAGTTTTATAATTTAATTGATCGCTCAATTACTTTGTCGGAGGAAAGAAGAAGGAAGAGGAAAGCTACAGTCTTGTCCTTTTCATGTCTGTATGCAATTGATTCTTTTGCCTTTGATTCTCACCAAATTGGATCGGGAGATTTGGAAATGACTAGATCTGGAAACAACAAGATGGATCGGAGAGTTGGATCTGGAAACAACAAGCTGGATCTAGAAAGCAAGTTGGATCTGGAAACAACAAGCTGGATCTGGAAACAACTAGATTTTGCCTTTACCTTGTCTTCTCTTTTATCCTTGAAGCTTTTGCAGTTCTTCTCCAGTACATGCATCAATGCAATGTTTGTCGTAGATAACTCATCATCCTTATTTTTAATTGCATATGAGCAATTAAAAATTCTGGAAAGCACTCCGGATGAATGAAAATTCAATGAAGGCTTCAACTGGAAGATGGGAGCATTTGCACAAGATCTTGGAAGGAATTTTCCATGCACTGACTTCTTCACGGGTTGCATTCGAAACAAGAGGATGAAGCCTTTGTGCCGGAAGCTTTTGCAACTATGAGATTTGGATCTGGATCTGCATATGGATTTGCATCTGCATCTTGCATCTGCATCTAGATATGGATCTGCACATGCATAACAAACTTTGGCAACTGAGCTATGGATGGAAAAGTTGCAGCTTGAATAATTCCACTACTTTTAATCTGCACGCATGAGTGAATTTTTTCCTACACGCATGAGTGAAGTCTTTCCTGCTCTGGATCTGTCTATCAATTCAGCAAGAGGTTCCGAGCCTAGATCCGTGTCTCCAATATCTGCAAATTTAGAAGTGATGCATGACTCCATTGTGCTTTCTTTTTCATCTTTCTTCGCCATAGCTTTGTCTATCTTTGTCTGAACAATTCTTTTTCTTCTTATTTGACTGGAATTCTTCAAAACTAGTGCAGATCTGGATAATCCTTCAGATTCAGAGGAAATATTCAATGTATTGGACATTGATATAAGTTCATTTTCTTTATAAAAGCACCTGTATCTAACTCCTGCAATTAATTCAGACAAAGATGGCAACCGGAGCATGCACAATGAATTTTAATCACAAAAATCTGCATAATTCAAGCCTGCTGCCCCAAAATTTGACATTTTATTTGCATGCAAAGCAAACATGAATTTTACCAACATCACCTGAGCACCTGTATCACTTCTACAAACAATTATGCAGACACAAATCAGCCTTCTTCAAAGCATGCGCCAAAATTGGAAGCTTTTAGCCTTGATTTCACCTTCTTTTGAGCAAAAATCCTCTTCAAATGGGGCGCACTTTTCCTTTGGGCTGCACTTCTTTACCTGTGAATTAATTAATTCATCCTTATGGCAGCCCATGCTTATATAACCCTCATAATTCTATAATTAATAATTGCCCTTCCTATTCCTGGCAATTAATTAATTAAAAATCATGTTTTTCTCTTTAACTGGTGTGCTAAAATTGCATGTTTAAGGACAACCATCCAATAAATTAAATTTAATCAATTTAATCATCCACTCTTCACTCCACTTAAGCTTCACAGTGTGCTTTAACCTTAGCCACTGAAAATAGGAATTAATATAATCATTTAATACTTTAAAAAGTATTATTTCCTTCTCAAAAGGGGCTGCATTAAATAAATTAAATTTATTTAATTTTGGAATTCTATTTTTAAATTCCTTTTGTCCACTTCCCTTTGTTGACTTTTCCACAAGCCTGGGCGCCAAAATTGGGTGAATAAATATTAACAAATATTTATTTAATGCATTATTATTCACCCAAGGTGGGTCGCACTTTTTGACAAAGAATTCTATTTTTAAGAATCACATGACAATGGGATTTTTTACCCTGCAAGGCAGCCCCGAAATCCCATGATTCACTTAAGTGATTTGACTTTGACAATGGGATTATTTACCTGCATGGCAATAAAATCCATGATTTCACTTAAGTCACTTTTCTTTTATTTCACCGTGGGAATTTTTATCCTGCAAGGCAGGCAATAAATTCCGCCTGCCTGTTGCCTCTAATTTTCCCACTGCAACTTAAGTGACTTTTCTATCATGGGAAAAAGTACCCTGCAAGGCAGGCAATAAAATCCCACCTGCCTGTTGCTTCTATTTTTCCCATGATCCACTTAAATCCTTTGTTTTCCAAAAATGCGCCCAACCCCGCAGGGGCTTTTTAGTGCACGACTTCGCCTTTTCCCAGTGAACCGGACCTCCGATGGTGACTTCCTTCTGGCACAATGTGCGTATGTGATCTCCGAATACTCCAGGCCAAGAATCGGGCCAAACCGGCAAAGGAATTGATCTAGAGAAATTTCACAGAAAACGAAACGGGAAAACACAAAAACACGAAAAATTGTCAAAAGTCACAAATAAAGCCCAAAACTTATTTTTAGTTAAAACCCTTCTGGTATATAGGAATAATGATATGTTCGATCACAATAGGGTTAAAACAAAGCGCAAATTGCCTCAAACGGGCTCAAAATAATTAAATACAAATTTCCCATGAGACAAATCCCGGCAATGAGTAATATAACAATTTTGAACATCTGGGTATTTGGCGAAAATGGCTAATATGGCTCTTTGGGAATATCTTGATGCAATACAAGAACTTTCAGACAATAAAAACACAAAACGACCCATTATTTTAAAAGTATGAATTTTTTTTGGATAGGGTAGTCACAGATTTTAGGATGGCCCCTGGGTACACCAAGCACCAAATAGGATCAAAACAACATGATCCGACTAGAAATAGACAATAGACGCAAAAAGCTAGTGGAATGACTCAAAAGAAAATGGGCTAGTGCCTAAATCTACAACTTTGAATCCTTATTAGGAGGAGAGTATGAGATCGCGTATTCAGGATTCCACTGAATCACTAGCTTCTTATTTGAGTCTGAATTCTCTATATGTGGCCCCTCTTCAACCCTCCTAATTGTGAATCCTTCAGATCCATCCCCAATGAGACCATTTGCTCCTCTCATTTGTTCAACTTTTAGGCCCACTAACCTCTTCTTGACGAAAGGAGTTCACTCGGATAAGTCTCTTCTCGCTCTATGGAATGTTGATTGTCTACATCTTGATCATCGTCTTCAAAATCAGCTTCTAGTTTTGGAGTGCTCCATCTTTTGGGCTTTGGTTTTGTCCTTTTCGCCTAGGTGGATGAACTCTATTCTAAGGACATGTAGCTTGTAGATGTTGTTGATTGTCTACATCTTGATTGTCATTTTCAGAATCAGCTTCGGTTTGGAGGTGCTCCATCTTTTGGGCTTTGGTTTTATCCTTTGTTGCCTAGGTGGATGAACTCTATTTTGGGGACATGTAGCTTGTAGATGTCTTGGGAGTCTACATGTGCGGCATCGGAAAGATGTATTTTTATAATCCAACACCGAATGTGTTGAGATCTCCCCATTTGAGTATCAATTTATCCGGTAGACCCCTACTGAGATCTACCTCCACACAAATGTGAGCAAAAGTACACAACCTTGCTTTAAATATCTTCTCATCATGCTTGATGAAGGTGCCCAAAGCATCACCTATCATGTCGAGAGTAGGATAGAGATGTAAAGGCAAGTTGGGAAGCCAAACCCATACAAGCATTTTAGTCACTGAGAGAGAATTCAGGTCAAAATTTGGAAACCATGGAGTGATGAACCCCAAAACCATGGTCCATCCATCATGGCTCTTCAACAATCCTCATGATCCCCAATAGAGTAATGAAAAACTTTTTGAGCATAGATAAATATCACAAATTTTTGTCCATGTTGAATGTATCCACCAATGCAGGACCTGTGTGGATGGCTACAACCCATTAAATATGCATATAAATGCTGATTTTTCTAAATACTCTTGGTTGTTCTCCACCAACTCCTCAAGAAATTCCACTAACGGAGCCTCTTTTCATGCTCCACAATGTATGCTAAGGATGGCTTCTAAACGTTTGAAGTTGATCTGAATTTTTTTCCACTGCTTCTTTAAAGGATTTAAGTTTTAGGGAGGAGGGCATCTCGGATTCCAAGGCTCCTTCATGCGGTCGCATTTGTGATTATGATGGAATCCTTGCCAATATTACTATGAACTATAGCAAATGATTCCAAATCGCCTTTGTTGTAAGGCAGCCTTGTTGTCTTTTCTATTCGCAAGTGGTATCAAAGTGTCACAGAGAGAATTCAAGCGACACTAGTCACCCACCCTTTCTCTAGACATGTTCATAATACTTTTTATCTAGTAGATTCAAATTTTCATTTAAAAGAACCGTGTATTTTACAATGTGAATATAACTCTCAAAAACTGTCTCAAAATCCTAAAAACTTCTCGAATTTGTTGGTATCATCTAAAGAAATATCAAACCTTCAGAGACAAATGCAACCTTATGTGAACATCTCAATATCAAGTTTATGAAAAAATAACTTTACGAACTCAGAAATATATCCGAAATCTAAATATCATGTCACTATCAAGTTGTATTTGCACAAGCAATATAAATCACAAAATTTTAGAACATAACTTTACAAACAGGGTACTAGCAAATACGAAAGGATGATTGGTTACCCAAACTAGAAAGTAAATAGCCTAATATATATTGCCAGGATACGGGTACAGGTTCGGTACATGGATACATTGATTTTTTAAAAACCTTGGGTACGTTACGTCTTGGATATGTCCATATATATATATATAAGCACAAATAGTGCAAGACATTTTACTATGTATACATAATGGCGAAGCTACATTCATACAAATGAAAAAATAATAATCTAGTCAAACAAATTGTATTGAAGCTTCTGGTGTGGAACATATTCCTCGTGAATTAACAAAGTCTTATAAAAAAACCACAATCAACAGGATCTGTTGAATATAGTATAATTACATATCAGTTTTCCCTATCAATTCAATGCACTTACCAATATGCAGAAAATGTCTATTTAGTTGTGAATCTGTCCTGTCTGTTAGATTGTAAATCAACCTGTATCTGGAAATTGCAGTTTTAACAAGTAGATGCAAAATAATATGGAGTGCAATTTGAATAAAAACATATATAGGGCAAAGAGTAACCCTGCAGTAAAGCTTATGAACAAATTTCAATCTAGAATTCACTATAAATCAGTGGTAAGTTTCCAAGATCATGGCATTCAATAGAACAAAATATAAGATTAAAAACAGATATTTGTCTAACTCTACTTGTCTAGGGTTTGATTTTTTGGTCATTGACCAAGTCAAAATAATAATAAAAACTTTTATTTATGTTGCCCAGCATCCCACTGCATGTACGTCCTGGGTATGTCTGGGTATATCTTGGGTACATTACAGATGTACCCGGACATACCCAGGATCTCTCCTTACCACACCCGGGACGGATTTGTACCAAGTATGTATCTGGGGTGGTACGGGAGGGGGAACGAACCCCTGCTACACAGAGCCTGATGAATATCACTCGACAAGCTTAGAAGACACTCTAAAATCATTGAGAAAATGACATGTTCTCTAACTTGAGAAGCTTTGGATCATCAAATCTGCAGTGTGATAACCTGTTCTAATCTATTCATATTTTTTATGAACCCAGCTGGTGCTAGCTGCATTGCTGCAAACCCTAGGTAGAAACCCCAGGTCTGAAAATGGACAAAAACTGAAGTTTTGAAATTATGAAAACTTTCTGCAATGAACCATAGGTCAAAAACTTCGAATTTAAACTGCAAAACAAATTCAAATATTTTTGAATATGTTGAAAAATCTGAAATTTGAAATTGATACTACAAAACTGAGCTTTTGAAAACTGTAAAGACAAACCTGAAACTGTTGAAAAATGGATTCTTTTATTGAAACTGGAAAAAGAAAAAATCCATCTAATATTACTGAAACTGAATAAAATAATAAATAGCAGAAAATGACTTTCCTATGATGGTATGGTTGCTGACTTAAGCCAAATCCAAGGCAATATGTATTCTATCTTGGCCTAACACAGACTCCGGAATTGTGCAAAACATTTGCTTTCTTCCAAACATGCTTTTCTCTAACACCTAGAGTCGATTTAAAACTACTTTCCCATACTGCCTCTCTTTTTGGTTTGGATGTGAGATACTTAATTTTCTTACAAAAATGCATCTAATGAACCAGAACCCAAATTGACCCACAAGATTGGATCCTACGGACCAACAGAAAAATTAAAAAAACAAATTGAGACATTGGCCTATCTATAGGTGCAGGTCAAAATACTTTCTATTTAAGGAGCTGATTTTTGCAACATGAATGATCTTTTACCAACAATATTTCCTCCTTACATGTCAGATTATATTTTTCCCTTTGAATGTAAGAAATCCTGATCTTTTTCAGAATGTCTTCAAGTTGTACACAATCTTTCGCATCCACAAAAGAAATCCCCATAGCTAGAGTAGCTACATTTTCAATCTTCGATGCAAAGAAAACTTTCAGTCAAGGCAATATTTGCTCCTCAGTAATTTCAGATATTTGATGGAGATCATAACTATCTATCTCAGTTCATTTATATGCATTAAATTTACACAATGCATAGAAAAAATGAGAAGCACCATTGTCCTGCATAACCTCACTGTTCTTGAAAAAGATTGGCATTGACATACAAGCGACAATAGCCTCTAGAATTATCAAATTCTAATAACCGAAACCTTCTTTAATCTTCTTCAGATAGCTGGACATATTCTTAGAAATTCATCCGGAGATTTTTCATTAATAGATTCCCATTAATTCAAGCATTCATCCATGTAATCTAATAGATGTTGTTGGTTGGAAAATATGTCATTGGAGAAACAATCAACAGTTTAGGGGACGACAATCCCTCCTCTTTAATGGGGAGGTTCCCTTATTGAACCAAAAACTTGGGACTCTAGAATATTTACAAATGTACAGACTAATTAATTTTCAATGAGGATATTGGTGAAAATGAATAACCCCATGATTTTTAATACATAAGATAGATAAAGAACTAGAGAGACAAAAGAACACATCAACGAGAATATGGAAAGACAAATAAATTAGGGACACACAATTCTAGCTAACTTATCGATCAAGGACACATTGTTCCTCCTTGTTTCCACAAGATTACCACAAGAATGAACAAATGAGAGGGAGTAATAACAACATTTTCAGATAAGAAGACTGCAGATCTTATCATACTCTTGCATGTAAATGAAATTTAAGAACATGCATGCTTGCATAAATGGAATTTTCACAAAGTAAATAAGATATAGATTGAATCAAAGTTCATCAAATCTTAGCCCATGAACAAGAATGCAAAGCTTCAAATTCCAGATAAAGCAAACAACATACCAACTGAAACATGAACAAGGAAAGGAGATAAGAAGAATAAGAATGGAGATAAGAGAGGGTTCTTCTTATGTATTTCAAAATCTATGTCTCTTACATACAAATGCACCAATATCCAACAACCCTTTTACAAAAGAAATGAAGCCTTATATAGGCCAAGGGGAGGGGGTAACTACCCCAACTAACTAGTTGTCTTTTTTTTTGGATTGAGGGTAAATTGAGGGTGTTTGAAAGGGCCCACATCCTTGTACATATGAGGATTTTAGAGAGGATCCACAACCCGGTTACAATGAAGGGGACCACTTATTAGGAACCCAATCAAGCAACCATGAAACCAAAGTGAAGATGCGGCGACCGCCGACACGCACCGCAACGAGTGGGACAACTTAAAACAGCTACCGGCGTTGGTAAAGCAAGAGGAGCAGCCACCAATATCAACAAGAAGTTTGAGCAACCACAAGTGTCAGTAGCGAGAGGAGCAGCCACGACCGCAGCGAGAGGAGCAAAGAACCGTGAGTGGAGCGAGGCACCGGCGTCACAAGCTGAAGCGAGAGGAGAAGGAGCCACCGGCCGAAAATGAGAGGAGCAGCCACCGGCCAAAAGTGAGGAGTAAACACCAAAGTGTCGGCCACGAGCAGAGATGCCGCCTCTGGGCGGCGAAACCACCTCCGAGGAGGATCATGCCTCGGGGGATTTGAAACGGTGGGCAAGCACACAACCATGTGACTTGACCGCACCACTCCCACCCCATCGGCAACTAACTAGTTGTCTTAATTAAGTGTTAAAACACTTAATTAATTGAATTACATCCAATGACTTTATATTACAAATTTTTCTTTTATACAATAAAGTCAATTATAAAATAGAACTAGTGACATTATGAACCGGGGGAAGGAGGAATAAAAGAGATAGAGGCTACAAGGAATTTGAGTTTTAAAACATGTATTCGAAACTTGGTCACTGCAGTTGATATCTCTGTCTTTGGGTACAATGGTGTTGGAGAGATTAGTCAACCAGCTACCGAGAGAGGATTCCATTTCCTTTGTTGTTCCACCATATTGAGCAAGTCCCTTTGCTGCCTCTATGATGACATTGTTGAGTTCTGAAAATTCTTCCATCTTCTCCTTATTGACCAATCCCGCCTTGAACAAGTTCTCCTTGATGAGTGTATTCAAATCTCCCTTGATCTAATCAATAGAATTTCTTTCCGATGAATTGTCTTTGAACAATTGGCAACGAAGGGCTTGCAAGTCTACAAAAATTTTAGCTTTCAGAGATTCTCCTTTCTGAACTACATTTCGTAATTCATTTGAGGCTTCTTCAAGAACTCTTATCCTCCACTCCACACTGAAAGTCCAAGTTCTAGATAAATTACTCTTAGAGTCATTGAAAATATTCTCAGAAAGAAGTATTTTCTCATCTATAAGAGTCATGATTTGGAGATCTTGGATAACATCAGCCCAAATTTTGAGTTCCTTGTCAATGCCATCGATCCTTGAATTGATTTGTTCTGAGCTTACATTGATGAACTCCGGTGTTACGCGGGGACGCGTCCCCCCCTTTTCCTCATGTCCCGGGGACTTGGGGACAGGGACAGGACATTTCCCCACCGTCCCTAATTTCCAAAAAAGGGGGACAACCAGGGGACGTCCCCCACAAACAGGGACGACCTAGGACATCCCGGGTGCAAATTCTCATTGGGAACATCGTTGGGGATGTCACGGGATGTCTCGGGGATGTTATGACATCCCCAATGACTCTGCAGAATTTCCAACATTAAAACACAGCTATATTCAGTTTTTTAATACTTTTTAAAATATTTTTTTAAACTTTTAATACATACATGTGAATTGTGCAAACCTTTGACTGATGAACATTAAAGAGTAACAATGGAGTTCTTATTTGAGGTGTAAAGAATTAAACTTTCAGTTTGGCTTACAAGGACTGTCTTTTAGATTAATAAAATCCCTTGAATGTTCATTCTACCCTAAATATAATGACAGTTTTGTCTGAAGAAATGCATCTTAGTTGTTGCGGCATACTATGAAAAAACTAATCACAAGAATTTGTTCAACAAATGCTGTCAACCAGAACTTTTGATCATAGATGATGGTTGAACTTTTAATATAGACAGGTGTTGCCTTTGCAAATTTGCTATAAAAAAATCAATATGTGAATTTTGTTTGAAGAAAACATTGCAATCCTATTTTTCTTCCCAAGGGACAGACTTGTTAAATGTTTGTTAGAATGTTCTTGTCTGAGTTGTGTGGGAGATACTGCCTGTTATATGCATAATGCATGAAGTAATTAAAATTTTGTGGAAGTGACTGTTTGTTGAGAGTATTCAATGAATGGCAGTATGTGCATGGTTGGTACTTTTTACATGACTTGTTAGTTGAGCAGATGCTTTTCCTTAATCGCTTAATCAATTTATAATTGTATAAACTTTCGTGTTATTTAAATTGAAGAATCAAAAATTTCAAGGACAATACTTGTTGAATGCTTTATGTTTCGTCATGAAAAATATCAATGGAATGTTAGTAACCTGCAATTCGGGCTTTCCCTACTTGGTAAGTCCAGACTCACTTAAGTTATATATGTGGAATTTTTCATGTGGGTCACTATGCCATTTATATAGCATTTTGGGCCTTGGCTTATGTGATGAATAATTGGATTAATCATTAATGGTTTCAATCTTCAAACTTTCAATTTTAAGTCTTAGTTTCTTGAATTATTCATGTTATATTTGTAAAATTAACAAATTACATATATTTTTATATATTTTTATTAGCCATCCCCTTGTCGTCCTCCCACTGTCCCCAAATTTTCAAAAAAAATTGCCGTCCCCAAAACCCCGTCCCTACGTCTCGACGTCCCACCGTCCCGTAGTCTTAGGTAACTATGATGAATTCCAATCCTGAAACAAGGATGCTCTCAACCCAAGCTTCTAAGGCTCTACCAAAAGCAACATGTTTGTGAATTTCTATGATTGCCTTCAAATCAATACCACAGTAGTAGCAGTGGGTGGAAGTGTAGATATAGGAGTTGGATCCAATGGAGTTTTGTCAGATGAGAGGAAATACTTGATAAAACTTCCAAGTACTTGTACTTGCTCCTCAAGATGATCCTGAATCTATTTTCCTTTTCAACTCTCTCGATAACCTTAGAGACAGTTTCTCTAAGATTGTGTACTTCACCCTCTGGAGTTGATTCTCCCAATGAGATTCTTGTTAATTCAAGATATGATAATGATATATCCTTTTCATTCTTTTCCTCCTTTGGCCTAGCAATTTCTAGAAATTGTTGTCCTGTAGAGTCAGAGACTAGACAAGAGGCAGTCGTGGCCTTCTTAGGAGGAGAAGTGCCAAGAAGGGTAGCCACCGCATCAAATTTAGGAACCTCAATCCTAGATTGATTTTTCTCTTTTTACTATCAACCATGGGCTTAACCTGGGTGAATGAGTCTCCAAAAGATGTTGCCAGAGGAGACAATGCAAGAGTAATGTCCGAGAGATTGGACGTTGGGAAACTGAAACCTCAATAGTAGAAGTTACAATAAGAGGAGGAAGGTCTTCTCACATCCAATTTTAGCCTTGAAACACTTGTCTTCCCTGGATCAGGTGCAGTTACTTCAACAACATCTTCCTCTTCATCATTTTCTTCACTTTCCTCTTCTTCTTCTTCTTCCACAACCTACTTCTCACCTACCTCTTCTTCATCATGTTGTTGTGCTTTCTCAAGAGTTGTTCCACCCCTAACTCTTACATGTCCTCTTGATTACCACCTTGTTTCGGCATTTCTACCTTTTTCTCCACCTCTTTGGCTTTGTCTTTCTTGATATAAACTTTAATTCCAGAGTCAAGAGGAGATGAAGGAGGAGTTTGCTAAGCAGGGATAGTATTTTGTGAAGAAAATGCTTCATCAGAAGAAGTCATCTTTTGAGTCTCATTGAATTCTTTAACCTTTCTATTCAGCCAATGCCTTGACCTCAGGAGCACATGGGTGTTCAAATCATCAGATTATCGTTTCTTCTTCGTGACTAGTCAATGGTGGGGAGAGGAGTGTATTGAATGGAATTTATAAATTCTTGTAGTAAAAGATTTGAATCATCATCTGTCATTCCTTGTGTACCGCATATAACTTAAAATCCTTGATTTGTTACAAGGATAACCTAGCCATAAGCTCTTCTTCTGACCTCATAATCATCAATACAATCCTTCCTCAGTAGTCTTCAAATGTTGGCAAATGGTGGTATGTTAGCCTGAGATTGTTCCCAATGAAGTTCTTGCTATCAAAATTGGTCCTCTTCTGGTAAGGATGTAAGTTGAACTAAAGATAGTCCTTTCAACATCTCGTGCACCAAGAGTTTTCTGCATGCGTAATTTCCCAAAGTTATGGGAAATTATATACTGAAGATTTTTTTATCCCTACAAGTCCTATGAAGGATATCCAATTGTCTGCAAAGTTCAACTAGAATAATTTTATCACTACAATATATTAGAAGCTTATATGGAGCTCCCTCAAATCCAGTTGTTCGGATGTAGGAGAATTTCTTGAATTGTATGAACAAGCTGCCATATACTAGAATCAACTACCTTGCTTCCTAAGATACCCTGCTTGTTACATTTCCTTCAAGCAATCTCACCAAAAACATTGTGAAGGCATCATTGACCCTCCTATGATGGCTCTTATTGTTCTCATAAGTAAGTTGTGTATAGAAATCATATATAGCTAGATTCTTCCTCTTTATCTTGGCCTGACAAGCCAATCCATATTCTATATCCAACTATAGTATACATCAAGTAGGAGGTCATATAAAATGTTTTATTTTGATGGACTTGAGAGAGTTGTTGAGTTAAATTTTCACAAATGATTTCTCCCAGTTCAAGTGTTGTGTACCTTCACAAATCAAATTAATATAAACACTCATCCAATTCTGAAACTCCTGAGTTGAGGGCAAACCCATTACTCTTGCAAGCAATTTTATCATATCAAACAACTCCTCCAAGAATTCAATTCTATAGAGAGTCTTGGGTAGTTTAGATGGCCCTTTTTTTTAACCCTTAGCCAAGATTTGGCAATCATTGTCTGGTATTTGACAGGAGTGAGGTCATATTCCCTTTGAGCTTCTGCCTTGGTTAGGACTTTGGAATCTTCAAAGGTGGGAATACCCAAGGCCATATTAATATGATGAGCATCTAATTGAGCAATAACTTGCCCCTAAGGATCTTTTAACTCCTTAGTTTGAGGATCAAAACTAGAGGCACAAACTAGAACTGTGTCGCACATTCAACCGAGGTAGGAAAACCAACGGCATGGTACATTGGGCCAACAGGGTTGGGTTATCATCTTTCATCCTAGCCCAAAAATATTCTAAATTCATGTGCTTTATATCACTATCTCCTATCTCAGGGATAGAGGTTTCGAGGGAGGAGATATGCTCATATCCAACATATTGGAACTTTATTGTGACAAGTTGGGTAGGATTCAGGAAGAATAATGGTTTTCAATGGGTTTTGAAGAAGATATGTGGGAAAAGCTCAAAAACCCAAATAACTGCCAAAGTGGATGAAACAAGGGTAAAATTACTCACCTCTTGTATGCAAATGAAGGCGCTTGCTCAACGGTCTCAACTCAACTTGAATTTTTGAATTTGGTTGTGAAATGAGAAAGTTATGAGAAAACTAACACCTTTGTGTGCAGGAAGAGGAATAGGGCATAATACAACAACAGAGGAGAAGCTTTATCACTAACGTGAAAATAGGTTCAAGTGGGACGGATTTTATATAAGCCTTGGGGTTGGATATTCCACTTTTACACTTTTAAACATAGTGAACAATGAGTCGGGTGATATCGGGCCCGATGGAACACATTAAACCAAAAACTTCTCCCCATTCATGTTAACATCAGATATGTCGGGCCCGAGGGGAACGGGCAGAACACACACTACTCAATCTCATTTTAATATATAAATCAGAAAAATCGGGTTTGTGGAGAACGGAGGGCTCGGAGGAATGGTTCCTTGAGTACCCAAAGTGCCCGAAATACCCGATTTGACCAAATTGTGTGTGTATAGTCGGGAGAAGTGACAATCGACAAACCGAAGGCCAGGAGGAACATGGCCCAAGGTGCTCAAAGTTCCCGACAATGCCGACTTGTCCATTTTTAATGGTGAAGTGCAATAATTGGCGAAGGTGGGGAAGTGGAGAACAACGGGAAGCATGGAACAATTCCATTGAGTTTTAACAAAGGTTCGACTTATTTGATTTACCCACCAAAAGTAAAGCAAGCAAAGATGGAGTGGCGATGTAGGAACAGAGGAACAAGGGAATAGTTCCTCTTGTTCCTCAAATGACCGATTCATTCGATCAAGCCCAAAAATAACACAAAAATGACTAACTCTTTTAACTTGTTTCCCTCATACTTGATAATCACAAGGCAAAGCAATCAAGAGGAGTAAATACTTGGCTAAAATTTCAAAAGTTTTGAAAATTTCACATTTTCAAGTCCCATGACAACAAACGCTTTACTTCAAAAAATATGCCGGTGATAAGGTTTCTCCTAGGAGGCCAAGAAAATGCTTTGATGGCATATGAGTTCAACCTAATACCCATTATGGTTGTTCTAAACGTTACAAAATATGTAGTTTGAAATGGAAAAGAAATCAAACTAACAGAAATCCAAGTTGTTATAAAGTTGGGACCGATAGTATGTCGAAAATCAGATTAAATAAGTAAAACTCGAAACAGATGGAAACTTCAAACTATAGTCCGAAAATTTTGAAAAGCAACTTACCACTTTGGTTGTAGTGTTCTTGGAAATAGAAGAAAACGGTACATAATAGAAATAAATTTAATGTCCCGAGAGGGTAAGGTTGACAACCCAAACCAAGATGGGTGCTACATTGGCCCGATGTAGTTGTCGAGTCATGCAAAACATTTGCTTTCTCCAAACACGCCTTTCTCTAGCACCTTTTCTCGGTTTGCATGTGGGATAATTAGTTTTCTTACAAAAATTACATCTAACAAACCAAAAATCAAAATGGACCCAAAAGATTGGGCTCCACAAACCAACCCAAAAAAAATTTAAAAAGAGTTTCTAGTGGACCAACACAAGTGGTCCCATTAGATCAACATCTAAAAATAGCCTAGTTACATGAAAAGGGGTATTAAACCCGTGTTAGTCAATTTATAACTAATTTTCTACACTAGCAATTTAGTTGGTTTGCATGTGTTAAGTAGTTGTAACTTTTTCTTACAAAAAGTACATCTAATTGATGAAAACCCGAATGGACCAACAAGACTGAGTATTACAGACCATAAAACAAAAAATTAACTTTATAAAAAAAAGAGTTTCCGGTGGACCCAAACAAGTGCTCTCATCAGACCCGCTACCAAAAACAGACTAATTACATAAAAAGATGGACTTAGGCCACCACCTAAAAAGAGCCTGGTAACATAAACAGGCGGAAAAATAAATATTGGAAATAATAAAAGAGGTTCATAAAAATGGTCTGATGTCAAAATCAATAAAAATGCTAAAATTTATTGTTTCAATGGCTCATAATATTTCCCATCAAATCCATCCTACTCAACTACCATAATCCAATCTCATAAACAATATAAGATTGAAACATATAATACTATGGGCATTTGAATTTATTTCCCAGTTTGCATTGTGTGCGCCCAAAAATTTTAGGCTAGAAGATACCCAAATTTCATTGTTTCAAAATCCATATTTTGGGAACTCGTGCCTGAATGTGTCTCAGTAATCACTTATTTTTCAACTAATAATGAAGTGAATCTGGTTCAGGTACATGAAGTAGTCTGAACTTTTAAAGTATTTCTATCAAGATAGGAAGCTCTTTTCTGAATGGGCAGCCTATATCTAGTAGTCTCTTCTTCTTCCTACATGAAGATTTCTGTTTGATTTCTACATATTCTTCCACCTTCATCATCCCATTTTAAAATATTCACATTATAATGTTGAAACACAGTACTGCCCTAATTTTATTCCAGCTTTTCTAGCAATCTAAATGCCACATGATGATAACCAAGTTGGCCACATCTCGTAATTTTCCCAAACAGAATATATTTTTCACGTCTCTAATTATCCATAAATATCAACCTCAGGGGCAACATTTTTGCCAAAATTTCAATAACACTTCTCTATTTTCATCCATGAAATCCCGTATAAATGACAAATAGATTTGACAATTAACTAGCTGTCAAAGCTTGCCAAATTTCCTATCAAATTCTTCCCACCCCGCTGCCAACTTCCATTCTAATGTAGTCACTCTATAAACAAGGAAATCAGTTTTATGTGTTAGCATATGCAAAGAGAAGAAAGAATTCAGAGAAGGCAAACTGCACTGCATCGAATGATTATTCGGATTAAGTTCGCAATGATAAAATTCGGCAAAAAAATTTGTGATTAAATTCGGCTGTTATAATTTTCATTTAAAAAAAAGAAGAAGATATAAATGCACAATTTTTTCAAAATAGCTAAAACATTATTATATAAACTTGAAATCTATATAAAAAGATGTCTCTGTTACATTTATAAACCATGCTTATCAAAGTTAAACTATGAGGAACATATGAAATCGTCAAAAAGTTACAATTAAGAGTCAAGACTCAAACTTAAACAAGTTCCAAGTCATCAAGAGCACTTGGTTGAGTTGATGCAGTATCATCATCACTAGATGCAACACTCAATTCATCATCCAAAAAGTCAGGCTCATCTGCATCCATTGTGTTATCTGGAATTTTATGTTGCAAAGAAGAGGTGGAGTCTTTTGTTGCATTGTTCATAGACAATTGTAAATTGCTACGAATATAAACAAGATCTCCCAATTTTCCAGACAACAACTTGTTCCTCTTTTTAGAATGGATGTGGTCAAAGCAAGCTCAGTTCCTCTCACAAGTTGATGAACTTGCTCTCGACTCAATATTTGAATGGCAAAAGCGCTGCAATTTAGGTGTTTGTGCTCCATAGGACTTCCACCATTTGTACCCAAGCATGTCAACTTGTGACATGTCATATTTGGCTGCTGACATTCCAAACATCCCTTCTCCTGCCTTGTATTTCCAACACTGCTGTCTAATTAGACTTGCGGTTGTCAAAGGTTCAAAACTTCTCAATGGCTTCATAAAGTCCCCCCGTCATAACCTCACGGATCACTATCTCTATCTACTGAAATAGCTTAGGCTCCAAATAACATGCTGCTGCATGTAAAGGTGTGTGCATCATTTTCCATCTAGAATCAACTGTATTCCATATCTCCATGTAGTCTCCTTCCACATTATTTAGTGCTTTTTGAATAGCTTCCTTGCAACGGTCCATGCTCTCATAAAGCATGCCGAGACAAGGGGTGTCACCATCAACCATGCGAAGCACATCAACAATTGGTTCACACACATTTAAAACCTTTGTTGCACTTTCCCAAAATTGCTATTTAAAACAATTTGCTCTATGTTCTTCCCCTTAGGACCTTTAGAAAGCACAGAATTTTCCCACTCATTGGAACAAATAACAAATCTTAGAGCTGCTTTCTTTTCAACCACTCTTTTCAAAGTGATGTAAAATGAAGCAAACCTTGTTTCACATGGCCTCAACAACTCCCTCGATGCATGAACAGTGTAGAGATTCAATGTGAGGCGGTGATTTTGATGAAATTTGCAATTGCTCTCCTCTTGTGAATTGCTTCATGTACCCATGGGAATTTAGCCAAGTCATGAAGCAACAAATCCAGACAATGTGCTGCACATGGGCTCAACAGCATGCAAGTATATTTGTGGGTATTTCTCTACAATTAACTTTCAGCCTCCCACACAATTTGGAAAGACTCAGGGGCCTGAACTAATTGAACCGCATTTTCCACACCTACTTCAAGAATGGCTTCCTCTAATATTTGAAAAATATACTCAAAAGTTTTCTTATGGTTCATGGTGTCAATCACCTTCAAGAACACAACACCTTGAGGGCAAGCCACCAAAACATTAATTAGTGGTCTCGACATATATTTGACCATCCATCACTCAATATAGTGCACCCATCATTCTCCAAGAGGCTTTGACCTAGTGATAATTTCTCGGTCACCCTATCTTTCGACCTTGTAAAAGAGTTGTTCTCAAATACAAGAAGGAGGTGTGTAGCCTTTCCAAACTTCAGCTTTTTTGAATTGAAAAAATGTGGATTCCTAGCTACATTGAATGGAATGGCACTTGAATAAAATAAATCAGCTAATGCATCATCCACATGTTGTTTTTCTATTGGTTTCCACAAATTGTTCAATGTTCCACTCCCTATTGATCCACCTATTGAGGTCTTGGGAACTGGTAGAAGAAGACACAACAAATGTCATGAACTTAGACATGTTCTCTTGGATTCTTTGTTTCTTTTGGGCTGATTGCATCTTTCCTACAATCGAAGAGGATTGCTCTTTCTCTAGAGCAGTTATAATCTTTGGAGTCACTGATCCACATGGAAGAAAACCCCTCCTCCCGACCCCTGAATTCCTAAGTAAGTGGTCCACCGCTCTTGTCAAACTCCCCGTAAAGCATGACCACACAAATTTATGGCACTTGCGTTGTTACCATCGTGGCTCACATGTTTCCATGTAATAGCATTTGATTTTGGGGGTCCCATTGAATTACAATCTGCATTCAAATAACACTATTAAATAATATTACAAATTTACAAAAGTTAAATACATTTTAAACAAGTTTAACTTTTTAAATTTAAATATATGACTACAAAATTCAATTGAATTTTGTACATAAATGTTTTTAAATAGTTAAATCAAAATGCATTATAAATTTATAAATATGTAAAATAATATATTTTACAAATAAATGTCTTTAAATTTTTTAAAAATAAAAACGCTCAAAATAGAATAATTTAATGTTATATTTCGTATTTAAAATTTAAATTTTAAATGTTAAATAAAACCGAAAAAAAAAAAAACTATACATGTTTAATATTTAAAATTTAAACTTTTAAATGAATAATATTTATATATATTTAAAATTTTTAAAGAATATACACAATTATATGTTTAATTATTTTATTAAAATTAAAACATTAATAAAATTAAAAAAATTATAAATCAAAATGTAACAATAAAATATTTAATATATAAAATAAAAGATAGAATATTAAATATAAATAATAAAAAATATTTTAGAATACAATTATAAATTATAAATTATAAACTACAAAATATAAATCAATTATAAACTACAAAATATAAATCAATAATAAACTATAAAATATAAGTCAATAATTTATAAATTACTATTTTAAAGTTTATACTCAAAATTAAAAACCTAAACCTAATCGAGCCATTCGAATCTACTGGATACCTAAATATTTTTTTAGCTTTTAGGCAAAACAAATACTGGTAGAGGTTACATAAAGTATTTGGTAATGTTTGGAGGTAAGCAAGAGAGTCAAGTAAACTCGATTGCTCAAAACTCGCAGCAGATTGTTGGTCTTTTGAAACAAACTCACAAACAAACTCTGCTCGCAAGTTCCACTCTCCACCGTCCACACTCGAAATTCATGCTTGAAAATGGAGAATTGTCCACACTTTGAAATGCAGAATATTCTAAAACTTAAGAGGGTAACAACTGCAATGATTAAACTCATACTCCCAGCCTTTATCAAAGTATGGGATACGTTTTAGGTTTTTTAGGGCTTTTTTTAAGTGTTTTTTAAGTTTTCTTTGTTTGGAATATCAACGAATATTCACCGCAAAAGAAGAAAAAACTCAGAGAAGGAGAGAGCAAACTGCACTGGAGTTATATGAGGTTCAGGCAATTTTGAACTTCATGTCCAAAATCACCGAAGGTGGTGACTTATGTTACAACCAAACAACCTCCTAAATTGATTATGCATGCTATATAATGTATTATATATTCAACACCCCCTCTTAATGACTAAACCGAAAACAATACTAAGTTTGTCCCGAAATTTTACAAATGTCTTAAAACCCATATGTTTAGTCATTAGATCTACAAAATGCCATAGGTTGTACTTCAAAATCAGCAGTCCATGATTGTGTTGCAGTTGTTGAATGGAGAAGAACCGCAAAACAAAAATTTGGTCGTGTGAACAAAGGATATGGCAAGTGGTCCACTGGTTCTTTGTTACGTGATTCATTGACTAGTGATGAATCACCAATGGTTGAGAGTGTTAGCCCCATCTCCAGAGTGCTGAAATCAGAACCTCGGAGAGGTGGATTGAAAAATCTATTCCAGGCTTGTGTAGCCTGCTGGAGTCTATACAGAGACTTAGTTATCCTGCAATCAAAGTCACCTCGATCATGTCCTTGTAACACCATGTAGTGCTCATCCAACCTTTTCAAAAGAGAAATATGACCATCTATGCAAGTAGAGAAGGAGAAATAACCATCTCCGTCTCATCCATCTCGTCTCAAAGGGGGAGAAATAACCATCTCCATCACGCAATAGTAGGAGTGAGAACCAACTCCTTATCTATTTGCTCATCTATCCCCCTCTATTGGGAATGATCTTTCACAACACAATGAGCAAGTTCATGCTCTACTGTCATTTGAGCAAGTATCTCTGAATGAGTGGTTGGGCATGCCATCTCACCATGCATCGTCAATGCATCTGGAATAGTGTCTTGGGGATTAGGAGTGTACCAAGTTTCAGACTCGGTGCCACATGTGAAGGTGGTGTGAGGGTGTTTATGTTGCAGTCAGAATGACTAGAATTATGCAAATTGAGGTGCATGAGGAGAGAAATCAAGGATGCAGGCTATAAAAATTGGTAGGCATCATCTTGGGAGCAATTCAGAAGTGGCTCAATTGGGTTTCAGGTAAATCTACACCCTCAAATACCTACTGTTATAATAGGATGCCTAAAAGAGACCTAATTTTCCTAAGACAGAGTTACAAAAGCCAATGTCTGTACAAAGGAGTCAACCTAATTTGCCTAAGTGGGCTAATTCTGAGATTTAGGTTGGTTGGCTAAGTAATGAGTGAACAGAGGGTCTAATCATCTTGGGCATGGTGAAGTCAGAGGTCTCAGACCAATCTAGCATGATAAGAAACATAGAGAAGAGTTTTAGCATGGTGGAACTAGGATAAGCCTCATTAGGCTGTGTTTGAAGTGTGTGCATGAGAGAGTGAATGAAGTTGATAGATGAAGTGTGTGAGAAGTACAGTCTAAGATTATATGGATGATTGAGTTGAGAGCATGGGGAGTAGGGATAATGACAGTTTCATTAATGGAGATCTAGAGTTGTCATCTTGTTTGGGAAAAGGCCCACATAGTACTTGACAAAGCACCTTTGGAGAGCATAAGTTAGAGTTCTTAGAGTGTGGGTTGTTTGTTAGTCGAGTAGGAGTATTTGAGATGATACTCGGAGCGGGGATGAAGAAGATAAGAGTGGGGGTATGGTTTCATGAAGTTGGTAGGCATTCTATCAACCATAGGCTAACTATGTGGGCAAAGAACCTAGTGAGTAAAGAGAGTGTAAGGTTAGAGCAAATGATGATCAAGAATACAAATGTAAGATAATCCTCTATAGATGATCAAGAATACAAATGTAAGATAATCCTCTAAAGATTCTATATATGTATAACAATGCTATAATAGGAGGCTTTTATGTTTCTAAAATAAGGTACCATCAAGCCTCATACTCATGTCAAGTCTGTACACAGCAACAGAAAACTCAAACAAAACAGATATCCAAAACAGAAGGAATTAAATCCAGTAGATCCAACTGCAATAACGGTATGCTAGAATGATGAACAAGAAAACAAGATAACCAAAATTTAGATCATGCTTTATACAAGGTAATGCTTTTAGCTTCAGTTTTTATAACCTGAAATAAACAAATGAATACCCTAAACAACCACTCCTTTAACAATCTGAAAATGTCAGAACAAAAGTGCATTGCCTAATAAAGTATTTGCAAACCCCAATTAAACCAAATCTCCGGCCGTAAAAGGCTGGAGCTTATGCATTCGTTTGGAAAGCACAATAAAACTTGATAATTGAATGAGAAGGACATAAAATTTCTCAATCATTTAACTTTTAAACATTAAACCATGCATAACATGCAAGCATAGGTAATTCATGTACAGGGCTTAGCCCCACCACCACCACCTCCCATAGCATGCATGTGCAAGGATTCACCATCCGGTGTCTCACTAAATCGTGGAACAGACCATAAACTATATTTGTTGACCTTATCACAAGAATATCTAAGGTCTTTAGCAAATAAGAATAAACTTGTAAACCCTAACCTGTAAAATTAAATCCTGCACATACCATTTGCCTTGCACAGATCATTAATAAATCATGCGTCCAGTAATATACAAACATTTACTCTGTAACGACACACAAGCAATTATTTAACGCTAAATGAAGTTTAGACCCTCATTTACAAAGCTCACCTGAAACTTAAGGAGAAAATTACTTAGAACTTCATAGATCTACTTCAAGGTCGACATAAGGATTAATTACAAAAAATCAGCAGAAGCCCTAATTATCTGCAAAATCAAGGACAAATTCAAAAACTGGCCATCTGGTCTAGACCGACCTGCTCGATTGTTCGACTCCCAGCACTAATTTTCAACCGTGCAGAAATTGACTTAACCCACACAAACTTAGAGAAAAATAATTCAAACCACAATAATACGCACGTCAACCGATTCGAATGGACAAAAACTGACAGGGCAAACCACCAGAATACAAATAATTTTCTTGTTTCTTATCACCGGGATGGATCACCCAAAAGAAGGGATACCCGCTAGCCGTCAGCCCAATGGCAATTTCCGTATTGTGCTCTTTGGAAAGGACAGCCAAAGGACACATATACAACAGTTGAGTTCCCTTTGCATTGAGCCAGTCCATGCAGTTTTCCACCTTCCACATATCAACGGTCCCCGTCTGTTCGTACATCAATGTCCATCCAATGCAAATCTCCACCGCCCATCCACTGTCATGTGTCAGAGGCAGCAACCCCTACTCCAACTTGGACACGCCTTTCGGCATAATAAAAACTATTGCTAACATGTTCTGACTTATATTCTGTTTAATGAAGATGGTGATAAATGAAAATTGAAAAGATCGACCCTTAAATATCGTAAGATGATCTGGACAAGGGTGCATAATATCGGTAACCACCAGGGGACCAGTAGACGCTATCTTAGCTTAGCACTATCGATCTATATTCTATAAAAAAATTGTAAAAGCGGAAACTGCAAAAAAAAACACAGTTAATCATGAGAAATTGTGAACCATTTTGAGCCCCTGAAGAGTGGCATCAAAACCCGTGTTTGACTTAAAAATTCACTGTGATTTCTGAACATTGCAAATAACTCGCAACTAGTTCAAAAGCATGCGAAAAACTCCCAATTTTTTTAAAAAAGGCAGTTCTCCTATTTTTTAATTAATGCCTTTGTTATTTTTTATCATTTTGAGACTGACAGGAAGGAAAAACGGAGCACACAAATGCAAGCCAAAGCCACATTTTATGAGATCAACCAGGGCAGGTATCCCTCCACTGAGACCAAAAATCATTCACAGTTTTCCAATGTTTTCCAGATTCCTTCCACATAACAAGGACCCATTAGATATAAAGATCATTTTGTTTATATCTATCACACTATAGAATTTTTAGGTTCTAAAATCTAACATTTTAGCTTAAAAGCTCAGGGTTAATGTTTGAACTGTGTGAATAAATTCAAATTTTATGTGCTAGACTGTTTCAGTAAGGGTACAGATACATATACAGGTATGGGTACGGTATGCTGAAACGGCGAATTTTTAATAGTCTTGGGCACAGTACGCTGTGGGTACGTTCATACAATATATTTTAAAAAGTAAAAATATAAATATATATATATATATATATATATATATAAACAAAACAACAAGCTTATAGTCTCAAGTCTCAACAACCTATTAAATATTAGAAGCCAACAACAAGCTTATTATGAGATTTCTTTGACTGAATACAAAAAGACCACAAAACATTAAATCTATGAGTCCACCTACTAATGGGCTCACAAACATTCCACTTATTGTTAAGGCCGGAAAAGGTTTGGGGAGATCTTTATCATAGAGTTGTTAAGGCCCATGGAAACATTTGGGGAGAAGGCAATATTGAGTTCCATTTAAACATTTTGTGTTGTGTCAATTAAGAGTTGCTGAGACACGTCGTAAGAAGGAGATGTTTTGTTCTTATACATGAAGTTTTAATGCCTCACGAAAACTTCAAAGATAGATCACACAATCATGCTTGTCACCCAGATTGAGCTGAATAGTCCGATAGTAATAGTAAGAAATTCATACATAAAACCAAGAACAAGAACTCACTTTGAAAAAGAAAATTATGAGATTTTGCAATTACTCAAAAACAAACTTAAAAGAATGTGAATTAATTGACCCAAGTTTCAATCACGAGGAAAAGCAAGCCCTACAATCTTCATACTAGTAAACCATGTAATTTTGTTGACTAATTGCAATAGATGAACTAGAATTTGTAAATTCGAGACATGTGCATGCTATTAGGGATGAACTAGAATTTGCAAATTTATACACGCATAAATGTCTTTCAACTGCAACTAAATTAGAGAAAGAAAAATAAAATATGAAATTAGAAGAGAAGAAATTGGTTGAAAACCATTGAACCTTAAATTATTATCATAAACTAGGAGGAAATATTATATAATGGTTGGTTGGTAAAAGAAAGGAGAATTTCTAATCGTATGGGCTTAATCTAAGCCGATATGGAAAAAGAAACATTTGTGTATCATCATATCCGCGGACCCTATCCCTCACGCAAGTTCGCAGGGGTAGTGAGGTGGCACATGGTCTACGTGGCGCTCGCAGGGTGGCCCACGCCGCTTTCATTTCCGTCAACTCCGTCTCCATTCCCCCCGACAAGCTAATGAATCTGCTGCAGCTTTTGCTAGCCTTTGCTGGGCTATCATTTCAGCGACTCTCGTCAAATCACCCGCATTGCCAATCGGTTCCAGTTTGAAAAATCATAGCTCCGCCTTCATCAAAAACACATGACCCGCCATAGCCCCCCTCTTTTTTGCGGTTTCAAGCGGTTTTGGGTCCCCTGGTTTGAGTTGTTTTCTCTTTGCCTGCACAACGAACGGATTTCAGAGGTGCTTCTCTTTTACATGCTATTTTGTGCTTCTATGATTTGTGGTTTTACATGCTTTGTGGTTTTGAATGCACTTTTCCTGTTAATATTAGAAGATATACACACACAAAGCATGAGCACAAACCCAAAGCCGTGATCTCTCGTAGTAGGGGACCAGGGAGAGTAATGTTTCATCGATGTCAAAGACCTGCATCCTTCCCATCTCCCGCTAATTTTAGGGAGTTATATTCTTCATCGTCCTCGAGTCTCGAATGTGAATGTGAACGAGCCCCTCTTTTGTTCACCATATTCTTTTCTTCCACTTCCGGCTCGATTCGTCTTTATGCTCCAATGGCAGATACAAGATCTCGTGGAAGTTCATTAATGGCGAATTTGGGCCTGTCGTGAAGCACTCACCCACCGATTTGGTAGCTGTTTAAAGCCGAGTCTGTCATGGATATCATACAATTTTATGGCCGTTTCTGAGGAAAATCTTATTCTATATGTTTTGAAGTCTGTATTTGCGCATTATTTCTAGAGCTGAATATTAAGACATAAATAATGTTGGAGTAGAAAGGAATCGGAGAAAGTAAATATGCAAATCTTCAAGAGATGGAAACATACAACATGGAGGTAAGTTGAAGGTTACTAAAGAATGCAACTCAATAATGAGGACAGTGAATCAGTAATCTTCATCTTCTTCCTTTTCATCATCTAAATCGTCTGCAGCCACTTCTTCGTAGTCCCTTTCTAAAGCAGCCAAGTCTTCCCTGGCTTCAGAAAATTCACCTTCTTCCATGCCTTCACCAACATACCAGTGCACGAAAGTATGCTTTGCAAACATTAGATCAAATTTATGATCAATACGTGAGAATACCTCTGCAATCTTTGAATTGTTTGATCATGCATCTTTTGCTCTTGGAACTTTAGCTAAGTCTCCTCCGTGTACAATGTAGGAGGTTGGTAGTTTATTCCGCATTTGAAACCTGTTGGACACTGTTAAAAGCACTATACACTTCTTAGTATCTTAATAAGCATAAGAACAGAGCCTCTTCAATGAGGAGACTATTTCAAAATTTTCTTGGGCTTTTAGCCAGATGCTTATTTGTATTGTCTTCGGGAATCAATCGCCTAGGTATAATTTGGTGGGAACGTGTTGGGTCTCTCTACTGGGAACCATCATTAACGAAAAGATTGACCAAATTATTTCTACACAGCTGATTTCAGAAGACTCTCACAATAAAGTTTGCTGGGATTTGTCACTCGAGACTTTATTTGTAATATTCTTATACAACAAGATATGAAAAAGGATAACGGAACTCCATCTATCTATGAAGCCAAAAAAGCCTCAGAATTCTTGCTTTGTCATCACACTATGGGGGGAAACTCGAGAAATGGAGCAAAAATCTTACCAGTCTACAAATTGCACAGTGCGTTTTGTTTTGATTGATGAAACTGCTGCATTAACATCTTTTGGCACCACATCCCCTCTATACATTAGGCAGCAGGCCATGTATTTTCCTCGTCTGGGATCGCATTTGGCCATCATGCTATTGTCTTCGGACACGTAATTTGTAATTTATTTCACCGTCAAGGCTTCATGATAGACTCTCTCTTTAGATACTACTGGTGCATATGACGAAAGCATAAAATGAATTCTAGGAATGGAACAAGGTTTGTTTGAAACTCGTTATATCAACATTTAAGGCTCCTGAAACCTCAAAGAGGATGTTATTGAAGATATAACTTGTGACACGAGTCTATTCAAGTTTTTGTATGAAGGTCTTTCAATGTTTAGACACCGCTTGCATATGTCATAAATAGCTTCATTGTCGAGAGTACCGCAACATCCGTGTGCTCCAAGAGAGAATGCGTTGAAAGTACACTATTATATGGTTCAACAACAAAGCAGTAGAAACCGAAATCCAGAAAGTAGAAGGTATTAAATTAAGAAATAGTATCACCCTTTATGTAATGTCAACAACCATAGCGGTAGAATGGATTTTTCGCAAACTGTATAAAGGTATACAAAAGAAGAAAACCACAAGGAGTATCCAAAACAAAATACATGCAGTAATCCAATATTAAATCGGGAAAAAGCTCCAAAATGATCTTAAACTAAAAGAGTAACTAATGAGATATCAGAAAGAGGGTATCTTATTGTTTAATAGGGAGGGAAGAAACATGCTCATTAGTGAGAGTAAGTAATAATGTTTACTTAAAGGTCCAAACATCCTTGGTTAAACATGAGGAGTAAGAGGGTTTTGAAGGATGTTGAAACCATACCGAGGAGAAGGATATATAGTAAATCCCAGCTTTGATTTTCTTCCATAATCAATAGAAAGGCGTTCCAAGAGTAAAGATCCCACCTGGACCGGTACCTCCTCCAACAGCATTGAAAAATAAAAATCCTTGCAAACTGCTGCAATTGTCACAAAGCTTCCTTATTCGATCTAGACAGATATCTAATACATCTTTGCCCACTGTCAAGCACAGAAAAGAAAATCACTATCAAATTAACAAATGAACAAAAACTACCTAAGAATTCATCCAAACAATAGAATATAGAATTCATCTAGTATATCCTCACTTTCATACAACTTTGAAGTTTGTCCATCTCCCACAAGTGCCTATCTTGGCATATATTTCCTTTCATGCCAAATTTTCTCAACAGATGATCGGATGACAAAAACCGGTTCCCACCCACATATATGCAATTTGTAGGCAACCAAAGAGGATTTGAGATGCAAGGCAAAGTGGTGGAAAAATGGATTGAAAGGGCATATGTGCTTGGATAATATTGCTTCATAAACCAGCTAGTTGCTCAACAAAGATATATTGCTTAACAAACGAGCTAGCCTCTCAACAAAGAAATTGATTCATTGTGAGATGGATTTGAAATGGAAGGGGAGAATTCTTTTGAAAGATAACCCTCGTGGAATTTACATGTTAATTTTGAGCCTGAGCCTCACGAGATCAAATTAATAAAATAAGCCAATTTTCTAAATTTCAAATAAGCCCATAACCAGTCTCTCTTTGGCTAAAACTCTATTGATATTATCCCAAATGAGAAAGACATGATGGGTACAATAAATCATTAATTTTTAAAACTCTGCCTAAATATGTGTTGTTATGAGAGTCAAGAACAGGAGATCTGACCACTGTAATGGCCTCAAGAAAAGTTGTTAGCTGCATCTTCCTTGCCAGAAATAAGTTGGTCCGGATGGAAGAGTTGCCTATATGTGCCCGCCCTAACCTCGTCTATGATATTTGTTGGTTCAAGATCAACAAACAGAGCTCGGGAACATACTTTCCGGCTCAGCCTCATCGAAGAAAGTGCTATGTGCGTAGTTTATCCCTCTCATTGCCTCATCGCTGCATTTAAAAACCAGTTCAGCGAAATAAATTCATTGCCATACCGTTCTCTGTATATAATGTTGAACAGTGTTTCATAAAGGTTACTAGAAGGCCTTACCTAGACAAGAAACCATCCCCATTTGAATGCCGTGCTCTAAACAAAATAGTTCCCAGCAGTGTTCCCGGTTGTATTCGGCCTATCCTATGTGAATATTTATGATCTCTCTCATCTCCTTGATAACTGCTTATCGTCCTCCACAATCTCTTTCCCGATATTTTCTTTAGATAATGTTCCACTCCTTCAAGAGGTAATTTCCTGTATTCCACTCAAGATTGAGTTATGTAGCCAAATAAACTAGTAGTAATCTGCATGGCAAAATTTTGAAATTTGATATCAAATACAAATACCTAAAAGTTCCAGGTATAGTATAGTTAATTTTCTCGCACTTCCATTTGTATGCCTCGTCAATTATTTGTATTTTTGGAGATTGTCTTCCTATCTAGGCCTAGGACGGCAAAGCATGCTTTGGCTAATCAAGTAGTTTGCATGCTTGCTATGCATTATGATGTGTTGCTTTGTTTGGATGCCAGTGTCTCATATGCTAATCCATTGATTAAAGTTGAAAGCTCAGCTATAGATACTGGCCCGTAGGGGTTACGAGCGAGTAAAATAACCCAAGGACCATTCACTTCATCCTGCAAACGGTAAAAGCTCAATAGAGAGATTACCTTGACGTCGGCTGCAAGATGCTTCCAATAGTTGCCATTGGCAAATACCGGTGCTTATATTGATTGATTAAAGACATGCTTGATATATGTTTACATATAAGACCTGCTGCAATAAAATGGAAAGTCTTATTATGAACATTATATGATTACATAATAGCCCATTATAATTTAGGATATAATGTTCCTCATCCTGGATATTGCCCTCGCCCAATCACAAGCCGATTGCGTACACCTTTAAGATTAAGTTCATTGGGTCGGCTATTTACCTCCCTCTGTGGCGAAGTATATCACCTACCCCTTGAGAGCAAAAAAATACATCACATGCATTTGCTGGGACGGCAAAAAAATCCTAGATTTTGGGGATGGAATGGGATGGCTATTAAATAATATTTATATGTTTTAACTTTGTTCAATGAAATTTAGGGGTTTAAACTATCTTTAATGCTTTTCAAAGTACTTTCAAGATTCAAATACAATGTTTTTGGTAAAAGAACAAAAATTAAAGTAAATTTACATCAAAATAGTTTTAAAAATTTAAAATAGGGGATGTCCCTCCTCAAAGTCCCAAGTCCCAAAATGTTTGGAACATCCGGGACATCACCAAAATCTATGGGATGCGTCCCTGTGTAACATTTTGAGACAAAGCCAAATGTGAAGACTCTTTTGAGTCAAGCCTAATGTCGTTCACAACAAGGCATGAAATTTTTTTGTAGCAGATAATAGCCATATTAAATCTTCTAAACATCTCTGTACCTCTTACAAAATATTGTTTTGAAAAATCACCCCCAACATACAGGTACCACATAACAGATGAACCCACAAGTTTATGATGGGTGTTATTTTACCAAGAATTGTCGGCAAACTTAAGTTGCAGATGCCACAATTCATATTTATCCCACACATTAAAGCAGTAGAAGAAGCGGTCCATCCCTTAGGGGCTTTAGAGGAGTGGGGAATTATTGAAAGCGCTCACCAACACTTTAAAATACATAATAAAAGTCCCATCCTGAGATGGTTAAGACAATCAGTGATAGCGAAAGCTCACTATCCTGAAGTAGGTCATTGGTTCAGATCGTAGTGCACCCACATTTTTATGGCTGGAGTTTTCCTTGTAGATCTGTGATGACCCTCATTCAAAGAAGGATTGAAGCTTAGAGGATAGTGTTAAGATTGTAATTCATACTTGTCCCCGCTTTGTTGAAGAAAATAACAAACTGCCCTTAACAGGATGCTGGAAGTGCTTGCCCACACTTGATAATCCATGCTAAAAGCCCCAGGGAGTTGGGGAGGAGATAGTCTTCAGGTACTCATCTAACATCAGGTAGTTGAGGAGTGCATAGGGAAATATGTCTCCTCTAACCGATAAGACGGAGAGGAAAGGTGGGTGCTTGACAGAAAGCTTTGAGGAGATTGTGAATGGCACAAAATCTCATTAATATAAGATATTCTTCGTATAGCACGAGATAGCCTCGATGAAACATTCTATGAGATAGCAATAGACTCAATGGAATAGATGTCATCCAAATGCCTCAAGGCACTCTCCATTATACTATCAACCAACTACTCTCACCTCCAGTTTTACAAGCAAAAATACGCATAACTAAAGGTAGGGTACTCAAAAGTGCTCAATTACACTTGAAAATTTGTAATAAGAGCCCCATGATCCATCATTAGATGGTGATAGTGAACGAAATTTCCCACAAGTAGATCACAAGTTAAAATCCTAGTGTGCCTATATATTCAACATGGTATTAGAGCCATAGCTAGAACTTGCCTTGTGAACGTGCTAGCACCCTTGATCGAAGAAGGATTAATCGAGGGTGGAGAGTGTGGTGGGTGATTGTAGGTGTTGCGATCACACATCCATACTTGTCCTCCACTGTCAAAGAAAAATGCAAACTGATGCTTAGAGGGTATTGGATGTGCTTGGCATGCGCTTGAGAACCATAATAAAAGCCCTGGAAGAGATGAATGAGTAGCTCGTGGTAGAGAGCGGCTCGCCGTCTACAAGTAGATCCTGGATTCGATTTTTGTCCAATTTTCAACATACCTTAGCAAACTTTGTCTCCTAATATATTAGTCATAAAACTTTCTTTCGAACTCAAAAGAGAACGTTGTGATTGCAAGTCACATATGTGACAACTAGGATTTGTGCACTAACCACGGCCTATTAGGACAATCGCTTCCAAAGACAGCAACTGAGCAGCTGGCAAGATGTAGCACTAACTACCGAGAGGCCATCCGATCTCTGTAATTTGGGTTATACACCTACTAGAAGATGAAATCATCCCATCCTTGTTAATAATGTAATCTTAATACGTACCATGCAAACAAGAAATGCCTAATCTCACCCCTAATCACTCAAAGAAAAAAATTGTCGTACTCATGTGATCATCCGCTCGAACATTTAGGTCCGAACTAAGAACAATTAAGTATACCAAGGCTGTCATTGGAAAAAATTTAGATCACAATGGCATATTAATACAATACCCAGAGAATTCGGACTCTCGCCGCTAGATAAAACTGAAAATACTTCAAAGAAAATTGGGTGAATCTTACCTCTAGGCTCCAAGACTTCCCGGCTTGAATCATCCTTGTTTCTCTCAAAATATCGTCAGATAGCGTCAACATCCACTTTCCAACTCCTCTAAACAAAACGATAACAACTTTAAAAATAAATAATAAAAATAAAAGATAACATTGATAATTTTATGATAAAAATCCAGGAACCCCTTTGTGTGGACAAGAGATCTTTGCACTTTATCTTACATATACTACCACTTGCACCTTTTGGGGTGCAATGAATGTGCCAATACGAAAGTCAAAGGTTCATTTTTAAGATGTTTCCAAAATTGTTAAATGTTTTCCAGCGCTTATGATGTTTCCCTGGTGGTGTTAAATGTTTTCCGACACATTTCTGGCACACTATGATGTTTTTGGTTGTATTTAATGTTTCCGATGGCTATGACTTATTTTCCAATGTGAGATAGATTTTGAGGGATCTTTTTGGAATGCATGTCCAAAGAAAAAGCCTAATTATTCAAATTTGTGAATGTGCATATTCGTTTGGATTTATTTACTTAGTTTCGTGGTTTAGCATTTTTTAGGGTACGAGAGTTCTTTACATTTGCATTTCAGGGGTAACCTTGGGCTTTGATATGTGATCAAATTCACATAGGATTTACACTGAGTTTTTTTTTCGTTGAGTTACATTGTGATACCCGACCATCAAGATGGATCTAAAAAAATGTTCGAAACCATATGTTACATTTGAAGCCTTCATAAAGATAGCCCCACAAACACATAATTTTGTTAAAATTAGGTTAGCATAGCCCCACAAACACGTAATACTTGTTAAAATTAGGTAAAAGACGCATACATCTTGATGGTTGGGTATCCAAAGTGTAACTCAACAAAAAAAACGGTGTAAATCCTGTGAATTTGATTGCATATCAAAGCCCAAGGTTACCCCGAAATACAAATGTAAAGAACTCGTACCCTAAAAAAACACTAAACCCCGAAACTAAGTAAATAAATCCAAACGAATATGCACATTCGATTGACTTTGAATTTCTAAATAATCAAACTTCATAAAATATTGTGCATTATTATGCTTATCGCAAAACCCTAAACCCACGGGCAACAAGGCTAATTAATCAAATGTGAATACATACTTGATTTTGCTAGCTCCTTTGAGGTCGAAGATGGGATCCTTGTGGTCACGAGAGATTTTTATAGGCCTTGAGAAAGTAGCATTCAAACGATTGGTGAAAGTCTCCTCGACGGCCATTTCTTCCCATTTTTCGAACACAAATTTGGCAAGGGTTTCATTTTCGAGTAATGTGCAACATTCCTTCCGGATGCCATTGTTGGTCTCGATGGAGTTGGGGAAAGCAAAGAAATCAATGTATGCCCTACGCCGGTGATGATTTAACAAGCATAAATAACATTTCATGAATATTAAAAATACGAAAGTGTTTGTGAAAGCATTCACTGCGTAGTATATAACTAGCTGCTTGCTTCTCAGGGGTAGCAAGGATACGCCGTTAGTTAATAAATAAATGAGGATTTTAAAATGATGGAATCATTTCCATTCACACAAATAATCGACTTGAGGCCTTTTTGGCAGCGATCAAAAAATCTACTTTATCTTTCTAATGGCTACCAACAAATTAAATTTGTCACAATAAACCCAGAGGTCTGTCATATGAAAATAGCTACTAGACATTGTCCAAAATTTTGAAAGCTTTTTCAGGCTTCGAGAAGAGCATTATTGTTGCCTATTTCCATGGTAAGCCTGCAATGAAAAGCGAGCGTTAACTATAAACTTAAATGTATACATCAAGCGGCCATGCTAATCTGAATCACTGTCCATATTCCCTCTTGTTTCCAGAAAATATTTAGAGTTACTGCAGCTTTGAAGGGGGAATTTTGTTTGAGGCCGTTTGAGAAGTGGCGATCGATAATAGAGTTGGATAGATTTTAGTGCTAAAAGGAGGGACAAAATCAAGTAAAAGTGTAGAATATCATACCAAAAATTGGAAGCCCTTTATAGCATAACTTTCCTTTCCATATACAATAAAATTTCGTTATATTTAAGGAAAATGTATAAAATACAAATAGAGAGTATTTAATCATAGTAAAACTAATTCATACCCACATGGATGAGTATGTGTTTGAGGGATTTGTTTGGAAATCCCTATTTATGTTTAATGCAAAATTTTGGTTGATATTCGCAAAGTGCTTTTCTAAATGCTTGAACGGGGCATAAAAGTCTCATGGTTAGTGATGATTGTAGTGTAGGGTGGGAATGGTAAGGATGCATTGAAATAGTTTGAAGAAAAACCAGGATAGGAATACAACACAATGGTTCACATTGCAATTAAAATCCCATAAATGGCATGTGGTTTTACGTTTACAAGTATATCGATCCATTTACTTCGCAGATCTGTCAGAAGAGGCATGACGATACGGGAAGTGTTCTTTTGGTTATGTATTCGAAATGCGGTGGTGTAGATAAGGCACGCTAACTGTTTAACAAAATACATCATTGAGATGTCACCTCCTAGACAACTATGATTGTTGGGTATGCATGAGATGGGTGCTTCAACAGGGCTCATAATCTTTTTGAGAAAATGGCTAAAGAGAATGTGGTCTATTGGAAGGAAACGATTACCGAGTATGCTCAGAATGGGCATATTGATGAAGCCCTAATCTTGTTTTAGAAATTGCCTCAAATTTATGTCATGGATGTTTGTCAACAAATAAAACATGCATGTGTGAGGTTGGATCGTGTTTTGTAAGCATGTTGCAAACTCCACAACTCCACAACCTTTTCAGCATCCTACCAACTTTTGTCAAATGAAAGATTTAGAACAGGGATCCAGCGTAAGTTGCAACTCGTATGCAATTGCTAGTATAACAACTCTATTTACATTAGGTTGTGAGAATCGTTACCAATTTTTATATCTAGCCACGATAGTATAAATAAGAGTATTAAAAGCATTTTATGGACTTTTGACAACGTTTCTTTGTAAAGAAGAAAACCAATAAGACACATAAGAGTTCTTTTCAAGGATAAAATACATAGAAAAATTGTTAGACTTTGTGCCTTAAATTTCCCATGTGCATACTCTAAATACTATTTTTCCTACTCTCGGTAAAATATTGCCATATTTAAGATCTTTTTAACTATTAAAGAACTAATGTACTCACTCCATAAGCGTTTCGCCTTAAGATATGCAAACCAAGCCTCTGATTAAGATGCAAAGCATGCTCGAAGTGATTTTCAGTCCATTACTTCATTGCAGTTGGGTTCCAGCCTAAGGTTATTGTACACTACAGAGCTAAGCCAAACCCAGGCCAAAAAAGAAAGAAGGAAGGAAATATATAATTACCCACGAGAATTTGACAAAGTACAGTGTAAGGAGACGAGACTTTGGACTGTGCCTCGGAAAGTACTATATACTTTAATCTTGTAAGTATATTTGTTTCTTATACATTGATATATCGATGCCTGGTGAATGCCATCGTTGCACAAATGAAGGCAATGGCAACAAATACCATTGCGATGTGTGCCACTTTTTTACACATATTTATCACCTTCTTCATATTCATATGACTGTAAGTAATATTTTCGATGACCATAGCTTGTAACAACACCAACACCACCCCCATTGACAAGAAAAAACTAACTGCGTTCATCACCACAAATATTTTGAATTCCAAGCTTTACATGGCTTCTGTCTCGAGCCCCATGGGGAGCGTAAACATGATGAGAAAGCTGAAGCAGAGAAGCATCGTAGCCACCGCTATAAATCCATCACCGCGGCTCTTGTCGCCTGTGTTGAATTCATCTGCCAGGAAGCCATTGCATTATAGAATATTTGGTGCAATAGAAAAATCTACCTGCAGGAAACATAGTGGGAGGGACCAAAGATAATCCAGCACCCTTTAATGTTTACATCGATTGGGGACCAACAAAGGAGGGATGGACTTGTAATGAGTCCAATAAGCTACACTAGAAGGAGGATTCTTGACACGAGAGACGGCTATCTATGGAAAAGGATAAAGTTTAATGTATGATGATAAGATAAGAACATAAAGATAGGTTTCTTCTACGAAATTAGAAAGAAAATCCTGCCATGCTGCTGATCTGAAGGGACAGCTCAAATATGCCACTTCTTTGATTTGTCTTAAAAAAAAATTCAAGTACTGAAATTTAAATAATAGATGCATATCTTTGAAGTTACTAAATATGATTTCTACTCCCCAACCCAAGCAAATAGGAGGTTTGACCAGTCCCCTCTTCATCTGTCCCCCAACAGAACAAAATGGATAAGGAGTAGGAGATAGAGGTGGAGAAGAAATAGGAGCGAGAGTAGGAATTTATGTTCTTAACTTGATCACCTTAGTTCAACAGAATGGACAAATATAGCTCTCTATCCGAAAAAAAAATGCTAGGCAGTACCCAATGAATAAAATTTGTAACACAAAAGGCCGAATTGGGAATGTTTATAGCCCAATCACCACGTTTATGTGTGGAGGACTTCAAGGTTTACAGTCTAACAGCCGCACATATCAGAGGAAAAACTATGGAATCAAGAAAGTTTCTGGCAATGACTTGGTTTGTCTGAACCCAAGAAATTTTAAGCGTGTCCCCCATCAGTTTGTCTTGTGGGAACCAGACAGAAAAGGTAAATGGTGAGAACTATATTTGAATTTGAGATCAGAATAGCTTCTATTTTTCACTGCTCCAACATGATGAAAGCCTTCTCATGAGTGAAAAGAAGAAAGTATTGGAGCACAGTGAATATAAGAGCCTATACTTCTCTGCATTTCTGATTACCCATGCAATGAGTCACATCAAGGTCTGAGCTTGTGTAGTTGAGATTTGGACAGAGAAAGAATGCAAAAATGAATACCACCAATGTCAGTGGGCATGTCAATGGGCTTTTGACATTGTTCAAAATGATTTAGAGATGTCATCTCTTCACAAAGTTAGCGTTAGGCCTCCAGAGAGCATGATGCACTCTATTAAAGATTCTGTGAAGGAGACCTTTTTTCCTGATGATCCCTTCAAGCAATTTAAGAACCAGCCAAGAAAAAGGAAGCTTTTATTGGGAGTCCGATATATATTTCCTATTCTTGAATGGGCACCCAGATATTCCTTTAAGTTCTTTAGGTCGATCTTATCATTTGGTATAACTATAGCCATTCTTGCCATACCACAGAAAGGAAACTAACTTCATGTCTATTTACAAATTTAGATTATAGTCTTAAAAGAGAATTTGTTTAAGGCATGAAAACTAACTTTATGCCTATTTAATTAATTATATTATAGTCTTAAAGAAAATTTGTTTAGAAAGGGTTTGATAAAGCTTATACAAGGTCTGTGTTAATGTGCTATTCTTATGCAGGGTATAAGCTACGCCAAGCTAGCCAATCTTCCTCTTATTGTTGGACTTTGTGAGTAGTGATTATTTACTGTATATCTTTTGATTTTTTGAACGATATCTAAAAATGGCATTTCTGAGCTGATATAATCCATAAATAAATTGTCTTCATCTTATATTTCTCATCACTTTTCTGAAAGCTACGGACCTATTTCCATCATGTTTGCTTGGTAGATATAATCTTCAATTCTTCAGGATTTCCACAGGTACACATTGTAGATATTATATCAGGAATATACTGTGTTCTATTTTTTTGATATAATCTTATTGCTGCCAGATGATTTGAAGTTCCTTTCTATATTTTTGGATTTCAGCATTCCTTTCTAATCTTATTCTATGCAAAAAGAAGCAATCATCAAAAGTAACATCTTCATTTGTGTTTAAAGGTATTGATGAAACTTTTAACAATGTTTTTTCATCAATATTGTTTATTTTGATTATGCATGACCATATATTATGTATTAATTTTAAAACTACATTTTTTAACCACAAAGAAATCAAATCAAATGAAAGAAAATAGCGGTTGTGGAAAAAATCAACCACAAAAACATAGGATGACAACACGTCTTTGTAATGGCCTTTTCAAACGGGTAAGGAAATGTGTTATTTGTTTTTTATTGAAATATAATTTTTGTAGTGGATTATGTGTTATGAAATGCTTATTTTCGACAACATAGTGTTTGTTTTTTAACATAAACATAGATTAATGATGAAAAAATTGAAGAGGAAAAAGCATTTGTTGATAAAAAAAAAAAAGTGAATTCAGATTTTGAAGAAGAATTTGACACGAAACTAAACATAGATGACAGTAGTGATCAAAATGATGAAGATTATGAGGTAGAGGAGGAAGATGAAGATGAAGATTGGGTGCCTAGTCCGAGCCATAAAGCATCCAATGAGTGCAAACATCAAAGATCAGTAAGTAGTGTTATTTATAATTTTTGTTTTGCATGAATAAAACACTTTTATTCGTATTCAACTTATGTTAGTATGTCTTAGATTTATTAGGATTTTCCAATTTTGTGTTCTTTTAGTGTCCATATATTTTTACATTTGCATAACAATTTCAACTAAAGAGTTATAGGATTTCCCTACACATCAATTGTTACTCGAGTCCCGATATTTGCGATACTTGTTGAGTTTCACAATTGTCCTAGATGCAAAGAGTTTATTGGATTTTACACAAATTTGAAGTAGCCACAACTAAGAGATGTTTTTATACTTGTTTGAGACAAGAATGACCAAATAGGCCTACCCGCATTGCCATACAACAAATAGTTTCATTAGGATCTGTCTCTTCTCACCTTTTCCATGTGTCTCAAAGTCATTGGATGTGTTTGAAGTAACATTCACAACAATAACAAATGTTTGAATTTTTCCAAAACCGATCATATGAGTTTTTATTACTTTTATCCTTTAGCATTTGTACTTGCTTTATAGATGATCGATCTACGTCCTATGCCCTTTCGCCAACCTATAAAATTTAACTATGTGTGGCGAGGTCTTTGCATGGCCTTAATAGTAGAAGGTACTAATTCTCAGGATAGTCCATTAAGCACAATTACGTATTCATGCAATAGTGAATCGCCACCAGTTAGTTGCCATTATGGAAATGGGGGTAGTTTAGCTTGGTTTACTTATGTGCTTTTGGTGGATTGGAAGTTGTTGATATGACAATCTATGTGATCTGACCCTGGCTTAACTACATAACATTGGTGGTTTTATAATTTGTTGATTATTAGGGCATTCCCAAGGCCTATTGGATTTTAACTCATGTTTTGGATGCTAGTTCAGTAGACCTAAACCTGTCAATCCCCTGTTATCACTCAGGGAAGCTCTATGATATCTGTCATATATATTTTGTAACATTTATAGGGCACAGTTGGTCCTTTGAAGAACAAATTTAGTATTTCATGTTTTGAAGCAAGAAAGATAATCATGCATTTTCCTTAACTTCACTTTAGATTTCCTGGGCCTTGACATCAATAAAATGAACAAATACAATCTGAACCTCGTTTATCTTACTTAAGAATTGTGATTGAATGAGATTGCACAATTTAAGAAGTTTGGTACTGAGAGGATTCACCGAACTCAACTCACCTGGAAAATTAGCCGAGTAGATTGACTCGGCCCAAGACTAAGTCAATGGTCATGCCTCACTAAGCCCGAAGGGAAAGTTTTAAAGTTTAAATGAGGGAAAAAAAAATCATTTAAAAAGTTTTTCCAATTTGTTTTTTTGTGAGGAAGGTATTCTTATGGCAGAGCGATATTGACTTTTACTCTTTGGCCCACCGTGTTTTTGTTGAGTCCGATTCTGTTACTTTGGTTTTGATGGTATCAATGTGGTGGGTATTCAAACATGTCTTGTGGTTGTGAATGGAACAAAAGAAAAAATTGTTTGTTTAAACACATGATTGTTAGAACTTGGGAGTGGTATCGTAATGATTATTTTAGGCAATTTTCACCTGTTATTAATTTTTATTTTGTTCGATTATGTAAATATCAATTCGAAATGAAAGAGGATGAGAGATCCCAATAATGCATTCTTAGAAACATCAAAGACTGTCAAATTATTTAAAGCATAAGTATTTTAAAGTGACAAATTTGTATAAATATTGAAACCTGCATCATTTATCACGGATGACAACACAATACGTTGTTGAACTGTTTTAATTAAAGTAGAAGGGCATAAGTGGGAAATTATTACAAAGTGATTCAATTAAACAACCTTGAATAGATACATAACATTATAAAATGCAAAATAAACATTAAAAATCCATTTTGTTGAGGCAACAACGTATTACGTTGAGAAATAACCTACTTTGGTATAGATCATGTAGGAGCATAAAAAGATGGTATCACAGTTTTGGATATTATAATGAGCATATCTTGTAAACTAATAATGTGTTTGTTCATCATTTCTCAAGGGTAACAACATAATATGTTGTTGAACTGCTGCAATCTAAAATTACCCTTAAATTCCATTTGTGTTGGTATCATCTTCAAGTTCTTCAACAAGCCCCCTTTCCCTATCTCGTTCTGCAGCTCTTTTTAATTCATCCTCCCATGTTAGTCGACGTGATACACGACTCTTTTTTACAATAGGAAAACTAGCTTTCCTATTTGTTGGACATGGGCGCCTTCGATTCAACATCTTCTCTATAAAATCTCTCTCTCGATGAAGTGTATTGTTGAATCCATCATCTACAGGTCTAAATGGTTGTGCCTCATGATGTTGCACACCTAATATAGAAGATATTTGGCTTCCCCTCAATCGGTTTGTTGTTTCCACAAGTGTATTCTCTAATAAATTAAGAAATGACTTGTTTAGAGGACCAACAAGACTATTATCTACTATTTTTCTGATCCTTCTCACTTGTGGGCTCAAGTGTTCATCTTCTTCATTTATAACATGTTTATCTTGTTGCAAAACATGCATAGAGTCTTCACAGGTGTTTGGAGGATTCCATGCTTGACCAAAAGGATCATCAACCACATGTTCATCTCCACATGCAACATTTGGAGCACAAAATAAACCCTGGAGAACATTACAAATTAGTATAATAAATCAAAGATTTGAATAAAAACCAAAATTAATAGAATTTAGATACAATAAATTACTATGTTGCAAAATCTTGAAAAACATTTTGCCTAGAATACCTGAACATTAAAGTTTTCTCTCGCTGAATTCTTTTTCATCATATTCACTTTAATTATGTGCTTACATAAGTACCCATTCTTTGACACTCCACATCCACACATTGCCAAATGTGGGGTTTGATACCATACTTCATAGTGACAAGTATCATCCGTCTGGCTGTGAACCCATGCTAACCGTGGGTCAGAGGTATGGAAGGTGACATAATAATCAGGAATGGATTGTGCATGCAACCATTGGTTATTTTCTAGTTTCTCCACTTTGAAGTTACGGTAGAACCCACTTTCCTTACAACATTGACTCCACCAATAATATATAAAAACAACTGTGATTAATCGATGTATCACCTACCAACCTGCGATGAGATGCTTTTCGAATGGAGGATAACCACTTACTCTTAAGTATAGAGTGATATGCCTCTATTGCAGCATTTGTTTCTTGCCCAACATGCTTTAAAGTCCGTAGATGTCTCACCCACATTCCAATTCTTAGAAGCCAGTGTTCCTGCCAATATTTAATAAATTTTATCTCGTCCGCAAAATCTGTAACAAAATCTTGTGCCATTTGAATAGCACTCTCCTCATTATTTGAATGGTGCATAATTTCCCCCAACCTATTAAACATTACACGTCTTTTTTGATCTTCCTTAACCTTGGCAACAAGATTCTTCAACCATGCCCTCCGTACATGCCAGCTGCATAAGTATACTTCACACCCAAAAACTTCTCTGTATTTGAAAATGAATTGTATTAGAATCTTAAAAATTTGATAGCAAACTTAATATCTATAATTTAAATTTATATATTCTAACAATATACACAAAGATTAATTTACAACCTAATAGCATTGATTTCAACTCTGTAGCATCATCTACCATGAAAGAATTTAGTTTCCACTCAAGCATATGAGCATGTGCTCTATTCACCAGACTTTTTCATCCATTGGGTTAAGTTCTTAGTCATAGCTCTTGACATTATAACCCATCTGCAACCTGGTAGGCCCATGTGTTTGGAATCGAATGCGAGGATGGTATAGAGTTTGAAATATGGAGAGTTCGCAATGCAATAACAATGTGAATTAGTAGATTATTGGTAAGAAAATGTAACATATTTTTTGCAGAATTTTTTTATTGATAAGATTATGTAAAAGAGAATACCTTCATTCCATTGGTCCCAAAAGTGGCGTCCATTGCAAGTATGTTGTTATGGCCATATTTTAACATCCACTCAAGTTGTTGCGGCATTTGAATGCCCATGATAAACGGCACGTGACCATATTCCTCAATGTTTCCTTCATACTCTTGGTATTCAAAACATATATTTGGATTTTGATCTTGCCATACTCTCACACTTTGGGCATCATTTCTGTCATACATGTACTTTTTGCTTTTATTTTTATATCAATATTATGAACATCATGGGAAGACAAGAAATCATCATGTTTTGTTTTCCCATCAAACAAGGCTAGCTTCTCATGAACCATTTCACGGTGCTTTTGCAACACAATATCAGCTGGCATTCCTAATAACAATAACTTTTCTACCCATTCTTGCAATTTCTTACTAATATGTGGCGCATAATAAGCTCGTGTCCCTTCAAATTTGTGATTTTTTTGGCCATGGCATATATGATTGTTGTTATCCACATGATCCATCTGAGGATATGTGATAAGTGCATATTCACTTCTTTTCATAAGAATTTGCACATTAAAATTGCATTGGCAACCAAATTTTATATGTTTACGTCCGTGTCTACTCCCGTCCCTCTAGTTGGAACCTTGGACTTATCATATGGCAAAGCATCCTCTTCTTTAAAGTCTTCGTGCCCATAGCTACACCAATATCTGCAAAATGTCACTAAAAGTGAGTCATAATAAAGTAAACAACAATTTTAAAGCGCATTAAAAACATCACCGAACATTGCCACATCATACATTATATAACTGATGGTGCTATCAATTCGAACCCGGTGTGTACTTTCCTTATGGGTGATGAATGACTCCAATGTTTGTAATAACTTGTTGGAAATGATGTTCGCTGACATTCCCCTTTAATAAAATCATCTACTCGTCCAACTTCTATCCATGCAACAAAATCCCCTTCCACTCCACGATTATCTTTAACTTTGCTCCAAACAACATCTAATGCAGAGAAAACGGTCCTTAGGAGGATCATGTTGGATAGGAATGTCTAACAAGCGCTTCCACTTTGAGTCTCTCTCGATTATACATTGATGTTAATAACACTACAAATTATTAAAATTTGGAAAAAAATGCCCAAGCTAACACACTATACAATTAGACAATAACACTAACCATTTTATATTTATATTATAGCCGATGCTAAAATGATAGGACTCGCCTGCATTCACAAATGTTCAATATGTTAAAGAAATTGAGGATCATTATTAAAAAATTCAGGTCAACAAAAAAGTAAAACGACATCAATAATCTATTAAAACGACATCATACATATATAAGATTAAACAATAGAGTATCTTTTCTAAGTTATTTAAGGTTGAGAAATGCTTAAAATCACTTTCTTGCCAGTATAGAAGAGAATTAACCCAAAAATAGCTCTCAAGGGTATCAAAAATCATCACTAGCATCAATATAAATGGACTAGTAGCTCGGAGTTAAAAGGTAAATGTGGACAGTTAGGGGGGTCAACGACCTTACTAAAAGTACTTGTCATTGGTCAGTATGCTTGGAAGTCGACTTCAATGCTTGATTGCTCGAAAAGACAGTGTATGCATACAAAGAAAGATTGAGGGCACGGTGGTAGAGAAGAACAACAACATGAATATGAGAACGTGACATGCTCCTTGAGGAGGATCTACTGAGCTAAGAGGTACACCAACTATAATGAATATAGCTTCTAAGAATATCGTTTTCCACCGTTTAGCCCGGGTGACAACGTAATTCATTGTCGTCGTGTCAAAATTAAATTGTGAGAGGATGAACTGGAAAGTATTCCAGTTTAATTGAATCAAACAACTTCTAATAGAGTATTCAGCGCTAAACAATCTTTATAAATGCAGGTCGTCAAAGAAACAACATATTACGTTGAGAAACCACCTTCTTAGATATAGATCCTGTTGGCACACCAAGATCTTAAATTATAGTTTTATACAGTACACCATGTACCTTATGGAGCCTAGTAACGAGTCAGGTCATCGTTATCGCGGGCAACAACGTAATGTGTTGTTAAATTGCTGTACTCATAGTAGCTCGGAGTTAAAAGGTAAATGTGGACAGTTAGGGCAGTCAGCGACCTTACTAAAAGTACTTGTCATTGGCTGTATGCTTGGAAGTCAGACTTCAATGCTGATTGCTCGAAAAGACAGTGTATGCATACAAAGAAAGATTGAGGGCACGGTGGTAGAGAAGAACAACAACATGAATATGAGAACGTGACATGCTCGTTGAGGAGGATCTACCGAGCTAAGAGGTACACCAACTATAATGAATATAGCTTCTAAGAATATCGTTTTCCACCGTTAGCCCGAGTGACAACGTAATCCGTTGTCGTCGTGTCGAAATTAAATTGTGAGAGGATGAACTAGAAAGTATTCCAGTTTAATTGAATCAAATAACTTCTAATAGAGTATTCAAGTGCTAAACAATCTTTATAAATGTAGGTCGTCAAAGAAACAACGATTACGTTGAGAAACCACCTTCTTAGATATAGATCCATTGGCGCACCAAGATCTTAAATTATAGTTTTATACAAAGTACACCATGTACCTTATGGAGCCTATTAACGAGTCAAGGTCATCGTTATCGCGGACAACAACGTAATGTGTTGTTAAATTGCTGTACTCATAGTAGCTTAGAGTTAAAAGGTAAATGTGGACGAGTTAAGGCGTCAGCGACCTTACTAAAAGTACTTGTCATTGGGTGTATGCTTGGAAGTCGACTTTAATGCTGATTTCTCGAAAAGACAGTGTATGCATACAAAGAAAGATTGAGGGCACGGTGGTAGAGAAGAACAACAACATGAATATGAGAATGTGACATGCTCCTTGAGGAGGATCTACCGAGCTAAGAGGTACACCAACTATAATGAATATAGCTTCTAAGAATATTGTTTTCCACCGTTTAGCCCGGTGACAACGTAATCCATTGTCGTCGTGTCGAAATTAAATTGTGAGAGGATGAACTGGAAAGTATTCCGGTTTAATTGAATCAAACAACTTCTAATAGAGTATTCAATAGCGCTAAAAAAACTTTATAAATGCAGTGTCGTCAAAGAAACAACGTATTACGTTGAGAAACCACCTTCTTAGATAGAGATCCTGTTGGCGCACCAAGATCTTAAATTATAGTTTTATACAAGACACCATGTACCTTATGGAGCCTAAGTAACGAGTCGGTCATCGTTATCGCGGGTAACAACGTAATGTGTTGTTAAATTGCTTTGTACTCATAGTAGCTCGGAGTTAAAAGGTAAATGTGGACAGTTAGGGCAGTCGATGACCTTACTAAAAGTACTTGTCATTGGATGTATGCTTGGAAGTCGACTTCAATACTAATTGCTCGAAAAGATAGGTGTATGCATACAAAGAAAGATTGAGGGCATGGTGGTAGAGAAGAACAACAACATGACTATGAGAACGTGACATGCTCCTTGAGGAGGATCTACCGAGCTAAGAGGTACACCAACTATAATGAATATAGCTTCTAAGAATATCGTTTCCACCGTTTAGCTCGGGTGACAACGTAATCCGTTGTCGTCGTGTCGAAATTAAATTGTGAGAGGATGGCTGGAAATTATTCCAGTTTAATTGAATCAAACAACTTCTAATAGAGTATTCAAAGACACTAAAAAAATTTATAAATGCAGGTTGTCAAAGAAACAACGTATTACGTTGAGAAACCACCTTCTTAGATATAGATCCTGTTGGCGCACCAAGATCTTAAATTATAGTTTTATACAAAGTACACCATGTACCTTATGGAGCCTAGAATGCTTAGTCGGGTCATCGTTATCGCGGCAACAACGTAATGTGTTGTTAAATTCTTTGTACTCATAGTAGCTTGGAGTTAAAAGGTAAATGTGGATAGCTAGGCGGTCAACGACCTTACTAAAAGTACTTGTCATTGTTTGTATGCTTGGAAGTCGACTTCAATGCTGATTGCTCGAAAAGACAGTGTATGCATACAAAGAAAGATTGAGGGCACGGTGGTAGAGAAGAACAACAACATGAATATGAGAACGTGACATGCTCGTTGAGGAGGATCTACCGAGTTAAGAGGTACACCAACTATAATGAATATAGCTTCTAAGAATATCGTTTTCCACCGTTTAGCTTAGGGTGACAACGTAATCCGTTGTCGTCATGTCAAAATTAAATAATGAGAGGATGAATTGGAAAGTATTCCGGTTTAATTGAATCAAACAACTTCTAATAGAGTATTCAGCGCTAAAAAACTTTATAAATGCAGTCGTCAAAGAAACAACGTATTACATTGAGAAACCACCTTCTTAGATATAGATCTTGTTGTGGCACACCAAGATCTTAAATTATAGTTTTATACAAGGTACACCATGTACCTTATGGAGCCTAAGAACGAGTCAGTCATCGTTATCGCGGCAACAACGTAATGTGTTGTTAAATTGCTTTGTACTCATAGTAGCTCGAGTTAAAAGGTAAATGTGGGATGAGTTAGGGTAGTCGGCTGACCTTACTAAAAGTACTTGTCATTGGATGTATGCTTGGAAGTCGACTTCAATGCTGATTTCTCGAAAAGACAGTGTATGCATACAAAGAAAGATTGAGGGCACGGTGGTAGAGAAGAACAACAACATGAATATGAGAACGTGACATGCTCCTTGAGGAGGATCTACCGAGCTAAGAGGTACACCAACTATAATGAATATAGCTTCTAAGAATATCATTTTCCACCATTTAGCCAGGTGACAACGTAATCCGTTGTAGTCGTGTCAAAATTAAATTGTGAGAGGATGAACGAAATTATTCAGTTTAATTGAATCAAACAACTTCTAATAGAGTATTCACGCTAAAAAAACTTTATAAATGCAGTGTCGTCAAAGAAACAATGTATTACGTTGAGAAACCACCTTCTTAGATATAGATCTGTTGGCGCACCAAGATCTTAAATTATAGTTTTATACAAGACACCATGTACCTTATGGAGCCTAAGAACGAGTCGGGTCATCGTTATCGCGGGCAACAACGTAATGTGTTGTTAAATTGCTGTACTCATAGTAGCTCGGAGTTAAAAGGTAAATGTGGACAGTTAGGGCAGTCAGTGACCTTACTCAAAGTACTTGTCATTGGCTGTATGCTTGGAAGTCAGCCTTCAATGCTGATTGCTCGAAAAGATAGGTGTATGCATACAAAGAAAGATTGAGGGCACGATGGTAGAGAAGAACGACAACATGAATATGAGAACGTGACATGCTCCTTGAGGAGGATCTACCGAGCTAAGAGGTACACCAACTATAATGAATATAGCTTCTAAGAATATCGTTTTCCACCGTTTAGCCCGGGTGACAACGTAATACGTTGTCGTCGTGTCGAAATTAAATTGTGAGAGGATGAACTGGAAAGTATTCCAGTTTAATTGAATCAAACAACTTCTAATAGAGTATTCAGTGCTAAAAAAACTTTATAAATGCAGGTCGTCAAAGAAACAACGTATTACGTTGAGAAACCACCTTCTTAGATATAGATCCTGTTGGCGCACCAAGATCTTAAATTATAGTTTTATACAAGACACCATGTACCTTATGGAGCCTAATGTAAGTCAGGTCAGTCATCGTTATCGCAGCAACAACGTAATTTGTTGTTAAATTGTTGTACTCATAGTAGCTTATTTCAACCTATATTATTAATAATGAGTTGTTTGATAACTCATATTAATAATATCACACTATTTTGTTTTTCCCACACAAATATGATATTAATGTCACAATATTAATATCTCACTAACTCACTAATGTAATATATGAATATTACATTTAACCCTTACAAATAAATATTTGAGCACTAATCCTAAGATATTCCTAACAATATTAACAAGTGCATTTACCTTGGTTTTCTTGATTTGGAACAATTTACTTGTCTCCTTTTTTCTTGTTCCTTGTTGTTTGTGTTGGTAGTTGTGCAACCGAACTTCTCATCAACAATTGTCCTTTATCTACACCTCGAATTTTCATCAAAGATACCATGGCCTTTTAGAGTCCTCTTTAGAATAATTCTTGGGGTGCGGTTCGAATGCACCTCCAACACTTAGCGTTAGTATGCCCATCCACATCACAATGGTTATTTGGATACTTGCAATTTTGCAAATTGGTAACATTTCTCTTACCTTTTCACTTACCCTTCTTCTAAGGCTGATTTTGCTCATTCTTGAAGATTCTTTGGCTGATTTATCTCTCGAGGTCTCTCCCTCTCCTTGCTTTCTCTCTTCCTCAATGCATTATGCTTGCACACATGCCTCATCAAAGTCCTTTTTCTTACTTGAAATGATCCGTCTCCCTAGGTGTGTATGGAGACCTCTCAAGTATTTGGTCAAGTGGTCTTCATCTTCCAAGTACATGCTCATCAACATGGTTTATCTATGGGGTATAATTCTCGCACACTTTGACCACTTCCTTGAAATATTGTCACTTAATTTTTGATGAGTTTTTGCCCAATTGGATACAAATTATTACATAACAATTCTTTGAATTCATTCTACCTAGCTACAACAAGATTCTTCTTTTCAAAAGATGCCTTATAACTTTCCTCCAAATTAGAACATGACCTTCCATTTAGAGATGTGCAAACAAAATGATTTGTGTCTCAATGATTCTATGCATATTAAAATATACCTCCAATTGCTTCAACCATTTGTTTAATAACTCTACATCTACCTGTCCTTCAAAGCTTCTAATTTTAACCTTGGTTTCAACTTTGAAAAGGACATGTTTTGATTTTACATTCTTTGTTACCCTTGTCCTTTGAGGCTGCTCATCCGCATACTCATCCATTGGTTTTTCTTCATGGGGTTCCTCTCCTTGTTCCCGCTAAACTTCTTAGCGAGAGCATGGACCGGCATATCCATGGATTCTTGATTTCTAGATATGAGCTCTTGCTTTGTTTGGTGATGGTATGTGGGGACTTCATTGCATTTTCCGTACATGATTGTAATGATGCAACTCTTGGGAAAGTCCTCTGCCTTTTTGGCATTTCTTTCACCCTTTGATTCTACCTTCTTGTAGATATCTCGAGTTTGTAAGGTAGCAATTCTTCTTGCTACGATCTCATCGAGTGTCATACAAATCAGTCAATACTTTTCATAATTCGGAGATACGAATCAACTTTGATACCAAAATGATCGTTAACTCCTAAGATTGTCGCTTATTGAATTCATCTGAATCACAATCTGCTGCCCTACTTCGATTTTTTACTCAAGATAACATATTGTAGTCTTAGTGATATATAGAATTAGTGTAGCTTGTTGCTGGAAACCGTGTCACAAGGTACATCGATTTTTATGGAAAGAGTTTGAACTTATCTCGAAGTTTGTCCTTGCCAAACATAAACTCAAACTTTATCCATATTTTTTATACAAGAAGTTTTTGACATGATTTTGTATTATATATGTGCCGAGTGAAAGCAAAGGATGGATAACTCCCTCTACTCTATCTCTTCGACATATTTGTGCATATTTTAGAAAATTAAAAAGATAAAAATATTATTTTGTTTCGAACTTTATCCATCGGGCAAACTTGGACTGAACTTTATCCTTGTCGAACATGAACGTTTGAACTCGAATGTTGTAAGTTATGCTGGAAACATATGGTACTGAATGTGAATGTAAAATCACATGTGCAACAAGCATAAGCATGGAATAATAGACATGAGATTTTGATCTACAAATCCCCAACATGGGGAAAAATCAGTTGGTAGTGGCAATTTCCCACTTCCCTTCTCATTGTGGCCAAAGGTGGATTACAAAGCAAACTAGAACAACTACAACACTCCTGCTATCTTGCTCACTAAATATTTTTATAACCTTTTAATGAACCTTGCCCCTTGTATATCACCTATTCCAATCTTTGAGGGTAGTTATACTGAAATTCATTTATTGTATCTTGCCCTTTCTTTTAGAGTCTTCTGAAAAGTTTTGTAACATCAATATGCATAGATGTGTTAGCATTTAAAAAATGGAATGGCTGATATAATCGAAACACTGTTGGGATAGTGAATACACATTTAGCACTTCGTTTTTATTGGTGAATCTTCTTTTTCATTCTGTGAAAGATATCTGGGATACCTTTTATTTCACTGTCAAACTTCTCTAACAAGGCAGTTAGTGTTGGATCATTACTTCCCAATAAGTTGCTCTCCAATATGAGCCGCTTGCTCTGCGTTTTAGTGCTTGTTTGAATTTTGCATTGATGGGAAGCAAATTTAATGCCATGTATCGACTATACCGGACATGCATTGAATTAAGATCTCTTCTTTAGCAAAGTAATGCAATCTATTATTATTCGGCTCTGTGCAAAACCATACGCTTTAGTTTATAATTTTCCAATATGCATTAGATTGTGCTTAAGAATTATGTTATATTTTGATTACGAATGTGTTTTAAATTTTCATTTGCTTCTATAATGGGATTGTTTGTTTTCGTTGAATATTTTCTTTAGTTCCACACCTTCTATATACTCTTTTCTTCCAAACCATTTTCTTAAGCCATGGAAAGTGTTTTGTTTCTTGGTGATTGCAGTCATTCATTACCCAGGATCCATATGATCGAGACTTGCTTGTGAAAAACTTGAAACCATTTGATATTCTTGTTCTGAACTACACTGGAAATAGACAAATGCAAAATAAACCTCTGGTGGTATCGGATATGGTAAGGTTTATTATTTTATCAAATCAATCTTTGTATTTAGAGTGGTTCTTATGCAATGTGATACATAATGTTCATTAATGTATTATAGATGCGCAACGGGGATCACATCAAGGCTTGATGAAGTATTTGAGGCCCCATCTACTATGAAGGAAGTTTTAATCAGTCAAGGCTACACTAGATCATTCGGTATGTTCATATATGCGTTGTTTATCACAAAGACAAGTGGGTGTTTTATAATGAGATTATGAGTTAGCATTATCGACATGTATTATGTAAGCGAAATTTGGTGGAAATGCAGTGTGAATCCCTAGCAGAGACGCTGGATAAGACCACAAATTAATTTTGGTGAATATTGTATTAATTTGTATGATGTATGTGAACTATTTTCTTTTTCCTCTTAGTTCATTGGTTCAGAAGAGACCAACCGTAGAGCTGATGATGCAAACAAGTTAGGAGTGATGGATCTATGGACTCCTGAAAATCACTATCGTTGGTCAATTTCTTGGTATGGAGGCCATGTCTCGGCTAGTGTGAATCCAAGACGGATGGATCACGAATTTTTGCTTCAAAGAAGTGACAACTTAACTTTGGGGTCCCATTAGTTCATATATTGACTTGCTTGGCTTCATATGTTTGTAGTATTTGAAGATATTTTTCGCATGAAGAGGTCTCATTTTCTCTATTTCAGATGTGGATATGAGAGAAGTCAATGAAATCACCTCCAAAAAGAGAGAATGTGAAGAGCATATTGCAAAAATAGATGAAGATATTAGGTCAATATCAAGTGAACAAAGGCATGTAGAAGATGAAGCTGCAGATCTTCAAAGAAAATGGGTGGGATGTAAAGCTAGAATGTATCTTTGTTTAGCACTTTGGTTTCCTTTAGTTGCAAATAATGTATGTTACTAGATTTTAATATTTAATTTAAGGATTCTTTCGAGGATTAAGTCTTATTTGTAACTCCAGGAGGAGATTGTCAACAATATGAGATTAGAACGAAGAAAGCAACAGGAAATGGCTAATCGGATAGGTATGAAACATCTCTTACAAAAAAACATGTGACATAGGCGAGCATGTATTAGAACACATAAGCACCTTTTTCATGAGATTAAGAAAGGTATGTGAGAGTACCACATAGATTTACATGGTTCATGTTAAAATAAATGTAACTAAGTGCCACAACTAAAAATGTCATGGCTATTAGTAAGTATCTTATGGTTGTAGTTTTCATTCGATCTCTAATAGATCAACGTAGGAGGAAGCTTGAGTCAATGGAAAAGATGAGGACTTGGAAACAACAATATCTAGGCTTTATGACATGATAGGCAAGCTAAATGTGCAACGCTTTAAACATGCAATTGAAATGAAGGTAAGAGGAAAAGAAGCAATACTATTTTGGTAGATTAGAAATATAGAGTTTAAGAACAAGAAAGCATAATGTACCAAATATATGTACCGAATCTTTCTATTCAATTTTTTTTTTGCATTTAAAGATTAAATTCATGTTTATTATTTAACCATGAGTATAAGTGTGAATTACATATAGGATTTGTTGATTGAAGTCGTGTCTCTCAAGTGATGCTTTGTAGAAGAAACGACTTACGATGCCGAGCTTGATATGAAGGTGATTATGTTGCTTATGATCCGTAAAAATTCTTTCAATAGTGTCCTCTGTCATTTGATTTCATTACTTGTTGGCATTAACTAAGAATATTTATTGGTAGAAGGTGTTTGGAATGGTTCTATAGAGCCTCGGGAATTTATGCAAATGAACGAGTGCTTTTGTTCTATGTTTTTACGCAAAAGGTTCATTATGTTCAAACATGGGCTTTGCTCAAGTGTATAATACATGAAAAAGGGGTATCGATTCTTCCTAAGAAAGTAGTATCACCCAGACTTTCCTTTGGGCTTGATGTCAATGTATGATTGCCACAATTGTGGTCGTCAAGGTCATTGGGAAATGTGCTCGTATCTAGTGTGACTTCAAGAAGCATGCTCATCGGGAATTGTATTCAAATTATTTGTATATAAGGTGTCCCATCTTGCCACTAGACCATAAGACAACCAACACATTGTCCAACTATTCTAGTATTACTTGTTTTAAAATTTCGAGTTATGGTAAATCCCTAGACCTTAATGAGATTCTAAATTCGATATACATTTCCATATCCTAAAATCCTTTCTTTTTTCTGGTCCCTTGATGTATTATACTTGTTACGGTTAGCAATCCTATTGATCAGTAGGGCGATCAACGACCTTACTCAAAGTACTTGTCATTGGGTGTATGCTTGGAAGTCGACTTCAATGCTGATTACTCGAAAAGACAGTGTATGCATACAAAGAAAGATTGAGGACACGGTGGTAGAGAAGAACAACAACATGAATATGAGAATGTGACATGCTCCTTGAGGAGGATCTACCGAGCTAAGAGGTACACCAACTATAATGAATATAGCTTCTAAGAATATCATTTTCCTTTGTTTAGTCCGAGTGACAACGTAATGCATTGTCGTCAGTGTCGAAATTAAATTGTGAGAGGATGAACTGGAAAGTATTCCAGTTTAATTGAATCAAACAACTTCTAATAGGTTATTCGGCGCTAAACAATCTTTATAAATGCGGGTCTTCAAAGAAACAACGTATTACGTTGAGAATCCACCTTCTTAGATATAGATCCTGTCAATGGCACCAAGATCTTAAATTATAGTTTTATACAAAGACACCATGTACCTTATGGAGCCTAGTAACGAGTCAGGGCATCGTTATCGCGGGCAACAACGTAATGTGTTGTTAAATTGCTGTACTCATAGTAGGAGGGAAAGGATTTGAAATTATTTTAAAGTAATATAATGAAACAAATTTGAATAGTTTCATAATACTATGATGTGCAAAAAAATCTTTAGAACTTCATGTCGTTGACGCAACAACGTATTACGTGGGAAAACAACCTACTTTTATATACATCCCGTAGGCACATAAGAATGTGGCATCATAGTTTTATACACTATAATGACCATAGCTTTGTAAATATAACGTATTCCATCATTTAGATTGGGCGACAACGTAATATGTTGTTGTATTGTTGTAAAAAAACTCTCTTAGGAAAAATTGTACCTTGAATATTAGATATAAGAATATGAATTACCATTCAACTTATAATTTCTTTGTTTTCAATTAGCCTTATTTCAAATAAATGTTGCAAACACTAACTTAATTGTTATTCCTTTCAACTTTGATAGATGACTAGGAAAGTAGTTCAAAAACTTAATAAATTAATAAACAAGATGAGTTGAACTTATCACTATTGATTTTAAAAATATAATGTTCTTACCGATTTGCAATATCTGATTATTTCCAAATTTTCCCTGTCATGAGCAATAATCTCCTTTAGAAATCTCCTTCAACTTCCATAGTCAACCTTCAGAAATCTCCTTCAACTTCCATAAAATGAATGAAATATGACTCTATTGTTCTTTTTTTGCAATACTTAAATAAATCATTTATGTAAAAATAATAAAAAAAAACAGAGCAGTGGCGCCAAAAGTGGAGTAAATAGTTTAATGAATATAATTTAAGTAGCAATTAATGGTAGCATTCAATATATATTTGAAAGATACTTTGAAATGGCGCAAGCACATTGAAAACAATAAATGTGAATAGGTATGGTGAGCAATCGGGGAGGCGTTGAAATGACTTGGGTTGGTGGAGCGGTCGGTGGAGGCGCGATAAGACACAGGTCCGTTAACTTTTTTTCTCCGTTAAACACGTTAAACTGGATGCCAGGCTGCCCAGTCGGCTGCCAACTCACTACCCCCTGCGAACTTACGTGAGGGATAGGGCCGACCATCATATCTACTATTTCTGGGAATGAAAAAAGTTTCCTTAGTACATAGGCTAGTGCATCATGTTTTGGGACGTTACCTACGAAATCTCCACAGAATTTCACCACTAAATTCAAGGAATGCAAACCCTAATATTGCCACTCTACTTTAAAAATTTAACCGTAGAGCGAAAAATCCTAAAAACATAGTTACGAAATAGAAGGTACTTGGTACAATCTTATAAAAATGCAAAAACAAAATATGTTTATATCAATTATCCACAATTTATCGGGGTGTTGATGATCCCCAATAAAATATAAGGCTTACCCTTGTTTTATCTTATCGAAGGCATAACTCTATATTTATTTTGGCACAGAACTCTGTAAGTGTCAAGCCCGAGGCGGGTGTTTCCATTGGGTTTCCTTATTTTGGCTACCCATTTTCCCAGTACGTTGGTGAACACTTACATGCCCAAATATTTACAAAATCAAAGGCCCCTAAATGCCCAAGAAGACGTAAAACCAACAGAAGCAGAGCCCCTCTTGTAAGAGATGGCATACAGTTTCTCATACATGCACTCGAGGGCACATAAGCATTAGCCCCTCGGGAAGGGTGTCATTGACCCTTGCTAGAAGGGCCAATGCTTTGTTAAACCCTCGAGTGTTTTTATGAGTAACTCGCACGTATCTCTTACAAGAGGGGCTCGGCTTTGGTCTTATGCATCTTCTTGGGCATCTAAGGGGGCCTTTGATTCTATAGGCTTTGAGCATGTATGCATCCAAAAATTTGAGTCCCACGGCCACGGGGTGCCTTATGCCAACAATTTCCTCCTGGGATGGCACTGTTAAGTTGGCACTCTCTCCTCGTGATGTTGGCACTACGCCCTCTCTCAAAGCATTTCACGGTGCGCTTGATATCATTCGAGTTGCGCAGCACGAGTGTAGACAATGCTTTGAATCCTAGATGAAGTATTACGGTTCTTTCTAGGGACATTACTGCGGGAACGAGGTTGCGTGTGAGCTACGGGGAGAGCTCTGTTTTTGGCATTCCAACCGCTTCTACTCCTCCGGGAATTGTTTTCATGATGTTATCGAACTTACTTGCCATTTCGTTCTCGAACAAAATTTCTTGCTAGCTTTAAATCCGCCCTAATGCAAGGGGACTTAATTCGATACCGTATTTAAATCGCCCTAATGCAAGGTGAGCGGGGGAGGTGGCGGGGGACTGTGGGTCCCTCGATTTGAAATCTCACTAGCACATGTGAAACTACATTTCCCGCTCACTCTCAAATGACAACCGACATCCGTGAAGTAAAATAGGTAATTACTACTTATGCAATGCTCCGAGTTATGATGGAATAAAATTAAAACCATTTTACATCTAAATAGGTACACATCATTATATATGCATTTTCAAGTTTATAAGCTTCTAGATTGTTCATAGTCTAAAAAGATAGGTAAGGGAGAAGAGTCAATAGTGGAGCATGGACCACTAATGGTGAGGGTATTTTTGATATGAGTGACTAGTACATGTACATTTATCATTCAACATTTGAAAAAAAAAAGTAGCTAATAAAATGTGTCACATCAAATCACATCAAAAAAATCACCCAATCACATGATGCCACATAAGTGGAAAAAAATGCATGACATAATGCCCTACTAATGGTCCACCCTTTTTTCCTTTGTATGAAAAACTATTTGATTTAAATCCATTTAAAAGCCACTTTCCATAAAAAAAAAATGCTCAAAAAAATATATTTAGATTAAGAAAAAAAAATCTTTTAAAGGGTTTTTTTTTTTTTTTTTCAAAATTTGATGTATTTAAATGTGTGTGTACACACCCTCAACTTAGGTGCACAACTACGGCTCCTCTCCCTTATATGATATAAAGCTTTTCATTTTGGCTTTGTCTTCATGTCTAGAATAAGCGTTTAATTTATTAATGTTTTTATGGTTGAATGTAGAGAGATTATTTCATTGTTTTTCCTTCGTTAAAGAGTTAGTAATAAATTTTATGGCGTAATGCATGTTTAGGTTATAGAGTATATTGGTTTTTAAAATTTAATTCAAGGTAAATAGTTAATTATTTTTAAATGTGTTATATATAATCTTGGTATATTGTATATAGTTTTATGTTATTCTATAGTTCTGTTGGCTTGGAAATTCATCTAGGGGACAAATTGGTGGTTTCCAAAACAACACTATGGGAATCTAAGTCCCTCTACTTATAATGGTGCAACTTCGTATTATGCATGAAAAACAAGTGGATTCAATGGTGGTTTTTGAACTAGAGATCCATAGGGGCACTCCACTGACCCTATGGCAAAGCCTGCAATTTCTTGCAAGGACAGAAAGTGGTCTGAGAGTGGGAAAGGGGAGTGGGAATGAAGGCAAGGAGATCAATGATGGAGGTAGAACATCAGAGGCCTACAAACATTGATCAGAAGTTTATAACATGCATTTAAATGGAAGAAGAATACAAATTCACAAACCAAAGCTACAAGACTAAATAAAAACGCATTAGTCACAAAGTACCAATTGAATCCTTTGTCAAAAGGGCATAAAATCCTTCTTTTCTTATTGCAGCTGAAGTAGAAACTTGTACAAGGAAAGGAAATGGAAGAAAAATATAGAAAGAAGAAGCTTAGAAGAATGGTGACTATTGTTTTTGTCCTCTGTTCGTGAAAATCATTTACAGTCTTCAAAAATCAAATGCCAACCCATACAATGACTCGAAGAGGACAAGAAAGAAATAACACGCAAGGGGTGGTTACAACTTCCCAAATAGCCAAGAAGCGATTCTATAATCGAAATCCAATCATTTACATCGATTGATTCTTCTTTTGCAGAAAAATGGCCATGGTGGAAAATGCTAGAGAATTAATAATTAAAATGGTTACAAACTTGCAGCATTGAATGTCGATCGTTAGATCCACATTTTGTGCCTTTAAATATGATCATGTCATGTGGCAGAAAGTGATTAGAGCGGCCACGGGTGAGTTCCCTTCGTTTCACGACCTTTTTGGAATTCGGCAATTTGGAACAATTTCCTCCACCAGCTTTGACTTTTCAACATGCATATGTGGCGTCGTTTGATTGGGTACGGGACCGCGGCTCCATTTAGAACATTTTGAACCTTTGTTGGAAAAAGGTTTAAAATCACAACATCCTCCACCAGCCCGCACTCCCATGTACACGTGGCACAATTTGATTCCTGCGGAGGTCATGTCAAACTTTTTACTTTTAACCCCGAAGGTTAAAAACTTGAAATCCCGCTTTGACCGGTCAACAGGGACACGTGGCATCGTTTCTATTGATTACGAGGTTAGAACTTAATTATTTTCTCTGCCCATCTCGGGCTCACATATCCACCATCGCCATTAACATTTTTTTTTTTTTGCCAAAAAGGCAAAGTGACAAAGAAACCTCCGCAGCTCCGTTGGTCCACCTTGGGCAAAAAAATACAACTCAAGTCCGCTGAGCCATATCTTGCACAAAACAAGGAGTTAGATCAACTTCTTTACCTTTTTGGAAAGGGGAAGAAATTTCCCATCTGATGAAGTAGGTTCCAAACATCCTTGAGCCCTTGGGAAGTGCTAGATTTCAAAATACTCTTATTGGACCATTTTCAAAGCGTAACAACTCAAAAATAACCAAAGTCCGATTAGACTTGAAAAAGAAGGAAACTTTTGAGGGGACAATAGTGGCTCTAGCTTAGGGACATGACATGGATTGAACAGGGAGAAAACATGGCATGAGGATCCAGAATCTCAAGTTTAAAAACATATAATGTTGACCAGTGCCTTATCCATTGGGCCTTGCAGAGTCATGTACAACTTCTGAGGAAAGAGAGAAGGAAGAAGAGGACACACAAACAAAAACACCAAAATAGAAAGGGGAAACAAAACACACACAATAGAAAAGGGAAAAAGAAAAACTATGTTACAAGGTGAGGGACAACTTCACTTTCACTGATGCACTTTTCATTTCTCAAAAGTTACCCCTGAAGAGGCAACATTGAAGGATTATGTTCTCATGAAGCCATGACAAGTTCAGAGATAGTAGCATCCCCTCCTTAGCAGCTTATGAAAGCCAGGTGCTTCCACATTTATCTGTGTACTTGGTAGGAGTGAATCCATGTGAACTTCATGATGCTCAAGTCCTTGCTTGGAAATTCCATTACTTTCATGTTCTTTGAAATCAATTTGATAGTGCCAATTTCCTTCCATTTTTATCCATATAGTTGATTTTCCATCAAGCATCTCATTTCTGCCCCAAAGCTGATTTTGGTTCCAATTTATTGGATTTTTCGAGTTACTTTCTTTTCCAGGTCTATGCTCATTGGAATATTCTCCATGAAAAACATTTGACTCATCCTTTATCTCTATTCCATTGTGGGGCATTTGAGCATTGATGGGCAGATTGGAGGAAAACTCATTCTTGTCTTGTATGTCCATGACACGAGTGAAGAGATCAAGAATCAGTTCTGGGTCTTCCTCAACTTGTACTGTTTCCAATATTTCTTACACGAGTTATGCTTCATCATTACACATGTAGCTCATCTTTGTATTCCTTTGAAGAATGTAGTTCAAGGAAACTATCTAGAGGGATTACCTCATCATCTAGGGAATTCTGCACTCTAACAATCCTTCATCAAAAAGAGATTCATCTTCAGAGGCCTCGAAAATCCTTGCTTCAATTTCTTCATCATGGACAAAGTCTTCATCCGCAAATGGGAAAGAAAATATATCCATTTTGTTATTGCATCCATCAATCATCAGTTCCAGAATGGCATCATATTTTTCATATGGCTTTATCTCAATGTGGCCAACCTTCACATTGGTTAAGGCTTCCAAATCAGCTTCACACTTGTCTTGAAGATTTTTGGCTTGTATCAGGAGCTCGAGACTGAGCTCGGGATCTTCAATTTCTTCTACGGCTTCAAGCATTTCTTGTACATATATTTCTTTCAATCCTTTCACGAGCTCATCACAAGCTGATTTTGTATCTCCATAGATGGCTAGATTGAGATCATATTTGTCCCCAAATGGAAATGGGAATAACTCCTCATCTTGTAAAAGCATGCAAGATGATTTATCTTCTTGAAATTTATTGAGAACCATCTCCTCTTCTTTTTGGTCTGCATCATCTGGTGATTCGGGGTTACCTTCTTGTAACTCGAATCTCCTCAGTGCTTCTTCAAAATTCAAATCCTCTAGGAAGGCATGTCTGGCCCTATCAAGATCGGAATATCTTCTTCCTCCTCGGTTGTCACCCAGTGATTCATTTGCCTAGTATTTTGGTACAAAATGTTAGCTCCTAGGATTTCGGATTTTTGCACAGTATATTTCATTTTCCTAACTAGCAGCAACCTCTTCATTTCACCTTTTATAGGGATAGTAGCAAATGACCAATCCATTTTAATTTCTCCACCTAGGTCTCTACAAAAATTCTACTCAGAAGCATGCCAAAAGATGTTGGGATGTCTACCACTAAAATAGTTAGAAGCACTTTCTTATCAGGGAAGTCAGCCAGAGCTACTTGTGCATCCTTTATTCTTCCAATCAGCGGCACTTGTTTAGATTCCATGGAATAACAAGCTCCATTTACTCTAGTCAAAGTTAGGCCAAGGGAATTTGTAACTTTGAGTGGCATTACATTATCAGAGGCTCAAATCAATGATACAATTGTTCAACTCAAAGCCATTTATGAGGAGAGACAAATAGAAAGGCTCAACCCTAGTTGTTTTGGAAGCATTGAGAGCTAACATGTTTTGAGATGGAGGTGTGGATGGTGGTGGGAGAAGTCCTTTAGAAATGGGACTTGAGGATATAGAGCTACTACCCTAGACTGCATTAATGAATCTGTCAAATTGGGCGGGTGTGTTTGCAAGTACTCTATCTCTGAGAGTTGGACTTTGGTTTTACTTGCATGCTCCACAAAATCAAATGGGGAAATGTTGGGTGAAGCAGTCAGTTTAGCAAAAAGTGAAGGTGTAGCTTTTGGCTGAACTTTGGATATTTTGGCAGAGACTCCAATGGAAGGGGAAGTGCTCTTAACAGTTGAAGAACTAGAAGAAGGAAATGATGACTTACTTGGTATAACAGCAGGGTCCTTGGCAATGACCAAGTCTAGTTTTTCTTTAGCGTAGAATCCATGGAGGGTGGTAATGCTGAACCTTTGTTGATGATCCTCTTGTGTGACCTCTGAAGTGGAAAATTCTTTGGCCTTCTTCTCCTTTGCAACCACTGAAGATGGAGTGTTTTTCTTGGATTGGGCTTGGGTGAAAACAAAAATGAGAAACTTGGTGATTCCTCATCTTCTTCTTCATCATCATCAATGAATTCGAATAGGCCATTGTGCATATCAACCTCCTCAACTTCTAGGTAGCTCTCGTAGTTTTCTTCATCATCTCCTTCGAGCTCATCAACTTCAGCTTCCTCTCTTATATCACAGGCAACATTGACTGGTGGTGCTTCAAGAGCAAGCTAGTGAGGAGGTGGTGCAATCCGCTGCCTATCATTAAAGTTTGGTCTTCTTGGAGCATTCCTCATAGTAATTTGTGATAGTTGTTTCTTCAAGGCAACCAGATCATTTGCCATTTTTTGAAACATAGGATATGCCGTGACTGAACTAGAACTCTGACCCTTTTGTTTTCCATTTGGGCCCTTCACCTTTCCAGAAAGGATTAGATCATCATCAGTCTCAATCGCAGATTCTTGAGCTTCCCTCAATGTTCTTGGTTGGTCTCTTCTGAGGAAGAAACCAACTTCCGATGGCAAGGCACTAATGAAGAATCTCTTCAAATTATTATCAGGAGGGACTACATCTTCTAGGATTCTTCTTATCAATCTATCAAACCTTGCAATGAAATCTCTCATGGATTTAGAGACTTCTTTCTTCATCGAACTAGTTGAACCAGCAGATCTTGGCAATCTTCAGTGCTCTTGAACCTATGTTCAAATGCACTTCTTATGTCATCCCAACCCATGATAGATCTTGGGGGCAACATGTAGAACCATTCAACAACCTTTTCTTGGAGTGACTCCACAAAAATTCTGACTGATACATCTTCATCTTCAACACCTAACACACCACAAGCAATGATGAAGGCATTACATGTTCCTCAGGGAGTTGGGAGCCATATCCTTTAAATTTAGGAAAGTTATTTCTTGAGCCTCTTGGCAGATCATGGAGTATTCATGGGAGGGCAAGTGGACTAGTATTTCTTCCCCATGGTACATTGGGTCTATGTGCTTCACGTTCATTATTAGCCATTCTATTTATGTTTCTAGCTTCTTCAATGAGCTAGGGATTCTTCTCTTTCCTCTGCCTCTCTTTGGAGTCTTTCAATCTCTTCAAGCTGAGCCCTAATCACTTCTTCTCTTTCAAGTTGAACTCTATCTACTTCCTCTCTTTCTAGCTCTTGTTCTTCTTCCTTAAGCTCGTCAAGAGTAGGATTAACAGATCCTCCTGATCTCAATTGTTGGGTATACCTTCTATCAGCCAACTTGAAGACTTATTGTCTTCTCTGAGGTGCCAAGATTTGTCTTTGTTCCTCAAACTAAGCAAGAATTTATTTTTCTTGGTCTAAGATCCTCGAGGCAATATAGTAATGGTTTATGCTCTTCCTATTGTGCCAAATAGCCTCCCTCAGGTCTGAAGTGATATCTTCTTGAATGTGAAAGAGCAAGGTAGGTCTCTCAACAGGAGGATGTGTGAGAATTTCCATGATTGGTATCCATGTGGATCATAAGAAAATTCAAATTTTCAATGAACTCCAATGGTATTTAATGACCCTATGGTCATTTCTAGGGTGCAGATGCTGCAAAATCTACCCCACGGTGGGCGCCAAAATTGTTGGCTTGGAAATTTGTCTCGGGGGACAAATTGGTGGTTTCCAAAACAACACTATGGGAATCTAAGTCCCTCTACTTATAATGGTGCAGCTTCATATTATGCATGAAAAACAAGTGGATTCAATGGTGGTTTTTGAACCAGAGATCCATAGGGGCACTCCACTGACCCTATGACAAAGCCTGTAATTTCTTGCAAGGACAGAAAGTGGTCTGAGAGTGGGAAAGGGGAGTGGGAATGAAGGCAAGGAGATCAATGATGGAGGTAGAACATCATAGGCCTACAAACATTGATTAGGAAGTTTATAACATGCATTTAAATGGAAGAAGAATACAAATTCACAAACTAGAGCTACAAGACTGAATAAAAATGCATTGGTCACAAAGTACCAATTGAATCCTTTGTCAAAGGGGCATAAAATCCTTCTTTTCTTATTGCAGCTAAAGTAGAAACTTGTACAAGGAAAGGAAATGGAAGAAAAATATAGAAAGAAGAAGCTTAGAAGAATGGCGACTATTGTTTTTGTCCTCTATTCGTGAAAATCATTTACAGTCTTCAAAAATCAAATGCCAACCCATATAATGACTCGAAGAGGACAAGAAATAGCATGCAAGGGGTGGTTACAACTTCCCCAAATGGCCAAGAAGTAGTTACAATCGAAATCCAATCATTTACATCGATTTAGATTCTTCTTTTGTAGAAAAATGGCCATGGCGGGAAATGCCAAAGAATTAATAATTAAAACGGTTACAAACTTGCTAGATTGAATGTGGGCCGTTAGATTTATCTTTTGTGCCTTTAAATATGATCCATCCACATGGAAAAAAGTGATTGGAGTGGCCGTGGGTGAGCTCCCTTCGTTTCACGACCTTTTTGGAATTCGGCAATTTGGAACAATTTCCTCCACCGACCTAGTTTGACTTTTCAACATGCATATGTGGCGTTGTTTGATTGGATATGGGGTCGGCTCCATTTAGAACATTTTGAACCTTTGTTAGAAAAAGGTTCAAAGTCACAACATCCTCTGTCGGCCCGCACTCCTATGTACACGTGGCACAATTTGATTGCCTACGGTGGTCACGTCAAACTTTTTACTTTTAACCCCAAAGGTTAAAAACTTGAAATCCCACTTTGACCGGTCAACAGGGACACGTGGCATCGTTCTATTGGTTGTGGGGTTTGAACTTCATTATTTTCTCCACCTAGCTTGGGCTTGTAGATCCACCATCACCATTTACACTTTTTTGCCAAAAAGGCAAAGTGACAAAGAAACTCCTGCACTCCGCTGGTCCGCCTTGGGCAAAAATACAACTCAAGTCTTTGAGCCATATCTTGCACAAAACAAGGAGTTAGAACAACTTATTTACCTTTTTGGAAAGGGGAAGAAATTTCCCATCTGATGAAGTAGGTTCCAAACATCCTTGAGCCCTTGGGAAGTGCCAGATTTCAAAATACTCTTATTAGACCATTTTCAAAGGGTAACAACTCAAAAATTTCTAAGTCCAAACTTGGAAAAAGAAGGAAACTTTTGAGGGGACAACAAGTTTAAAAATAATAAAAATTTTGATTGATTGTTTGTAATGTATTTTTAATACAGTTATTTTGTGTTGTTGTATATTAGAAAAAAAAATTCTATTGTCTATTTCAAATTAGTGTGTATGTGATGAAAGTTAAGTTAATGTAATTAAATATATTTTTGTAATGGATGCAATATTAGGCGAACCTAACATCCTGTTAAAATGTCAATTCTATGGGGCATATATGTAGACACTAAAATCTAGCAACTTATCATTTTTAATGACAATTTTGGTGTTGATCTATCTGCTACTTGATAAATGCTCTCATTCTAAACCCAATCGACACATATTTCTCTCTCATTTGACACTCTCATCTCTACTCTTTGCTCTATCATTCATCAAATATTATTAGTCAACTAAAACAATAATTCAACCCCATGGATCATTCATGAACCTTAGCTTTTGCATCATTGTCTACCTAGAAAAAATAGTATAGTTTTGGTCTATAGTGGAGTACGGTCATGGCCAACTTGTAAAGTTGTATGGTTTTGCACCCTTCCATATAACTATTCTTTTTCCAATTTCAATATCTTATGTATGTTGTTTCATCTTTCTAGGGTAGCCTTAATGAAAATGTTTTACCTATGGAAGCCTATATAACCAAGTCAATTACACTTTATGACTCACTTGGCACTTTAATGAGTTTCTATTGCAAATATACCCAAGGCTCTCCTAAATCTTCTTAAAGTAGTTGCACACCAATTAGAGAAGCCACTACCATAGGTTTGAAGTACTCAACCAGTTTCAAGAGTCTATCTTACTCCATTATCAAGCATCCAAAGAGAAAAGAATCATGTCTTAGAAAGGTCAAAGTCACTCCAAGCATTGTTAAATGATCAAGTTTCCAAACTAGTTGCATTATGTTTACACCTTAATTAATTTCAATGTTATGAAAGGACACAACAACACAAAAGATGTAAAGGTTGGAAAAAGTAGATTATTCTAATCTATTTAAATATCAACATCAATTATACACTATAAAAATAATGCATTCAAGCTTTTAATGATTCATAAATGATTAGTACTTGATAAAAACATGAGAGGAAAGATAAACTTAGTTGTTAGTGATAAATCACGAATGATATGGGTGTAAAGGCAGTGGAAGAGGAATATCTAGATATTTGGATTCTCTAATGGAAGTTCTAGATTAGGAAATTGAGTAGGGGTGGGACTATACTGATTTTGTAATGTATTATCTCTAGAACTGTAGGGTTCGACCTAGAGATGTATGATTTCGGACTGGATTGGTCTACATCTACAACTCCATGTGTTCTTTTCTTGCTCATAAATTATTCTCGTTGTATGTCATTCTTTCATGTCATCTTTAGGATGATATGATGAATATCTCATCACAATATTGTTGAAAATAGATTAAAAGTGTGTTCTTGCACATTGGAGTGAAATTTTCAAGAAAGCATGGTAGAAGGCATGACACAATTGTCTAATAAAGAAAAAAGTGTTCAAAAAAGGAATTGATGTTTAAAATTTGAGAAGAAAACATGTGAAGGACTACTTGTAGGATTAGTGTTTAAAATTTTCATAACACTAAATCTCTAGCATAATAGCATGTTGAAGTAAAAGAACAAACTCCTAATTGGAGAGCTCGGTGAAATCAATATTATAGGTATTTGGAAACTCCTTTAACTTAGAAAACTTAAAAGTAAAAGATGAAAAAGTCAAAAAATGGATGAAATGTTTATTCGGGAGTTTAGGACACATCTTTCAAGTCAACAACCCATGTTTTAATTATTTTCCGTTATAGTTTGTTAAGAAAATATAACTTTTACTTAATATAGTTTATTAATCAAATCTAAAAAATGATTTCGTCTTGCGTTATTGTTTAAAAGATAACATTTGTCACTTCAATTAAGGTTATTTTTAATTAAAGAAAAATATATTGTATTAAAAAAATATATTGTATTTAAAATATGTATAAACTGAACATATTAATTTTATAAATTATTTGAATTACTATATGTATCTTAAATATATTTATTTGAAAAATATTAAGAAATATTAATTTTGAGTTGTTAGTTATTTTACATAAGATTTGAGACACTTGAATCAATACATCTTCTTTATGAATTTCATATTTATTTGTGATATGGCTTTAATGTAGTTGCACTTTGGTAAAAAAAATGCTCCAAACTCCAACGTATACCCAAAATATTACAATTTTTCCATTAACTTTTCCAAGCAAGAAAGAATAAACTTTTATATAATAATGAATATGATATCAAATTTAAGTTTGAAATAGCCTTATGATGATCAAATTGATGTCAAATTTAATGTTGGCCATTATGTTTTAACATCTCATAGACATTATCATCCACCACCACCCTCAATGACAAAATAAAGAAACATATATACAAGTGTTATGGAAAAATTACCTTTACCAAAAAAGAATTTTAAATCAAAATTGAATACAAATATAATAGTCTAAAGTTGATAGATGCAAAAATAATTCCTAATTGTTGAAGATCTCATAGTTATGGAAGAAGTTATGGAATAAGGAGGATGGAGCATGGAGGACAAATTAAAGGAAAGAGATCTACTTGCTAAATACCACAATATACTACGTAGAGAAGAGATATATTGGAAGCAGAAATCTAGAATTACTTGGCTTAAAGAAGGTGACCGTAACACCAAATTCTTCCATATCTCTACCACCATTAAAGATAACAAAGGAAGAATTCAAGAAATAAATAAAGATAATGGTGAAATGGCTATAGAGGATAAGGATATCTCTACTACCATTATCTCCTTCTTTAGGAACTTGTTTGTTGAAGAACAACTTTCAGATGAGATTTCTAGAGCTGAAATCCTTAATCTTTTTAACCAGGTTATTAGCCAAGTTGAGAATAGTGAACTCATAGTCATTCCTTTTGAGGAAGAGATAAAAGCTATTCTTGATGCTATGGAAGGTGAAAAATCCACTAGTGGATGGCTTCCATGCTTTCTTTTTCCAAATGTATTGGGATATTGTTAAGAAAGAAGTGGTTTTAGTAGTCCAATACTTTTTCCGATCTGGAAGCCTACTCAAACAAATCAACCACACCTTTATTGCTCTCATACCAAAAAATCCAGGAGCTAAAGATCTTGGGGACTTTAGACCTATTAGTTTATGCAATACTATGTATAAGCTAATTTCTAAAATTTTGGCTTTCAGATTAAGGGAGACTCTAAGTAACTTTATTTCCCCAAATCAAGGAGCCTTTGTGCCAGGCAGACAAATTTTGGACAACATAATCACTATTCATGAGATGATACACTCTGTGGAGCTCTCAGAAAGGAGGCTATGATTGTGAAGTTGGACATGTAAAAAGCCTACGACAAGATATCCGGGATTTCTTGTACTCCCTTCTAATTTGATTGGGTTACCATCCCCACTTCATCAAAATGATCCAAGCCTACACTAAATACATAATCTTCTCTATTATAATCAATGGAAATCCCAATGGTCTCTGAGGATGTCATAGCTGAGATAACGAGCCTTAAAATGGATGGGCTCAAAATCTATAAGGATAAAACTCGTAAAAAAACACAAGATTACCACTTTTTAGGTGATGAGCATATTATTTCTTACGATGTTAGTATATCTTGTACTTTCCTCCCTAATCATCATGTAGACATTGAAACTCTACACTCCTTGTCTCAAGCTCATGTACGACCAAAAATGACCCATTTACGACACTTTGTAACGTTAAAACACCCATTGGTCCCTTTTAATTAGATTAATTTAATACGTATCACCACACCCCTAAGTCTAATTAATTAATTAATCTAAATTAAAATAGATAAGTAACCTCACATCTCACCCTCACACCTCACCATGCTAACTCGGACACCTTCACTAGTTATAACTAATTAACTAATTTACTAACCTTCCAAAAATATCACTAGACCACCCCTAACTTATCCCTAACCACCTCTCCACACTTAACTAGTTAGGACTAACTTAAAAATAAAAACCTTCTAAAATCACTCACATCCTCATCCTAACTAACTTGGCCCAAGTTCGAGTCTCTCCCATCTCTTATCTTAACCACTTTAAAATCCTCCAAAATCAAGTTGGAAATAGAAGTAAAATCACTCCTTTTGGACACTTAACTAAGATTTCCTAAAATCCCCGATGATTTTCCCGATCGCATGATCGATCTATATAAATTTGTTTCCAGACCTCTTTTGGGGGATGATTTTCATGTGTTATAGGTAAAATTTTTCTTTCTAGGAATTTGAGTCCAGTCATCTTTAATCAAGCTCCATCATCGTTACATTTCTCCATAATCATCATTTTGACCATCATATTGTCCACTCTCATTGTCTAATCAACTTTGTTTGTATGTTATCCATTTGATCACTCACACAAGGTAATCGTTTTATTTTTGTTTTTTTGTCACTAATTGCAGGTAATTTTGTTCGTATTATAATTATCATATCATATGTGTTCGATAATTGCTTTAAATCATAGCTTAATTCAGATTTTTCTTTGTTTTTCTAGGATGTTAAAAATAACACCAATCTCTAGCAATTTGCCTAATTATCGATGATTCCTATTCATTATTTCTTTTATTGCCTATTTCTTATAACTCACCTAACCTTTCTTATTGGTTTTCTATCATTTTCTAACATGTTGCCCAACATGGTGATTTTAGATGGCCTTAGGTGGTAATAATTACCTTGTTGCTTTGACATTGGCTCTTTTCCCATTATCTTTCATCCTTTGTACTAGGAGCAATACGAGTTGCTTCATGACCTAGAGATTTGTGCAATTCAAGTTACACCTTTTGATCATCTAGAAGCCATTTTTACATCAACATAGTGTATCGAGAAGCAACTGAGGCATTTTGGGATGTGTATTACGAGGCTCAAAGGCTCCAGGAAGACCTTACACAATATGAACACAACTATGAATCTGGTTTAGACATACCAGGAGGACTACCACATTGCATCAGAGTTCGACACCAATAGTTATATCAACATCCCCTCACCGACACCACACTTGCACATCTCTATGATACTCAGGAAGAAGTGTCAGACTTCTTTCTTTGAGGATTTCATTTCTGAACGAGTCTTATTTCATGGAGGAGGAGGACCTAGTTGGTTATGTAGGGTCCAACTTCTCTGAAAATTTGTATATGGATCAAGAATATGATCTTTGGTTCTAAGCTTGTCATTAATCTTATTATGTATATGTACACCTAAATAAGTGACATTAGTTGGTCATACTTTCACTTTACTATATTGTATCACAATTTTATTATTATCAATAAAAAACTTAATTGTTCTTGAGCAGGTTGATATCCTTTGAAGGAAGTCTTTGGGCTTCTCGAGAGATGGCTTTTTCCAGAAACCTACCCACATAATTTACTAACATCATCTTATTTAAATACTTTGATTTGTAGGCTTGCTTATAGGGAATAAGCCTTGTTCATTTTCTTCACAGAGCGCAATATCACACAACATCCATCCACATTTGTGGGTATCCCAAGAAACCCTACCATACTAAGGTTGAGTTAGGTTGTTACCCCCTTGAGAAATCAAGAAAACCCAAGGTTAAAACCATGCTTGACATTCTGGAATGCCGGTGGGACCCTTGTCCCTTTTACTACTTCATTTTATCATTAGAATTATTATGTTTTCACTAACTTCCAATTGCCTGCAATTAGCCCGATCGCCAATAATTCCCCTATGTTGTTTTCTTATCAACTCATAATCAATTTGTTATTTCTTGTTTTCTATTTTCTACTTCTGTTAATCTAATTATAGAGTTATTTTACTGGAATTTTTACTTTCTGTATTTTCTAAACACGCGTTTTGGAAAAATTGCTAAAATTTGGAATAAAAAATAAAATAGGAGCGCTCTCACGGTAAGTTCTAAAACCATCTTTTAACTTTCCATTTTGCATTCTTGTTTGCTTGTCCTCATCGAAGTTAATATTTCATTTGGGGTTTTAAAACAGATTCTTTCATACTTCTTGATCATCTAGTTCTAATTATGGAGGTAAATTTGTTGCATTCACATATTCTTCCCTCACACACAACCAAATCACTATTAAATCAAAAATGCCTTCAAACAACTCTCACCTGGGTGAAACTAATTGGGATTTCATTACCCAACAAGGGAAACCAACTCAAAGCATTCTTGGCGAGTATAATCTCCTTCTGACAAGTATATTGGCTCAACACGACTCCTTATCGCAATGAGACCATGAAGTGAGGGGGTAGGCACCAATACCACACCCGTACCGATAGCAGTATAGAGTTGGGCCTCACGTACCTTTGGGTATATCAAGGAATCCTCCCTTAACATACCTGAAACTATCTATAGCTTACCATTTCCTAGGACCCTTGTTAACCATCTTACACATTTCACTTTTCTATAATTAATCAAGATTAATACAAAACAACATTTTTCCTGTTTGTGCTTATTGTTTGTAAATCAACCCATCTAGTTAATTTTTATTTCCTAGGTGTTTGTGTGTTTTCTTATCATGGTATTTACTAGACAAAAACTTCACAACTAGACCTCTGAAGACATGTCTACTCCACCCCCTACATTCCAACAACATGCCCCATTTTACACCACAACACTTTCAACACCAATACAACAAAAAATCCCTTATTATCAAATGGACACATCCAATCCCTTTTCTGACACCCAAAAACTTGGAATGAATCAAGAGTCAACTATAACAATGAAATAGAACAAAAATATTTCTATTCTCCACAACACTACCATGGTCAGATTCCTCATACACTAGAATCAGAACATCCATTCTCTCCTAGAACATCCGAACCTCCTTTCTACAATAGAGGAGACCCTATTTTTGAAGAAATGCTAGACTCAAATCCCATTGCTCTCAATGCTTATTTAGCAACAAGAAATTTTCAAATGCAACCATTCACACCCCAATCTATTCCATACACTCATAACCCTTCATCTATCATTGCACAACTCATTGATCAAAACCAAGACCCTGTTTTCCAATAGTTATATCCATACACTTCAAATCAACCTAAAACACTAAACAATAGTCAACCCTAGATCTCTACTAGCTCTACTAACCCCTTTGAAACATCGAATGAACAATCTTTCACTAGTTAACCTGAAGCACCCGATGTCTCCTCATCTCATGTTTATGACCTTCACATGATCTCGTCACAAAATACATTTTCACAGCAACCCACATCTTCATCGAGTCCTTCTATAGGATCCACATCTCCTCTAAGTAGTACTATTGCTTCCTCATCCATTCCTCCAACCTCCTCACAGTGCTGAAAACACCTCCATTAGGTTCCATCACCCCTTCTACATTTATGTCTTCCCAACAGTCACCAGTCCAATTCAGAATATCACTATGTCCATTCCCACAACCATGCCACTGGTCAATACCAGTGTCATTTCTAGTACACATCCCATTTCGCAATACATACCACAACTTTCATAACCATTGATTTCCACGCCACAATCAACACATCAAAAAAACATTCCACAATATAGTATCCCACAATAAAGTATTCCACAACAAGAACCATCCTCTTCCACCTCTGCTATGTACTCCCAGAAAACACCCATATATTCACAACCACTCACGTATATGATAATGCCATTGCAATATCAAGTATATTCAAACTTCATAGCCTATAGCTTCGCAACAAAGCTTCCGTCCTATCAAATAATACAATAACAAAACATTTTTATCATCATAACATCCCTCAACAAAATGTTCCTTATCAACATAATGTATCACAGCAAAACATTCCTCAATATGGAGTCCCTCAACAAAACATTCCACAATACCATATCCCTCAATAACAACTCATATCAGCACAATGCTTTGTATCAACAAAACACTCTCTACCAAGTAAAACATCCCTCAACAAAACCAAACACACTTGTCCTATTTCCAACATGGCTCATCCTCACAGCAACAAACACAATCAGATTCCCTCCAGGCCCTTTTAAGTCACATATCCAGTCTTGAAGTTGCTTCATCCTCATCTAAGAATACACTCTCCTATGATCAAATTTGCAACGAGCCCATTCACCCATCAATACCATTTAAACCGTATCCACCTCACTGGGAACTTCCTAAACTTATCAAATTTTACAACAAAGAAGATCCCCAACAACACATATGTGCCTTCCATCACACATGTTATTTAATAGCTCATGATCAAGATTTGATGCTTTAAGGAATAGGTCTTAAGGGCATTTCATCTCTTTTCCCAGGCTTACCAATGCATTGACATTGATCACATGCCTTACAATATGAATTACAATCTTCGTACATGGTCTCCCACATAATCTAATGAGTAGAATCTTACGCATAGTGACGTCACCTACATAGTGTCCACCTGCAATGCCAAAGATGAGCCTCTTCCATGATATCTATTTGTTTGTGCTCTAGTACACACTGACACAATACTTCATCTCAGCCTAACATGTATAGGTCACCACTAATCAACATATAAGGTGCCACATAAATTGCAAGTTGTTTCTTCTCTAAGGCTTTCATTCCTTTTGGTGCCATACTTGTACGTAAAAAGATAGCAATGTCCTCCAATTCTAAAGGTGTGCATTATAACATATACAACTATGCATCTGACATTGTATCTTCAATTTTTGTACGTCCTCCCCTGACCGAATCCTTGATAAATGGTCTAGGCCAGAATTACTTTTACCTAGTTTTACCATAATTATGACATCAAATTTTTGAAATAAGAGCACCCATCGACATATGCACCCCTATAAAATAGGCTTGTTTACCAAGTATTTTAATGCCATGTGATCAGTATAAAACACAAAAGGTGTTGTTAGCAAGTACTATCTAAATTTATGCAACGTGTAGATCATCGACAAGGCTTTGTGCTCTCTTGTTGTATAATTCTACTATGCGGGAGTCAACTTTCTACTAGTGAAAAGATAGGATGATCTACAATGCCTTCTCTAGGCTTACCTAACACCACGCCAATGGCCATGCTAGAAGCATCCACATGTACATGAAATGGTTGGTTCCATGAGGGAAAGCACAAAATAGGCATTGTAGTAAGTCTTTCCTTCAATGCTTCAAATGCGTGCTACTGCGGTTCACCCTAATAAAATGTACCTTTTCCTTTGAGTAGCTCTTCTAAGGGTGCAATAATCTTAGCATATCCTTTGATAAATTTTCTATAATACCCAGTGTGACCGTAGAATCTACGTACCTCACTCTAACTAGTAGGTTCTTCCAAGTTGACAATAACTGCAACCTTAGTTGGATCCACTAAAAAATGTTCTTTGCAGATGATGTGCCCCAACCGAGTGCCAAAATGTATAGAAAACACACACTTCTTGATGATAAATGAGATGATCAAATATCTACATCATTCAAACATTAAGCGTAAATCATCACAATGATCCTTAACAAGCCCATACACCATCTAATCATCCAAGTAAACCTGCAAGAAGTTGTGAATAAAGTCTTTGAATGCTTGGACAACTATGCGTGAAAATACAATAGGTGCATTTTTCAAACCAAAGGCATCACATTATAAGCAAAAATTCCCCATTTAGTGGTGAAATTCATTTTCTCTTGATCCTCTGTGTAATTCGAACCTAATGATACCCAGAGAATCCATCTATAAAATAAAAATTTTGCTCCCTACAATGCCTTTGAATATTTCCTCTATGAAAGGTGTAGGGAATGGATCAGTTACACATGTAACACTCGGTTCTCTGTAATCCACAAAAATCCAAATCTGACCATCTTTCTTTATATTGATAACCATGGGACTAACCCAATCTGATTCCTCTAAGGGCTTAATGATGCCAAACTTCAACATTTTGTCAATTTCTTCCTTAACTTTTACACACAAAGGTTAGGGTTCATCCTATAGGGTCTCTTCCTGATTGGGCGTACACCTTCCTTAAGCTTAATCTTCATCTCTCCTAATGATTCATGCACGCCTTTTAATTCATGGTATCCCCTAGGAAATAAGTCTTGAAAATCTTGTAGTAACTCAATGATTTTTGCCACTTCAGAGTTAGACCAATAATCCCCAATTATTGCCTCCTTAGGTTCAACATCCGTGCCAATATTTACTTTCTTTGTCCTCATAGGTTCTGGTATACCCGTGTGTTCTTATCTACACTATCCAAAACCTCACGCGTACCTACTAAATGATCGACATCCATATTTTCTACTTCTTCATCATCCACTATATAGACCATCTTTCCTTTTTATTTCTCAAAGCAAGCATGCTTAAGAAGCATGGAATTTGTCTCGTCTTCTTCATTAAAGCGTGCTCCTGAGTTTGTCTCACCAAATAACTCCTGAATGAGTTATTTTGACTTGGCATTTTCTTCCATAGTTAAGCATTGTATAATCCATAATGCCTCTTCTACTGGAGGTTTAGTAGAGAAGTAGTCAAACATCCGGACCTTTCCTAAATCAAATCTTGACAATTTCTAGTTTCTCTATGGAGCTCGCATATACATACTATGTGCATGCATAGCCTTGTAAAGTGAAGTAAAATTTGTGCACCCATAGCGAAGGTGGTAAAGCTTCTTGCTCTTCTATCCAAAGTTTCTCACACTACTGAACGTGGTGGTGAACAAGTTGATTACCATAATATGGGAAAATTTGAGTGGGTGTGTTGCTCCTAAAGAACCGAGTAGTTAGAGAAAATATGAATTTCATTCCAGGCTATAAGATTATCCTTGTGAACCATCCACCAACATGCTTCTACCCCGCATAGAGTCTATGTAAACATATTTCTTCTCGCAACTTGGTCGGCCATTATTCCTCCATGGCCTTGGGGAATACGTAGGGTCTTCTTCTCAGTGTATCGAGGTATAGGGTTGTTACCTATCCTAATACAATGAGGTCTACTCCTCGTGCAAATGTGCTTCTTACCTCATGCCCTACCATCTCATAAGTATCATGAGCCCAATTATCACAAGTAATACTTTGGTAGTATTACTAATAGACCGTGCATCTTCCCACCGAAGGATGTCTTCTTTTGATGGCTCGGGGACCTCTCGGGTCTTGAATGACACTTATATAAATCCTATTTAGACATTCCTCACTCAAAAAATTAAGTACATTGACTTCTGCGTTTGTGTCAATCAATATATTACTCAAAATCCATCCATCCATAATAGCATTTAGAGTGATTTCCTTGTCATAATCCAAGTGTGAGGGGGAAGATTTGCATGTAGGTTCTCTTGTCCATTCTCAATACCTACACACAGAGTGTTTCCCTTTAGCCAATTCCCTAGTAATGGAATGATATTCTCCTAGCACAACATTCTGCATACCTCCTTCAAGTCATCAATATCGACTGGACCGTCTCTGCTACCTTATTTTGTTCCATCTTCCGTGATTGCTCCTTTAAACACTATATTTCACCCTGAAGATTTCTGAGTACCTCCATGGTTTCCTAATAAACCTATTTTTGATGAGTGAGATCTGGATCTGGGCATGTAAAAATCCTCCTTAGTGATGGTAGGCTTCGTTGTAATGTGTCTTTGGCCCATGTAGATTCAACACATGTAGTAATATTTATAGGTAATACTTCAGATTCTAGTGTCAACTTTGGCATCCACTGATTTTCCACAACGTGCTATATCCTAACCATCCATGTGCCTTTTTCTCATGTTTATGCTACTTACTAAGATACTCATATAATTATGGGCATTCCTCATAGCTGTGATTCTTCCCACAAAAAGAACAAGTAATATTCTAAGGACATTTGCGCTTGTAGTGGTTAGGAGATCCACATGTAAAACATGTTCCTCAAGGAAACTCACCTCATCCACCACCACGACATCGACCTCTACCATGACCTCCTTCAAAACTCCCTTTGTTTTGATTATAGCACACTTGATTGTGATCCAAATGCTCACCCTTTCCTTTAGAGTTATCTGATACTCCTGTTTGTCGCACACCAATGTCTATAACATCATGGATCTAACCAATCAACCTATAGTCTTTAGTATCGTGAGTCAAGGAATGGTAAATTTTACAATGAAAAGAGATATTTTTCCTAATCACATGTTGTAATAGTGGGAAACGACTGACATCACGGTTCAAATGACATATCTCACAGTCTAGTAATAATGAAAGTATTGGTTTGTGGGGACAACTATCCTTGGTGTGCCCTTCTACTTCACAATTTGTACACCAAATCCTAGTGCACATCTCATGGGATGAATTTGCTGATAATTTCTCCAACTAATTTTCCATAGCTGCAATCTGTGCTTCCAAGAATGGGCTTACCCCAATGTCTATACTCCCAACTTCCTCAGCACACAAAGTTACTTCAAGTGCTTTATGCGGATCAATGTATGTCTTATGTGACAGTGCCCTTCTAAACAAGCAGTGTGATCAAACCTCCAATGAACCATTGTACATGCTAAATTGCATGAATGCCATAAGAAATCTTAGAAAATAGGGTTTTAAGTGGGCATCATACTCCCTAACACTCTCGGAGTAGTTCCTTGCTTATTATATTTGAGCACACTTATACTTTTCGCTTTCGAAACTAGGGATGTGAAGCTCCTTAAGGAAAGCATCTTTTAATGCTACATAGTCTACGCAAGTTTGATCAAGGTCAAACTTCCTCTACTATTGTGTGTGCATCCTTATAATGTAGTGAAAAATTTAATTACCTTGCGCTCGAAGCCGTGTTACCTTTACGTGCCACTGATATCTCACACATGTGTATGTGTTCAAGCAATATCCTCTATTCCCTATACTCTAGGAGATGAAGAGACATCTCCATGTAAATATTCTAAGGTTCAGTGCGGACCTTGTCCACCGATCCAGAACCTCCCATGTTTCCTCTACCTCCAGATCCACAAGAATTAGAGCCACCTATACCACCTAATCCTCCACCTGTAGCGTAAGTGGACAAGAATATGTACTTCCATGTGTCCCAACAATAAACTCGAACCGAAATCCTACATCTGCAAGGTTATATTACTCCCTTAAGTGATTCCAAAACTTTGCGCACTCAAATTCTGTACAGATGATGCACCTGAAAAGGTACCTCCAAATAACAAGGAAGATGTTTCCCTACCATAGTTGTTCTTGAAACTTGACTTATTCTTGGTCTCCTACTACCCAAACTAGTGTCTTTGACTCTGGATATATTGGATATTGGAAAACAAAGCGCAATGGTGAGGTTACCAAGTAGATTTAGATACATGCCCATGGCCCATGTCGTCTCTGTTGGTGCGATTCCACGCGAGGACAAGGAGGGTTCCCTATCATACTTACCTAAATGGGGGAGTTCTAGATGCTCTAGCTCCATGCCTCCTACGTGAGCTTCAAATCCTTCACGAGTGATCTCTCTCCGCAATGCTGTCCACTTTGTAACATCACGTTGCTTCTCTATCTCCCTCTTGCACTCCTCATTATATTTAAGTTGCCTCTCTCTCTCTGCCTCTCTTCCGCTAGGTTTTCCATCTTTCTCCAAAATTTTCCTACCCCCATGTGTGGTGGGGTTTAGTTAGCCATCGGTTTTTCTTCCAAGTTCGGGGTTACCATTAATATCTTGATCACCAGTGGAATGCCTTGCAAGTAAGTTCTCCTAGGATATCATAAAAACTAGAACTCAGCTACATCGGACAAGAATAAGTGGAAATTGAGTACTCCAAGGTATAGTTGTTCAAAACACCACAGAACCACTTATCCACAACATGTGTCCATATTAGATTAACATAATAAAGGGCATGAAATTCTTCCTACATCCAGCAAGTGTGTGATACCTCTAGTTCTATTTAGAATCATGAGTAACCATCCACTCATATAACTCAACCGAAAAGATAGCAAAGAATTTCTAATACAAAAATTCATACATATTTTGTTCCACCCATATGCATGTGTCAAACTTAGATCTAGTGTTGAACTTACGTGCATACTCTTCTTCTAGATCTTTTGTCTACTTCTCAACACTTGCTAGGGTCAACCGATACGTTTTCATTGCAAAACATTCTAAAAACAACTGAAAAGAGGTCTTGGAAAATGAACCAATGATGCACCTTGAATCCACCATGAATAACCCGGTGCGCTAGCACATCACTCACTCTGAGATGAGAACTCACCCATGATGTTAGCGTGATGAAGAGATAGTGCATGCAAATCCATAAATAACATAAATGTTCCACAGAGCATATTCCAAATCTAGATCTTAAAGAATCATGAATTAAACAATAACCATAATGAAATCAACCATACAAGAGCCATTTACAGTCATGTTTAACACCATAATTTAGCCAATACACTCCATTATATTAAACACAATAAATACAGAAGCTCCTTACATCATATATCATTACCATAAGTTTATGTGCGTAATAGATCCAACAACATAGCTCTCATACACAATCTCTCTCTCTCTCTCTCTATATATATATCTCATCCTCTAACATCTTTAACTACATAGTTCAATACATATTTATAAGGGTGGGGACTTGCCTTTCACCACTCACGCACTTCCCAAAATAGGTCACATGCATAGAATAGCCATGCGCCTTTACAATAATAGGCACACATGCAAGTGCGTTGATAATAGGCCTCTTACAATTAACTAATAGTAGTAATCCTATTATTAGCCCGAACTCATGCATGGCGCTTAGTAGATGCTTATCCCAAAATAGCAGTTACGTGTCACACAAGTCTCCATCCTGTTGTGTGCTCGCACACTATCTCCAAAAATAGCCCATATCCATGAAAATGGATGAGTCCTGAATCAGTCCTTGTCTTTGTGCACATTTATTTCCCTATCCTTCCATGCCTTCAAACGTGCCTTGTTCCTGTGCATGAATCTTCTATGTGCCTTCTCCTTAATATCATACTCTGTCTGCTCAAAATTCCCAAACATAACAAGTATGTATAGGAAAATTTATTATTTTTAGAAAGTGGAATTCCATTGCTCATTTTGTGATGTAACATATTTTTTCAGACTCGGCTCATCGTCACGGTCATGTCGTCTAAATTTCACATGATTTCACTCATTAGAATGCTTGGAAATAAAATTTAAAATTTTCACTGCCCGGTGCCTTGAGCACGAAGCTTCCTTGATGGCCATTAATGGAGATTAAAATTTACAGGTATGGTTTTTATCTCTGATCATGAAGAAATCAACTCCATTGTGATAGGTTTTTCATTTGGAGTCTGTAATGTGCAAGTTTTAAGCTCGATCCGATTGCCGGATTGATGGGAAATCTGACGAATATGAGCTAGGGTATGAAATGGGATTTTATTGGAACAAATGTTTCAGGGCACCATTCTACCTCCCATTTATTTCATCTTGATTGCATTGAAAAATGTGGAAGTATGAAAAATACGAAACCTTAATTTGACTTGTATTTTGCAGGATATGAAGATTTTTGATTTGGTGACTTCGTGGTTATCTGGCAAAATATCTTCATTTTCTCCTCGTTCTTCGTTTCTTCAACACTTTTGATAAATCCTTCCCCTAAAAACTATGTATTTTCATTGAGTGGAAGATTTTGTGGCCATGATGGATCTGGTTCAAATCGGTAATGGCATACGGGAGTGTCCGAACGAGCATGAACAAAGCTATGGCGTGGTGTGAAGTTTGTGAAGGAGAAATTGATGAAAATAATGGCTAAGTGTTGTATTTCAAACATTTAAAAATTACACAGCAAGGGTAGGGCACATTTTTTCATGTCTGATGTCCCTCACCTCAAAGGGACATGAGGGACATCAATTTTCATGATGTGTCAGGCGATGACATGTGGTACTTGATTTGCGGTTGAAAATGAAGGCTTGACAAGCACCGGGGCTGGAAATTCACTCTTGAAGAGGTCACATGGGTGACCAGGAGTATCCTTAGGGGATGGGTGAATTTTTTCATGTCTGATGTCCCTCACCTCAAAGGGACATGAGGGACATCAATTTTCATGGGAGTGCAGAGGTGATGACATGTGGCAGCGATCTAATGGTGAAGGCTTTAAGCTCCCACAAGCACTGGGGGCGGCGGCAATCTGGAGGTTGCATGAGGGTCCAGAGGGATTATGGGGGCTAGGTGAATTTTTCAAACCTTGATGTCCCTAACCTTGAGGGATGTGAGGAAAAAAATCCCACTAGGCTCCTGGAGTTGACACGTGTCCTTCCAAAATTTTATGAACTCTTGAACTCGCTCCAAGAGGGTAACTTGAAATGACGATAACTTGAGCTCTTGATGGACGTTTTTGATGAAATTTTATATGATATTGACTATATATGGCATTTTGAATCAAATGGTAGGGATCCTAGGTCTTGATTCATCCATTTGGTCCCAAAAAAGTGGATTTTTGATTTGGTACTCCACCTATGCTTGAGAATTGCTTTGATATCAAACCCATTACACAAAAGTGTTGTGAAAAAATTAATTCTACCATATTTTAGGGATTGGAATCCCCTTTTCCGGAGATGTTTTTTTCTCCTAACTCCATTTGGAGCTATCGGAATCACCTTGAAGCCCAAAATTGTTTTGGCCTATCTGCCTATCTTGTGAACCCGATTTTGATCAAACTGCTCAAAACTCTCCAAATCTTCCCTGAATATTCCAAAATCACTTCCATGATGTTTCTAGGAATTCAATTCACCTTCATGTTGTATTTGGATCCTCTATTCCACTCCAAGGGTCACTCTGTCTGGGAAGGCAGTGATAACCCTTCCCAACACTGCCTAAAGATAGCATTTTTCAAGAACTCCTAAAATCACCTAGGGGATTGATTGACTTTCCTAATTCACCTGGGGGTTGTGTTAACATCAATTGGGAGGTCATTAGAACTGATTGGGTAGACTTGGGGTGCCTTGGAAGGGTAAAACATGAAAAATTTGGCACAGGGGTATAGTTGTCATGCTTGGAAATTGACAATTTCCTTGTTACACATTTGCATGACAACACAATTGGCTCTAGCTTGGGGACATGACATGGACTGATCACAATGAATAAATAACATGGAGAATCCATAATCTTAACTTTAGACCATATAATCCATTAACCAGTGCCTTATCCATTGGGCCTTGTAGAGTCATATAACAAGAGAGAGAGAGAGAGAGAGAGAGAGAGAGAGAGAGAGAGAGAGAGAGAGAGAGAGAGAGATCACGAAGAAGGAAACACACAACACAGGGAAACGACAAAAAAAAGGAAACACAACTAGTAATCACCTATGGTATAAGGTGGGGGATAACCCACTTTCACTGAAGCAACTTTTCATTCCTCAAAAGTTACCCCTAAGTGGGCAACCCTGAGTGATGTTGTTCTACAAAGCCATTGACTGGTTCAAGAAAGTAGCCTCCTTTCCTTAACTATTTATGAAAGCCAGGTGCTTCCATGATTGTCTATGTACTTGGTAAGAGTGAGTCTACATGAGCTTCTTGATTCTCATGCCTTTTCTTAGAAATTCCATTTCCTTCATGTTCTTTGAAATTGGTTTCATAGTGCCAGTTGCCTTCCGTGTTTATCCACATAGCTAATTCTTCATTGAGCATCTCATCACTGCCCCAAAGCTAATTTTTGTTCAAATTTCTTGAATATTATGAGTTACTTTATTTCCTGGGTCTATGCTCATTGATATCTTCCATGAGAAACCTTAGATTCATCATTTATCTCTACTCCACTATGAGACATTTAAGTACTGGCCGGAGGATCGGAGGCAAACTCATACTTGTCTTGTATGGCTATGGTATGAGTTAAGAGATCAAGAATCAACTTAGGATCTTCCGCAACTACTATTACATCCAATAGTTATTGCACAAAGATATCCTTTGTTACTTCTTACAACTCATGTTTTTATGCCTTCAAAGAATCTTTATTTTGTAGCTCAAGGAAACTATCCATTGGGATTACTTCATCATCTTGGGAATTTCTGCATTCTATCACTCCTTCATCAAGAGGATCTTTAACTTCAAATGCCTCAAAAATCCTTGCTTCAATTTATTTATCATGGAAAGAGTCTTCCTCTTCAAATGGGATAGAAAATACCTTGATTTCATCATTGCATCCATCAACCATTGGCTCAAGAGGGGCATCATATTTATCTTTTGATTTATTTCAACATGTCCAACCTTCACACTGGTTCAAGGATTTCAAATCAGATTCATGCTTGTCTTGAAGATTCATGGCTTGCATCAGGAGTTCAAGACTGAGCTAGGGTCTTCTTTTTCTTCTGTGGTTCTTAGCAGTTCTTGTATAAATGGTTCTTTCCCACTATTTGAGGGCTCATTATAGAATGTCTTGTCTCTTCCTAGGGGACATGATCAAGGGAGTCCTCATCTTTAAATGGGAATGAGAATATCTTTTCATCATAGATAAAAACATAAGCTGATTTTTCTGTTTGAAAATCATCAAGAACCATTTCCTCTTCTTCATGATTTACATCATCTGGAAATTTGAGGCTGCCTTCTTGTAACTCAAATATCCTAAATGCTTCTTCAAAGTCCATGCCTCTCTAGGAAGTCATTTTTGGCCCTATCAAGATGGGAATATCCTCTTCCTCCTTGGTTGTCACAAATTAATTCATCCGTGTACTATCTTGATACAAGATGTTGGTTTATGGGATTCCAAATTTTACACCATGTACCTCTTCTTCTTCTCTACAAACAATTTCTCCATGTCTCCCTTTATTGGTATGGTTGTGAATGACCAATTCATCTGAATTTTCCCTCCAATTCTTGGAAAAATCTTCGACCTAAAAACATTCCAAATGTTTCCATGATGTTTGGTATCAAAATCACCATTGAAACTTTCTTATCCTGGAAATCTTGAGAGCCACTTGTGCATTTTGACCTTCCCTACAAGTGGGACCTCTTTTGACTCCAGTGGGGTAACAAGAGCCACTAGGTGGAGTCATGGGGAGTTTAAGAGCTTTGGAAACCTTCACGGGCATGACATTATCTAAGGCACCCAAATCTATTATGCAATTGTAAACATATTCCCCAACTAGAAGGGAGACATAGAAAGGTTAACCTTATCAATATTTGATGCACTCAAAGCAAGCATGTTCTATGAGGGAGGTGTAGGTGGGTTTGGTAGTATTCCTTTAGAACTAGGAGCTACATCATTGGGTGTTAAACTACCACTCCTGATGTATTGAACAAACCTCTCAAATTTTTGGGGTGAGTCGTAGATATTCGGTTTCGATTATCGCACCTTGGCTTTTTCGCATATTATATGAATTCAAAAGGAGTAGATGCGGGCGAGGGTGATGAAGGGACTACTTTTGGATTTAGGATAGGTTTGGAAGTAGGAGTATATTTTTGGGGAAAGAGGGGATCTTGAAAGGTACACTAGGAGATTTCAAATTAATAGATTTTATAGGATCATATTTAGATTTAGAATTAAGAAGATTTAGATTTAGAATTAAATGAGGCATAAAAAGACTTACTTGGAATTGTTGGAGACTTCTTATTTGCTACAAGATGAGGCTTCAACAATGCGGACTCCATGGAGGGTGGGAGCAGAGATCCTCGAATGATTATTTTGTTTTGTGAAGTCACCATAGGAGGATCTTCAATCTTATTTTTCTTTACAATAGTGGAGGAAGAGCCCCCTTTCTCAGACTAAGAATGAGTGAATAGTGCACATGAGAAGCTAGGTGCATCTTCTTTGTCATCTTCATTACCTCTAGAATATCCTAGAATCTGATTTGTGTATCATTCTCAAACTCATCACTTTCGAGGAAATCACCACATTCACTTTCTTGTTCAAGCTCCTCTTCATTTTCCTTACTCTACAACTTGCATTGACAGGTGGAGCCTTCAAGGAAAGCCTTTGGGGTGCTCCTACAATCTGATTTCATTGCTTATTTGAGAATAAACTCATTCAAATATTTCCCTCCTCAACGATGCCATTTCATTTTCCATTTTCTACAAAAAAGGATCAGTTCTTTCATCTCCAGGATGTTGAGCTTTACCCTTTGAGGGATTCTTAATCTTTCTAGATAAGATGAGATCGTCATCAAGTTCAATGGCCAATCTTTTTGCTTATGTAATATCCCTCGGTTGAACTCTTTATAGGAAAAATCCTACCTCGATGATTGAGAACTAATAAAGAATCTCTTGATGTTGTTTTTTGATGGTGAATCCTCCTCTGGTATCCTATGGAGCAACTAGTCAAAATGAGCCATGAAAGTCTCTCATAGTTTCATTTTCTCCTTTCTTTATTTGTGCCAATTGAATAAGGAGGTCTTGATAGTCCTCAGTAAATCTAAATCTTTCCTCAAACTTCCTTTTGATGTCATTCCAACAAGTGATGGATCGGGTAGGTAGGAGGTAGAACCATTATGCTACTTTTTCTTGGAGAGACTCCATGAAAAATCTTACAACAACATCTTCATGTTGGACACCAAGAATCCCACATGATGTGGTGAAGGCCAATATGTGCTCTTCAGGAGTTGTGTGCCATCACCTTTGAACTTTGGAAAGTTCTTGTGGGAACTTGTTGGTAGATCATGAAGAGGTGGTTCAAGAGCAAGCGACCCTGTATTTATTCCCCATGGAACAATGGGTTGAGGTCTTTCTTCGTATGCCATTATTTGTTTATGTTTCCACTCTTGCTTCTACAAATTATTCTTCTTCCGGGAACTCAATTCTCAATGGTGGTTGAAAAATAGGAGAATTTGAAGGGGGAGTATTAATAGGAGTTTGGATGGGATTTCTAGGTGAACTACTTGATGACCCGGATGGGGATGAGGCTTGAGAAAAGTAGTAGGGATTGTCTCTGACTCATTCTTACTATTTTGCAAAGCCTTGAAAGTGGGGTCAACAATTCCTCTCGATCTATTCAACATGGTGTATCTTCCTTCAGCCAACTTTTGGAAAATCTTGCAGTGAGAATGCAAAAGAACACAGTGGAATATGAAAGGTCATGCAAAGGAATTTGATAGTGTATCTTTTAGCAATGGATTTTCATGAACTTTTTTTTTTCAATATTTTATTTTTTTGAATTTTTGGACCTTGCGGTCATATTTTGGGTGTAGATGCTACTAAATCTACCCCATGGTGGGTGCAAAAACTATTGGCGAGAAAATTTTCGAGGACAAATTGGTGGATTTCTTACCAATGCTCTGGGAGTCTAAGTCCCTCTACTTAACCGGTGCAACTTCCATATATGCATGCGAGTGAAAAAGTTGGATTTTCCTGGTGACCTTACAATCATGGATCCAAAAAGGGGCACTCCACTGACCCTATGAAAAGCTAACAATTTCTTTCTAGAGAGGAATTTTTTTGTAAAGTGGGAAAGGGGAGTGAGAAATGAGATAGGAGAACTAATGTTGTAGGTAGAAAATCAGATTCTTGCACACACTAGTTAGAAATTTCAACACATACATTTATGAGAAGAAACAACTCTATAAATAGCAACAAGACCAATTAGAATTTATGAGCACAAAGTATCAATAAATCCCTTAGTCAAAAAAAGGATAGAAAATCCTTCTTGTATTGATTTCTTAAACAAAAGTTGTACATAGTGGAGAAATGGAGGAAATTTGAGAATGGGGAATGGAAGAATTTGGTTATCTCCTTTGTTCTCTCAATGCACTCTTGAGTTTACAAAATCAATCACCAACCCTTTGAAATGGGAATGACTTTATAATTTATAGAATAAGAGGTGACCATCATCTACCCCCAATTCCTTTTTATATGCCTTATTACAACTTATGACCTTTTACATTCTTAGGAAAAATTAAGTCCCCTTTTATGAATTAAGGGTGGCTTGTTACATTAAAAAAGGTCATTTTAAATTAATCAAAGGCATTATGAAAAAGTGTAACCCTAACGAAGAATTAGAATGGGGAGAGAGAAAGTGGGGGAAGAGAAGAGAGAAGAAGAAGAAAGAGAAATAACTAAGGAGGAGTGCCTCAGATCCTTGTCAGATGATTCGATCAAGTGCGCCACTGTAGTGAACTCTACATCTCCAAACTCTTTGCACCCTAAGAAACTCCTTCAAATTCTCACGAATGCTTACCAAGTTGAATGAATTGTTTCGCAAATAAGCGCAACTTCCATCTTGCGTATGATATACTGTGACCTGAACTAAGTAGCTAGTGTCAAAAAACACTTGTCAAGTTACTTGAGATGGATCTTGAATGCCCTATAAGAAATTCCCATAGATGATCCTGAACGATGATGTCCCCCTGAATGATTATCCTTCTATGTCCCATTGTGCCAAAACTACCCTTTGAGTGTAACTTACTATTAATAGCAAGTGCCCAGATGGGAGACTTACTATTTTTGGTAAGAGGTGATTTTTGCCTCTTTTTGACCATCATGATGTGATGAACTCCATCATTCGCTCTTGCATGCACACTACCTTCGCCTTGACCACTTCTTGGGGTGACTTACTATTTTTAGTAAATACCCATATAGGGGGCTTACTATTTTTAGTAAGTGGTCATTTTCACTATTTTCTTCTCTGGAAAATCATTCTAGCTTCTTGGTGATCTTCAGTACACACTACCTTTTCCATAGCCACTTTTGATGGTGACTTCCCAAACATAGCAAGTCTTGTATAGGAAAACTTACTATTTTTAGAAAGTGGACTTCCACTTTGCTTAGTTTGTGATGGAACATATTTTTTTCAGACTTGGCTCATCATGCGGTCACATCCTCCAAATTTCACATGATTTCGCTCACTAGAATGCTTGGAAATAAAATTTAAAATTTTCACTGGCAGTGGCTTGAGCACGGAGCTGCTCTAGCGGCCATTAATGGAGCTTGAAATTTACAGGTCTGGTTTTTTGTCTCGATCGTGACAAAATAAACTCCATTGTGATATGTTTTTCATTTGGAGTCTATGTGCAAGTTTTTAGCTCGATTTGATTGTCAGATTGATGGGAAATCATGACGAATATGAGCTAGGGCACGAAATGGGATTTTTGGGAACAAATGTTTCAGGGCACCATTCGACCTCCCATTTGTTGAATCTTGATTTTCTCAAAAATGTGGAAGTTTAAAAATATGACACCTCAATCTAAATTGTATTTTGTAAGATATGAAGATTTTTGATTAGGTGACTTCGTGGTTATCTAGAAAAAATCTTCATTTTCTCCTCGTTCTTCGTTTCTTCAACACTTTTGATCAATCCTTCCCCTGAAACCTATGTATTTTCATAGAGTGGAGGATTTGGTGGCCATGATAGAGCTGGTTTGAATCAGTAATGGACTGGGTGTCGGACAAGCATGAACAAAGCTATGGCGTGGTGTGAAGCTGTGAAGGAGAAATGGGGGGAAATAATGACTAAGTGCTAGATTTCAAACATTTAAAAATTTCATAGCAAGGGTGGGGCACATTTTTTCAGGTCTGATGTCCCTCACCTAAAAGGGACATGAGGGACATCAATTTTCATGGCACGCAAGGTGATGATATGTGACACTTGATCGACGGTTGAAAATGAAGGCTTAGACAAGTACTTGAGGGGTGAAATTGCTCTTGAAGAGGTCACATGGGTGACCAAAAGTATCCTTAGGGGATGTGTGAGTTTTTATTGTCTGATGTCCCTCACCTCAAAGGGACATGAGGAACATCAGTTTTCATGGTGCACCAGGTGATGACATGTGGCATCGATCGAACGGTGAAGGCTTTGAGCTCTTGTAAGCACTTGGGGCTGAAGCGGTGACCCCGGAGGTTGCATAAGGGTCAGAGGGATTATGGGGGCTAGGAGAATTTTTCCAACCTTAATGTCCTTGAACTTGAGGGATGTGAGGGACACAAAATCCCTCCAGGATCCTGGAGCTGACACGTGTCCTTCCAAAATTTTACTAACTCCTGAACTTGCTCCAAGAGGGAAATTTGAAATGACAATAATGTGAGCTCCCGATGGAATTATTTGATGAAATTTTATATGATATTGACTGGAAATTTACTTCTAAATCCAATGGTGTATTCCTCCATTTGATCCATGGAAAATCATATTTGTAATCTGGTACTCCACTTATGCATTTGAAAAACTGCTTTCAAACCCATTACACCAAAGTGTTGTGAAAAAATTAATTCCACCATCTTGTAGGGATTGGAATTAAATTTTTTTTTTTCATTTTCTCCTAAATCCATCTGGAGCTCTCGAGAATCACCTTTGGAAGCTCAACGAGTTGTTTTGGCCTATGCACTACCTAGGCTTGTGAACCCTAATTTTGATCAAACTACTCCAAACTCTCCAAATATTCCTGAATATTCCAAAATCACATAAATTTAAATCCTAAAATAATGGAGGTGATAACATAGAAATAAGGATAAAGGGATTCCTAGTGAGTGAAAGTGGGGAAAAATGAGAAGGAAGAGGGCGAGACAAACCGCCACAGTCCCAAAACACATTCGAACCTCCAATTTTGTGAAACACAACAAATTTAAACCCTATAAAGGAACACAATATGCACAATATACCTCTAAAATATAATAGAAGACAAGAAATACAATATAAATCAAGCTAGGGAAAGAAGAGCCACAAAACACTAATTTTATTACTTAAAATGATGCACAATCCATTACAACAAGGACAGAATCCTTCACAAAATGCATAAATTTGAGGCTTGCAGCTCACAAAAGTGATGGGACAATTTTGACAGAGTTCCTTTACAATTTTGAAATCTCCCCCTTCAAATGAGGAGAATTTACATATGAATAGAGGATATGAGATACCAACCAACATATTTATTGATTACTTACACGGAGGTATGGGTGACCATATTGGTTCACTTTCCAATCATACTTTTCTTACATGGTGAACAAGGGTGCCATACCTCATTAAACTAGTTATTAAGATACCTTGTATGATGCCATTAATGCCGACCATACTTGAAACTCCTTGTTGTCACTTGATGGAAACCACCAACCGATGAGGGGATGACTTGTCACATGACAGCGAGGGGAGGTTGATGTGTGTTAGCAAAAGGTGGTTGACACGGGACAAGAAGTGACGTTGACACGTGACGATGATGGGGAAGATAGAACGATGTATGAAAAGGAGGGTAGTTGTCACATGACAAGGGGAAAGTGGTGACACATGTCAAGAAGAAATGACTAACATGCATTGGGGAGGAAGTGGTTGATGCGCAACAAGAAAGTGGTGGCGATGCGCGACAAAAGGGACATGCGATAAGAAAGCGGCGACGTGTGATGAAGGGGACCGCGACAAGAAATTGGCGTTGACGCACAATGAAGGGGATGTGTGAAAAGAGGTGAAATCCATACATTTTTTCATCTTGATTATTAAAACAAATCATGCTAAAAACTTTCACCGTGGTGAGCAAGCTCATCGTGAGATACCCTGTAAAATGATCTCATTAACTATCAATGCCCAGACTTGTAGGTTAATCCATTTTGTAGGGGTGCAAAGAATGGATAACAAAGACACCTATGATTACTCCACCTTGTGAAGGGGAGCCATTTTTCCTTTACATATCCACTTCGAGCATGCTCTAGGAGAAATTCTCACCCACCATGATAATCAAGGTTGTGAACAAGCTTTATATTACATTAGCCATACACTCCATGAATATGAAACACACTACATTGAAGCATGAAAGCTATGTTGTGCATTATATTTTTCCACCTCTAAACTTTGACATTACCTCCTTAATCATAAGACATATGTCGTCACCAGTTTTAATCCACTCAAATCCATGCATGTTAAACCTTATCACAATGATCACATAACTCGATGGCTTATGCTCATGACTGAATTTGATCTTGAAATCATATCTTAGAAATCTATCAAAGGTCAGGCCATTGCAGATCAGCTTGCCGATGCACCCCTCCTAGATAATCAAAAACCTCATGAAATTTTTCTGATGAATCCATCAAAATTATCGATGAGTCTGATAATGATGAATTTGATTTCATCCCTGTTAAAATGACCCTCTTCTTTGATGGTGTTAAGTGCCAAGAAGGAGGTGGAGTAGGAGTTATCATTATACCACCCTAGAACATTCTACTTCTGCTATCATTTAAACTTAACTTCGAGTGTACTAATAACATGGTAGAATATGAAGCCTTAATCATGGGTTTAAATACTGCCATTCTCTTAGGTGTCCACATCCTAGAAATCTATGGAGATTCACAACTTTTCATCAGTTAAGTCAAGGAGAATATCAATGTAAAAATGAGATCCTTCAAAAATATAAATCCATTGTCAACTTTCTCCTTAGCACATTCGATCATTACACCATCCAAGCCATCTCGCGATCTTACAATAGATTTGTAGACACCATGGCATCCCTTGGTTCCCTTGTCCCTTTTGAAGCAGAAAAATCTAAAGATGACACTAAAATGTCTGTACTAATCCAACGCGTAGATCATCCTTCACATCAAAATGAGTTTCCTTCCATCAATACCATTAACAACAATCCACCGGACCTATGGTACACACAAATATATGAATATATCTTCGAATGTAAAATCCTATCAAATCTATCATAGTCTGCTAAATGATCATTTCTTCAACATGCCACCTACTTTGTTATCATAGGAGGTATCCTTTACAAACACATTTTGAAGGTATATTATTACGATGTCTTAAAACACACGAATCAACCAAGGAAATTGAAGAAGTCTATGATGACATTTGTGGTGGTCACTTCAGTGGTAATGTCATCACTAAATGTGCCATACGACTAGGGTATTACTAGCCTACTATCGCTAAAGATTGTTGTGCATACATAAAAAAGTGTGTCAAATGTCAACTCCATTCATATCTTATTCACATCCCTAGTCAAACATTACAACCTGCGCCCAGACTTATGGCCTTTCTCTCAATGGGGTTAGACCTCATTGGTGCAATCAATCCAAAATCATCTCAACAACATCATTCCATAATCACAACAACTGAATACTTCACTAAGTGGGTTGAAGCTATTCCTTTGACCTCGACAAAATCTAGACCTATCATCAACTTCATATATCAACATATTATATGTTTTTGGCATCCCACATAAGCTCATCACAGATAATGGGAAATCCTCTAAAAATAAGGAATTTAAACAAATTTGTGACACATTTAACATTAAACTTATTTTTTCATCGCCATACTATACCCAATAAATGAACAAGCTAAGGCCTATAACAAAACACTTAACAAAATTCTCATGAAAATAGTAGACGATGCAGGTAGGAACTGACATCTCCAGATCCCATTTTCTCTCTAGGCTTATTAAACAAGCATCCACACACCTATGTGCACTACGCCCTACTCACTTTTCTATGGCTCTAAAGCCATTGTGCCTCTTGAAATCCAAATTCCATCACTTCGCGTATCTCTCAAAGATTTTATCCCAGATGACAAATATTACCAAGATTGCTTAACACAACTAGAATTGTTAGATGAGAAACATTTAACAGCCCTTGAACATCATCAAGTTTATCAAAAATATATTAGCAGAGCATATAATAAGCATGTCAAAGAGCGTGATTTTAAAATTGGTGATCTTGTACTTAAAGAAAATCAAAATGTTACTACATTAGAATGGAGTAAACATGGGAAGTTTTCCCCCAATTGGATTGGTCCCTATGTTATCACACACAAGTATGGGTCAGGGGCATATCATCTCACTTCTCTCAATGGGGAACCTGAGGTGGAACCCTTAAATGCTTTGCACTTGCGGCCTTTCTACTTTGCTAAATGATTGATCATCATGACACCAATTTTAATCAAATCATATCCTTCTATCATTAAATAACTTCCTTTGCATAAATTCCTCAAAATCACTACACCTATTTATTAGTATTATAACCTAGGGCATGTGGGTGTAGGTAAATATATAATCTATCCCCTCCTCACAAAATGGTTTATCGAGGTTTTTGTCCTCGGGTTAAAAAATCAAATAAACTCATTGGATGCTTAAATAGACTGATCCCTCAAAGGACAACTATTTATAAAATATAAATTATCAAAAAGTAGACTGCTCTCTTAAAAGACAACTACCTGTCAAAATCATGGACCGATCCCACAAAGGATGACCATTCAAAGCAAAAAGTAAAAAAGTAAGAAAAACGTAGACCATACCCTTGAAGGATGGCTACTCATATATATAAGGCTTCTCACTTTGATCAACCTTAAACAGGAAATCTTCCCACATTGATCAACTTTCCCATTACAAACAAACTTCTGGATTAATCGTTTACTTCAAAAATTACAAAATTTGGGGCATCAATTCTCTATAAACCCATTAAAGAGGAGATTTTCCCCCATAATGATATACACCCACAAGGCCTCCTTCGTCCATTATCATAGAAAAAATACCTTTCACCCAAATCCATTGTGATTTGCATGAACTGTCCATTGATGGTCTTATTTAACATCTTGAAAGGCTACTAGTGCAAAGTATTATCTTAAACCCATTATGTATACATATCAGATTTATAGTGGGGCATTCTTTCCACTTTTACTTCATTTAATTATATTCCTTGATTTAAACTTGTCACATTTTCAAAACACATTTAATCAAAACATTCTAATCCATAAATGCATGACAAAACACAATACCATAAGCAATATCATCATCATCATAATCATCATCATATAAAAATTCATGTATATAAATGTCTGCATAATCAAAATAACATCATGGGATTCTATGAGCCTAAAAACACCAAAGTATAAGCCTAAAAACCATCATCATCATATATATCAAAGTCTCATAATAATCACATCATATAAAGAAAACAAGCTTCTATGAGCCTATGACATCATATACAATCATGTAGTAAAATCAACACCTCCTAATATCGTACTACCACCACCCTCTCCTCTAGGAGTAGGTGTGCCTCTAGCTCCTCCATCACCACCCTCCAGCCTCCAAGGTGTCTACCCCATGCTCGATGCGCTCACACTAGGTTTCACCATACTAGATTTGGCCCTTTCTCAGCCAAGTAGTCTGCATATAAAACTATATAAGGGTAGTTCTTGATGACCACCTCAACATAATAGTCTATCTCCTCCCTCACAATATCATAATGCATTGTTGAAACCATGCCAGGAGGAGGTGCTGTGGATGCTCCCCTCTATCTACCTTTTCAAACCATCGTTGATAACTCCACACTAGAAATAGAAGGTCCCGTGATCCCCAAGGCCTTCCTCAATGTATCCCTCTATCCCTTGTACTTGTCTCTATCAGAAGAGACTTGTACAAGTTGCACTGTAAGCCATCATGCTCAACTATCACACCATCCTGCTCTGTAATAAGGCTATCCCAAACTCCTGCTAGGTCATCTCACTCCCTTTGAGTGGTATCCCTCTTCATCTCCACTTTGTGGCCTTCTTGGCCACTACTACAACAATTGCAGTAACCATATCATCACCCTCACCTCTCTCCTCCTCTACCTCATGTGCTCCTCCTGTCCCCAAACACACACTCACCTAACTTCCTATGTAGCCATCTCGCTGCCCTCACCCTCTCAAAACTCCTCAACGATCGAGCCCACCATATGGAAAATCAGGATTCACCCCTGCATCATTGATTAGAACCATCTATCCATCCTCATCCGGACCCATGGCACCCGACTACTCATCAATGACTACAGGCCTCACTACAAACAGCACTGCAGGGGTATCGATGTCCCCATCCTCTCATCGCAAAACTAGATCTACTGGTATACTCTAAATAAGACCAAATTGTCTCTTAACTGACTAGAATGTAACAACTCATCCTCCTCGGTCATGTGACCCTGAATCTTAATATCTTTCTATAAACATAATAAATCCTAAGGGAACTCAAGCCAATCATGAAAATCCACATATGGCCTCCAGATCACATCACCCACCTAAAGTCCTGATATCAAGTCCCTATAATAAGTATGCCCTTTGTCCTCCCTGGCCTAACGAAGACTCGACTCCACCTCATAAACCCTATTCTTGTCAAAGATCACACAAGGAGTCCACGTGGGATAGAATGCTTGGAACCAAGGGCACGGAAGGACAGTAGGACCCGCACGTGGAAGGCAAGTTCAGATTTCAGGACTTATCCGATTTTGAGCATGAAGACCTATTTTAAGAAGATGGCATGTGGAACACACCAACAATGTAGAGACGTGCATGACATACATCATCTATCTTTGGAGAAGTGGATCGAAGCATTTTTGCATGGAGACAAGTGAGAATAGAATTGGCACTTTAGTTAACTGCAAGAGGACTATAGATAGCACACTTACATGTGTGGCTATGATTGTAAATGGCGTGTGGCTATTAATAGCATGCAACCTATTTCTGGAATAGATAAGCGGTGAAGGGCAAGTCCCCACCCTATATATATGATGTTAGGTGCATAGTAGAAAAAAGAGAGAGCTGGATGTATGGAAGGAGATGTATGTGTGTGTGTAACAAAGAATATACACATATGATTGAACTACTGTATCAGTTCCATATATATTGATGATACTGTAAGGAGCTTCTGTATTTATTAATAGATGGAAGATATTGGCTAAATCTAAGTATCATTCTATGTGTAGTTGAGTAGTGCATGTTATTAATTCAATCATGATTATTGTTTAAGCTTGTTCTTTCATAGATCTAAGTGTAGCATGCATTGTGGAACGATGGATTAGTTATGAATATATATGTTACTTCCTTCATCATATCAAAATCCTATTATAGAAACCCTAAAGAGGGACTTATTACCTTTGCATGCTTCGGGTGAGTGCTCAGTCTAGGCTGAGTGATGTGCCAGCGTGATTAGGGTGTTATCTGGTAAATTCTAGGCTGCATCATTGGTTTCATTTCCGGGACCTCTTTTTAGTTGTTTTTAGGATGGTTCACGATGAAGATGTACCGGTTAACTCTAGCAAGTATTGAGGAATGGATACATGATCTGGAGGAAGAATATGCGTGACAATTTAGAAATGGATATGAGTTTAATGCATGCACTTGGGTAGAACATAACATGTATGACAACTTTTTCGATATCTTTCCAATAGAACTATATGAGTGGCTTACTGCTTATGCATCTCAACGAAATTGGAGGTATCATGAACATGTCTAGACACGGGAAGAATTTCGGGCCTCTATGATGCTAATCGATCTCGACTCATGCGGTGGATACGTGGTTTTGTGGTGTTCTAAATAGTTATATTTTGGAATATTCAATTTCAATGTACTCTTGCCTAGAGGTAGTTGAGTTCCAGTTTTTGCGGTATCCAAGAGGAACATATTTGCAAGGTATTCCATGCGATCAAGATCTTACTTGGTAACTTTGAACTGAAGTGTAAACTAATGGCTAACTAAACTTTGCCACACACAGGGGTAGGAACAAGTCTGGTTTAAGATGGCATACCTATGGTCGGTAGAGAAGTAGAGAGAGGAAATGCGGTTTAAGTACAATGGGGTGCACATAAGGGAGATAGAGAAGCAATGTTCCATTGCAGAGAGTATGGCATAGAGGAGAGAGATGGCTTGTGAAGGATTTATTGCTCACTTAGAAGACGTGGAGCTAGAGCATCAAGAACTTCCCCATCTTAGAAAGCATGATAGAGATCCCCCCTCGGCCTCACATGGAAGTGCACCAACAAATATTACGGAATGTAGGCACGAATATTAATCCACTTGGTGACCTAGCCATTGCGCTTGCTTTTTTAGTATCAAGATGCCAAGTAACCAACAAAATAACTTGGGAAGTAGGAGAGCAAGAGTAAGTCAGGGATCAAGAACATCAATGGCAGGACAAATGACTTCAATTTCATTTGGAGGATCATTCTTAGGCGCATCATCTGCATAGAATGTGAGCACACAGAATGTTGGATTCACCTCTAGAAGTGGAACTACCTCACATACTATAGGGGTACAATACAATACTACTTTGTTGGAGCACATGGGAGTATGTCTATAAGCCCTATTCCAACTATAGGTGGTAGATAAGGAGGTATAGGTGGTTCTAGTTCTAGTGGATTTAGTGGTTCTGGAGGTAGAGGGAACACATGAGGTTCCGGATCAGGTGGTCAAGGTCTGCAACAACCACATAATATCTATATGGAGATGTCTCTTCATCTCCTAGAGTATAGAGGTATAGAGGATGTTGCCGAACATGTGCATATGTGTGAAATCTTGTGGCGTGCTAAAGGGATCATGACTATTGAGCAAAAGGAAAGTAAATTCACCACTACATTATAGGGCGTGCACACAACTGGTATAGGAAATTTGACCCTGATCAAACTTGTGTGGATTATGTAGCATTGAGAGATGCTTTCTTGAAAGAGTTCCATATACTTGAGTTTGAGCAGAAGAGTATAAGTGCGCTCAAGGATATCAAGCAAGGCACTACTGAGAGTGTACGTGAGTATGATGCTCATTTTAAGACACTTCTATCTAAGCTATCTTATGATATTCACGCTAGCCAGCATGCATAATGGTTCATTGGAGGATTGATTACACCTTTTAGAAGGGTGTTGTCACATAAGACATACACTGATCTGCGCAAAGCACTGGAAGCAGCTTTGCGTGTTGAGGTAGTTGGGAGCATTGACACTGGCATTAGTCCATTCCTAGAGGCATAGATTGTAGCTATGGAAAAGTAGTTAGAGAAGCTATCAGCAAATTCAGCCCATGAAATGCGCTCAAGAATTTGGTGTACAGATTATGAAGTGGAAGGTCACACCAAGGATAGTTTCCCTTACATTTGTATGCTCACTATTGTTGGACTATGAAATTTTTCATTTAAATCATGATGCTAGTCACTTTCCTTTGTTACAATGCATGATAAGGAAGAATGTATCTTGATTTTGCAAGATTTGAGTCCACGACCCATGATACTGAGGATTGTTGGTTGATTGGTCAGATCCAGGATGCTATAGACATTGGAGTACGATAGACAAGTATAACAGATAGTTCTAAGGGTAAGAATGAGCACCAAGATTGGGATCATAATCAAATGTGCTATGACAAGAATGAGGGGCGTTTTGAAGGAGGTTGTGGAAGGGGACGTGGATATCATGGTGGATATGGAGGATGAGGCCGTGGTGGAGGAAGAGGAGAGTTCCCTCATGGAACATGTTATACGTGTGGATCTCCTGACCACTATAGGTGCGAATGTCCTCAGAATATTACATGTTCTTTCTGTGGAAAGAACCATAGCTATGAAGAGTGCCTAGACTTATATGAGCATCTAAGTAAGTAGCATAAGAAAGAGAAAAAAGGCACTGGGATGGTTAGAATCTAGTGCGCGGTAGAGGATCAGTGGATTCCCAAGATAAGTGAAGGACCTAAGGCATTAATAGTGAAGATTACTACATGTGCTGAAGCAACACACATGAGAGAGGCATTGCACAAGAAGCCTATGATCACCAAGGAGGAGGTTTTGCATATGAGGTACCTAGATCCTGCTCATCAAAAGGAAGTTTACCAGGATACCATGGAAGTGATAAGGAATCTTCAGGGTGAGATACAATACCTAAAGGAGAAAAAGAAAGCATCAGAGATAGTCCAAACTGATATTGATGATCTACGAGAGGTGTGCAAGATGTTGAGCAGGAGAAAATTATTCCGCTATTGGGAAGTTGGTTAAAAGGGAACACTCCACACGCAAGTCTTGAGACCAGACGACAGATTCTCGCATGCAAATCTTCCCCCGATAGCATTGACTACAAAAAAAGAAATTACTTTGAATCGTTGTTGTGGATGGGTGGATGTTGAGAAACATATTGATCGATATAGGTGCGGAAGTAAATGTGCTTATATTCCATTGCAACCATCATCTAATGTGTTGTTTATGACAAATCAGGACTAAGGCCACTCCCATAGGAGTTTTGAAAGATGCATCTATAACTATACAAGGTGCCAAGTTCACTAGGGATTTTGAGGTATTAGCACTTGCAGAAGTCGACAATTTTCTAGCCCTTCTTGGATGCCCTTGGTGTTATGCGAATAATGCTAACTTGAGATTCAATAAGGGGTATATCATCTTTGAAAACAAGGAGGAAAGGGTTGTTATACCTTTCACTGGATGGAAATTCTACACCATATGTTGAACCTCTAAGTGAGGAGGATTTAAACAGAGTCTATGTACGTGCTATTCAGGACCCAAAGGTCAATGAGCCATCAAAAGAAGGCATCCTACAGTGGGAGGATTCTCATTCTATTAGTGATACTATGAGTATTACTTGTGAAAATTGGGCTCATGGTACATATTAATTAGTAGGGCGTGAGGTGAAAATCATGGTTGCGTGTAAGAATGAACTTTGTTCAATTTGACGGATAGGTAGCACAATATCTTGGTATACAGGGGCAGAATATCTTCCTGCCTTTTTGAGGGCCATGGAAACACAATGGATAGATCAAGTTAAAAGGAGAGATATGTTAGTATATACACTACGTGGGATAGCAGCGTGCTGGTGGGTAGTCCACAAAGATAATCTTATAAATTGGGAAGAGATTGGAGTCGCTTTGTCTACCAGGTTTATAAGGAACAATGCACCTATGCAAATCTGCACTTATCATGGTGATCAACCTGTTCAACATCACATTCAAAGTGTGAGAGACTCTGGATAACAGGACATGAAGCATTACCACCTTCACTCTGGGTGCATAGATTGTATTCTACACTACAAGGATGCACACACGCTTGGTATGTATATGCAGAACTACATCGAGAAACTAGAAACTGGAAAGATTTGACTGTAGGAATGATCTAGACTTTCGACTACTTCTCGACTAAACCTCTGTAGCATAGGCATTAAAATTTGTCAAGCGCTTAACTATGGGAGATAGTGTAAAATATGAGGAGCATATACATGAATTATTTGGTGAGGTAGAGTTCATAGCATGTTTTAAAAAGGAAGAAAAAATGGACTCCATACTACTTGAACGTGCTTGCCTTGAGAAAGAGAAAGGAAAGATGGTTTACGTTGTGGATGATGAGGAAGTTGAGAACTTGGATATTGAACATTCATGTGGGGTGTACGAGGCCTTGGACGGTGCTGAAAAAGGATGCACGTGCCTACCATGGACCCATGAAGAACAAGAAGATGAATATAGGTTTGGAGGTGAGCCTAAGGAGGCCATAATTGGAGATTACTTGTTAGACTCGGAGGTAGAAAAGATCATCGAGTTACTTAGGATTATCAAGACTTATTCCCTTGAGGATATCATGAAATTAAAGGTGTGCATGAATCACTTGGGGAAATGAAGATCAAACTTCGGGCGGTGCATGACCAGTTAGAAAGAGACCTTATAGAATGAATCCTAATTTGCGTGAAAAGGTAAAAGAAGAAATTGATTAAATGTTGAAATCGGAACTATCAATCCTCTTGATGAGTAGAATGGGTTAGCCCAATGGTGATCGTATCAAGAAGGATAGATGGATTAGGATATGTGTGGACTACAAAGAGTTGAATCTTTGTATGTGTCAGATCCATTCCCTATGCCATTTCCGAGGAAATACTAGGAGTTGCGGGGGCACGAAATATATTCCTTCATAGATGGATTTTATGGGTATCATCAGGTTAGGATTGCTCGGGAGGATCAAGAAAAGAAAAAATTTAGTACTGAATGTGGTAGTTTTTCCTATATTGTGATGCCCTTTGGATTGAAAAACATGCTTGCTGTATTTTTGTGCATAGTTATTAAGGAATTTAAAGATTTATTCACAACTTCTTACGAGTTTATCTAGATGATTATTTGTATATGGGCTTGTGAAAGATCATTGTGACAATTTGTGCTTAATGTTTAAACGATGCAAACAAGTGAGTGTCTCTTTGAACATCAAGAAGTGCATATTTTCTATGCCATTTGGGATATTATTAGGACATATAATTTGCAAGGAAGGTTTGCTAGTTGATCCAGCCAAGGTTGTAGTCATTTTAGGCCTAGAAGTGCCTACTAGTCAAAGTGAGGTGTGCAGATTTTTAGGTCATACAAGATATTATAGAAAATTCATAAAAGGGTATGCCAAAATTATCGCACCCTTGGAAGAATTATTGAAGGGGAAAGGTACATTTTATTGGGGAGAACCGCAACAGTGTGCGTTTGAGATATTAAAAGAGAAACTTACTACCGCACCCATTATGTGCTTTCCCTCATGGGATAAACCATTTCATGTGCATGTGGATGCTTCTGGCATGGCCATTGGTGTTGTGTTAGCTCAACCTGGAAAAGGTATTATAGATCATCTAATCTATTTTGCTAGTAGGAAGCTGACTCTGTGGAACGGAATTATACAACTACAGAGCGCGAAGCTTTGTCAATGATCTATGCATTGTACAAATTTCGATAATACTTGTTAGCAACACCATTTGTGTTTTATATAGATCACATGGCCTTGAAGTACTTGGTAAACAAGCTCATCTTATAGGGCACATATGCATATGGGTGCTCCTATTTCAAGAGTTTGACTTCACAATTATGGTGAAGCCAGGGAAAAGCAATTCTGGACTAGATCATTTATCTAGAATCAATTCAGGAGAGGATGCACAAACAATTGAAGAAACAATGCCGGATGCATAGTTATATAGGTTATAATGCATGCCCATAGAATTAGAAGACATTGTTGTCTTTCTATGAATAGGTATGGCACCAGAAGGAATGAAAGCATTAGAAAAGAAGTAACTTGCTATACGCGTGGCACCGTTTATGTTAATCAGTGGTGACCTCTACAAGTTAGGCAGAGATAAATTATTACGACGTTGTGTATTAGAACATGAGCGTCAGGATATCATGGAAGAAGCTCATGATGGTATTGCAGGAGGCCATTATGTAGGTGATGCAACTGCCCAAAAGATCCTACTTGCTGGATTATGGTGGGAGATATTGTATAAGGACTGTAAAGAATATTGTAAGGTGTGTGATCATTGTCAGCGCCTAGGAAAACTAGGGAAAAGAGATGAGATGCCTTTGAGACCGATCACTAGTGCCGAACCATTTGAGAAATGGGCCATTGATTTTGTAGGACCTATTTCGCTAGTCGCGCGTAGGACTGGATCATGCTATATTATTACTTGCACAGATTATCTCACATGGTGGGTAGAAGCAAAGCACCTACCAAGGACTGTATGGTGGCTACATCAGCTAGGTTCCTGTGAGAGAATGTTCTTACAAGATATGGATGTCACTTATGCTTGATAAGTGATCAAGGTACACTTTTTAAATGAGACAATTAGGATACTATTAGATGAGTTTATGGTTGCACACCATAAAACTACACCTTATCATCCTTAGGAAAAAGGAACTGCTGAGGCCTTCAACAAGAATTTGAGCCAAACTTTGACAAAAATTTGTGATGTTGGGAGAAAGGATTGGGATGAAAAAGTATCAGCTGTTCTTTGTGCATATAAAACAAGTTACAAGAGATTGAACAAAGCCACATCATTTCAGTTGGTGTTTGGTGCAGAAGTTATTCTCCCTATAGAATTTATGTTACCTTCTTTGTGCATTGCACATGCTAGAGGTCTAGTTGATGAAAAATCTTTAAAAGAGCGTATCGAAAATATGATTCAACTGGATGAGCGCCGAGCCATAACAAGATGGAGTCAGAAGCAGGAAAAGGCCAGAGAAGGCATGGCATGACAGGAACATAAGGGATAAGAAATTTGAGATTGGACAAATGGTACTTCTTTATGACTCAAAGTTTTTGCACCATCCAGGAAAGCTCAAAGTACATTGGTTGGGGTCGTATGTTATCACTTCTATACTTGAATCAGGTGCTTTCTAGTTAGAAGCACTTGATGGAACATGGATACCCGGTTACTTTAACAGGAGTAGGTTGAAGCCCTACTATAAATAAGTCTTCTTGGTGTTTGTAATAAGTCAAGTATTTCCATTTAGTTTAGGTTTTCAATTATGTATTTCCTTCATTGTTGCTATGCTTTGTCAATTTCGTTGTTGTTCTTGTGTAATAAGCATGCTTGCATGCATGAAGCTAATTATTGTATGAAGATTGTTTATGTGCAAAGGACTGCACATAATTTTAGTGTGGGGTGGTTGTAGTTATCCAAGAAAAATATTGTGGGAATTGAAAGGTGAAAGGAATAAGTTGCAATAGGTGTGCTTTAAGTAAAAAGAGGATTTCTTCTCAAAAGTGACCAAGAATGGAGATGAATGAAAGAATAGTATAATGCAAGGTAAGTGAAGGCCAAGATAGATAGCTACCGGGAGATGGTACAATGATGAGATACTTGGGCACAAGAACACGTGTTGAAGAGAAGTCTGTGACCAGAGGGTAGGAAGGCATGCTAGAAGGTTATAGTTGGGTGCAAAGATGTACCGTGCGGAATGAATAGATTTGGTCAATGAATGAGGGGATATTTGGTAGGTGAAGGAGCAATAAATGCATCAAAATTTGAAAAAATTTGAAAATTTTATATAAGGATGGGATGCAGATTCATTTTTACCATTGTAACTAAGAGTATTTGAAGAAAGAGCCAAGTGCGAAGAGCCGAGTGATCGAGTTAAGGTGCGAAGGGTGTGAAACCAAGCATGACAACTAGATCTATGTGATAAGAAGCTTGCATCCCCGATGGTGAAGGGTTTGAGCAAAGCAGGGAGATAGAAAAGGGTTAGGTTACAAAGTTTCCACCTAGGGCATGATTGAATCAAGCTAGGGTTTGATTCAAAAGTTGCAGAGTTGAAGAGGAGACATTTGCAAGGTAAAAATGGCACTGAAGAAGGCATTTGCAGTAGTAGTAAAAGGAAAGAAGAAGGTGGTCATCGAGGAGGAAGAGATGGCACCTAAAAGCCATTTTTAGAGATGTAATATCCAGAAGGAGTCATCATCGGCCAAGAATGGGATTCACCCATCAGAAAGAGCAAAGTGAGTGAATATAATCATAGGACTTTAGAGAACAAGAAGGAGCTTGATTCCTTGCTCACTACTAGAACGAACAAGTGCACGATGGAGGACATGCCAGTATATGACGATGCGGGTGAAAAGATTTTGAAGAGAATTGGGGTCTACCAGTTGTATGAGATTCCATATTTTAGGAAGTATGAGCCCTTGTATTAGTGGCTCATGAGCAGGGTGCACAAAGACTTCTAATTTGCAAGATGCAGAGTTAGAATCTCATCTCGCACTTGTCTCATCGATTATGGTCCGAAGGCCATAGGAGAAGATGTAAAAGGTGATCTTGCAGATAAATCCATGATTGTAAAGACCAAGTAGAGTTGGGATAATTGAAGGGTATGCGCAGAATGGACATAGATAAATTGAAGAACTGTCCAGTTGTACAAGTTGTAGCCCACCTTGTTACCAAGTTGAATGATCAGGAGTGGTGGTACCAAGTAAATACTATGTGGTTGCATGTGGTGCATAAGATGTCAGAAGGGACAATCTACAACATTGCAGGCTATATTGTAGAGAAAATATTTGAAGAAGCGCACATAGGAGGGAAGATCAACTTTGGGGCTATTCTACTATCATTGGTATTTATGGAGATCAAAGTACTAGATGGACTGAAGGAAAACGTATGGGAATAACCCATGGAGAATAAGTCCCAGCTAAAAGATTCAACAAGTACCTATGCAAGGGGGCCATGAAAAATGATGTAAATCAAAGGGTGGAGAAGTGGTATGATAGGATCCACGTGACATTTGGGGAAGAGTGGCACATCCTCAAAGGACCTACCAATAGTGGTAGGGAAACAAGTTCAATTTTTGTATATCAACATTTCTGCATTGTGCGCTTCCCAATGAAAGATGGATTCTGAAGCCCTTGGTGCAAGTTGCCTTATGCATTCACTGCAAGGTATTTTCAAGCATCTGTTCATAGATTTATAGACACACACCGACTGGTCTTCAATGTAGATAAGTTAGAATATGATTACCATACTCTAAGATAGAAGTATGTGTACCCTGGAAGAAGTGCTTATACAAAAAGGATCATTTCAGAAGTACTGAAAATCAATCCAATAAGCCTGGCTGTAGCAGATGTGGGGGCAGCATTGGTGTATCTCCAGTTGAAGCCAAAAATGGAGAATAACAAATATGTGGAAGGTGAGTTCATACTTCCATCACCACTAAAGGGAAAGCATACAATGGAGAACATCCCAGTGCTTAAGCCCACAGAACCAGTTGAAGTGCAGGATGAGGAGGAGTGCGAAGATAGTGGTGGTTTGGAGCATAGGGGTAGGAGACATCCTATAAGTAAAGGTGAAGCTGAGTGCACCATTACGCCACCTCAGCCACAAGAGGGGGATGATGAGGACATGAATGTAGTCCAAGGGGAGAACAGGTTTAAAAGGGTATTTAGGAGAACAAGGACCCAAGGTGCTACTCCAACCACTGTGCATAAATCACCTAGACTCTCCCCACAAAAGGAGGCTACCACATAGAGAAGGAGGAAATTGAAGTTGAATGAGGAGGTGGAAGAGTCAGAGGAAAGCACACCTAATTCTCCTACACTTCAGAGGACACAAAAGAACAGGGTGATGCATCAAAGGAAAAAGAAGAGGATGAGAAAAGACCAGAGGAGACAGTTGTAGAGGATGTTTAGGACATGGAGACATAAGTCCCAAATTTGGAGGCTAAAGTTACTAAGCAACAAAGTTCTAGAAGAACAAGTGGAGAGAAAATTCCACCGGCCATGGGGTATGCACAGGACGCAGGAAAAATTGTCCACGCCTGCTTCTAGAGCACCATAGCATAGAAGGATTTATTCAAAGTTAATGGATGAAGATATGGTGATGGTGCGCACTCAAAAGTAACTATCATGGTCAATGTCCATTCACATGGATGAACCTGACTTTGATGTGTGCGAAGAGTCGTGCATTTCAAGAATACTGAAGAAGGCATCTTAAGCCGGACACATGATAGTAAAACCTACTATCATGTTAGATGAGCAAGTTAGTAATGCATTGGTGAAAGTTTCTACTAAGGTGGCTAGAAGAAACATGGAAAAATAGGCCACGATCAGAGAGTGCTACGCAAGGAGTTGAAGACAAAGGACGTAGAGATAGTACACATAACACAAGAGAGGGAATTCACGCAGAAGAAGAACGAGGTGTTCATAAGCATCACAGAGGAGATTGGGGATAATGTAATGAGAGCAAGGCCACACTTAGAGGCCAAGGTACCATAGAAATTTCCTTCAATGATACACTATGTGGGAAAGTTGGTGGACTTGGTACTTGAAGATGAAACTCTACGTATGCAAGCACTAGAATGCTTTGAACAAGATTCTAAATGAGAGAAAGCATCTGTGATGAGAAAAAATACATCTTATGAAGGGATGTTGCAAGCATTACAAGAAGTATTGAAGAAAGTAGACCAAGATTTGAATATATGCACAGCTCCGAGGTGCTTATCAACATCAAGACCCTCAAAGAGAATAATGAGGTCCAGAAAGTGATGAAAGATGAGACATTAGGCCGTGTAAAAGATTTTCAATGGTTAAATAGAAGTGCGAGGCCCTGAAAGCACAAGAGCCACACAAGACTCAGTTGGAAGAGCTTGGAAAGATGATTGCATAGAAGATGGAACTTTTAGAAGGAAGAATGACATCAATGTCTAGTGTTGTGTTGGTTTTGCAAAATGAGAAGGGAGAAATTGTGAGGGATGAGTTGGAATCCATTGTTGTGGACATACTAGAAAAAGTAGAGCAAACACTCACTGGATTGCGGGTATTAGAGGCTGAAATAAAGGAAGAGTATCCAGAGTTGATACTACAAACTGATACAAAGGAGGTTGCTAATAACCTTATAGAGATTCTTTATTTATCTACATTTGCTTATTCTTATTCTTTCCATTCTTGTTTTCTTTCCTTCAATTTTGGACATACCCATTGTTGAGACAACAATGAGATTAGTGTGAGGTAATGTTGATCAAAGAATACTTGTCAAAGTTCACACAAGGAGTCTGCGTGGGATAAAAGTCCCAAAAACAAGGGCGCAGAAGGACAGGAAGGACCCATGCACGAAAGGCAAGTTTAGATTTCAGGACTTATCTGATTTTGAGCATGAAGACCTATTTTTAGAAGATGGCATGTGGAAAACACCAATGATGTAGAGACGTGCATGCCATGCATCGTCTATCTTTGGAGAAGCGGATCAAAGAATTTTTGCATGGAGACAAGCTGTGAATAGAATTGGCACTTCAGTTAACTGTAAGAGGACTATAGATAGCACACTTGCATGTGTGGCTATGATTGTAAATGGTGTGTGGCTATTAATAACATGTGGCCTATTTCTGGAATAGATAAGTGGTGAAGGGCAAGTTCCCACCCTATATATATGATGTTAGGTGCATATTAGAAAAAAGAGAGAGAGTTGAATGTATGGAAGGAGATGTATGTATGTGTGTAACAGAGAATATACACATTTGATTGAACTATTGTATTAGTTCCATACACACATTGGTATAGATTGACGATCTTTTGTAAGGAGCTTTTATATTTATTAATAGATGGAAGATATTGGTTGAATCTAAGTATCATTTCGTGTGTAGTTGAGTAGTGCATGTTATTAATTCAATCATGATTATTGTTTAAGCTTGTTCTTTCATAGATCTCGAGTGTAGCATGCATTGTGGAGCGATGGATCAGTTATGAATCTATATGTTACTTCCTTCATCATATCAACATCTTGTTACAACAAACCTAAATAGGGGCACAGTACCTTTGTGCGCTTGGTGAGCACTCGGTCTAGGGTGAGTGATGTGTTAGCATGACTAGGGTGTTATACGGTAAATTATAGGCTACATCAAAACCTGAGTGCCTCACATCAATAACACTAAGCAATCCTAATGGACGAGTAATATCAATGTGCTCATGTGCCCAACACTGTAGTAAAAACCCAACATCAATCCCATAACGCTTATGGGAAATCCAAGCCCACAACTCTCTGAAAGTTTGAGCCAGGAAGGTAGGAGCCCACTCAAAAACTATATAATGCTCCATCATCTCCAAAACTACACCTTTCATCATCTAAGGGAACCTACCACCTCCTAAATATAGAAATAAAAACATGAAATAACCAACATCATCATGGTCATCCATGGAAAACCATCTCTCCCAGCACCATACAGTTTCTTGGTAATCAAAAGCTCTTGATGAGTATCTAACATCCTGGGCATCCCCTCTATACAATCTCTATATCGTATCTACCCTCTCCTCCTCTGAGATGCAATAGATAGCCTACCCTCTACCTGGCAGTCTCATAATCTAATGAACATCCTCCAGGGTAATAGTGATCTCCCCTATAGGAAGCCAAAAAGTATTAGTGGAAGGGTTCCACCTCTCTAACAATGCTAGTATCAAAGTGCAACATCTATGGATCCACCTATAAAACCTCATGCCACCAAACCCCACTGCCTCTAAGTGCTCCCAATCATCATCAGATATATCCTCCTAGACCTCTTCTAACATCAGAGGAATACGATCTCAGATGGTCAACTTCACATCCACCTGCAAAATACAAACACACAAAACAAACGTCAAAACCTTCACAATAAAGTTGAAAAATAAGAGGTCAAAATAACAAAATCATCTTACAAAACATCAATACTAACATACATCATGCATAAAAAAATCTTGAATCAAAAACTTTCACCAAAATTTTAACCCTTCCCTTCAAAATACAAACTATTTTTATAACAGGTGAATCGTCGACAATTCACCTCAATCGCTAGTGATTAGATGAATCACTAGAAATCCCTACTAAAACAAACTTAGGGCTTCTATGTGCCCTAATACGGCATCGGGCCACCAAAATCACAAAAAAATCAAAAAAATGAAAATAAAAAGGATTAAAAACTCACCTCAACCAATATGGGCTTCCGCTTCTAACTCGATGATGCCATTTCCACACTCCTTTTGCCTCAAAAACATGTTTTCTCACACTCTAACAAGTCACTATCAAGATACAATTGAAATGCAATGTGGTAAAAACAAAATGAATTTGGGTTATTTAAACGCCCTTTTCATGCGATGTAATCACCGATGATTGCATTAATCAACAACGATTGACTGTTTTGGGCCTTTTTGTCTACATTGCCTAAAAACCATATCACTTTTTCACCCTTTTGCACCAGTGTGCCATGTTTTCAAAATGTTCTTAGCCTTCAAAACCTTTGACCAAACCAACATAGTCAAACATCAGGATTTACCATTCGTCTATGGGAGACAAGCCCTTTGGCCCCCATCACTTGGTTTTCCCATTCAACAATTTTACCTGGTAAGAGTCATACATTCATAGGTGTAGAGCCCTTTGGCCACTTTGTCAATTAATTCTCCAATACTTGGTATTGTACCCCCTTTCGATTTGGGCAACATTTTGAAACAAAACACCTTTGGTGTTCACCGATTGTGCTATAATAGAATAACCAAAGAAAAAAATGGCAAATGTAGAAACCAAAATTCTACACTCCCTATCTCAAGCTCATGTACGACAAAAAATGACCCGTTTACGACGCTGCAACGTAAAAAACCCATTGGTCCCTTTTAATTAGATTAATTTATACACACACTAAGTCTAATTAATTAATTAATCTAAATTAAAATAGATAAGTAACCTCACATCTCACCCTCACACTTCACCATGGTAACTCGAGACACCTTCACTAGTTATAAATAATTAACCTATTTACTAAACCCTCTAAAATCACTCACATCCCCATCCTAACTAATTTGTCCCAAGTTCGAGTATCTCCCATCTCTTATCTTAACCACTTTGAAATCCTCCAAAATCGAGTTGGAAATAGAAGTAAAATCACTCCTTTTGGACACCTAACTAAGATTTCCTAAAATCACCGACAATTTTCCCGATCGTCGGTGATCTATATAAACTTGTTTCTAGACCTCTTTTGGGGAGGATTTTTCATGTGTTATAGGTAAAAATTTTTATTTCTCAGGAACTTTAGAGTCCAATCATCTTCAACCAAGCTCCATCATCGTTACACTGCTCCAAAATCATCAATTTGATCGTCATATCATCCACTCTCATTGTCAATCAACTTTGTTCATCTGATATCCATTTGATCACTCATGCAAGGTAATCATTTCATTTTTGTTTGTTTTTGTCACTATTGTTGGGGATGGGTCTATGCAAAAACATTAGTAACTATAGAATATCATATCCAAAACATACAAATACAGATCTAACAATCCCCACAAAATCTACAACCGTGGAAGTATAAACAAAAATAATCCAAATCACACAAAAGTACACAAAAAAAAATAACACAACATGTACCATGGTTTCACCCAATGTGGGATATGTCCACCAAAGATAGAGATCTCATATATATAATATAATAAGAGATTACAAACCAAATCTTCTGCACAAGAGTACATGTATCTCTACAAGATTATCTCTTCCTCCCAGATCTCTAATCAGATCTTCTTGAGTACACTAAACCATGCCTCCATACCACCACCTGTGTCTCCTCCAGATCTCTAACAAGTATCTACCCGAGTGTACTAAACCGTGCCTCTAAAACACCACTAGATCTCACATACCGAAGCTACCCTACATTTGCTTTGTGCAACCAAGCTCTCTTTGATCTTGTGAATCTACAAACAAGACCTCTAGAATGGTCTACCAATGTGCAACCGTAACTATGCACCAAGAAGTAAGTCTCTCCTCCATCACTGCATCAACCTATGTAAACATGGAGACAAACTTTCTCTACAATACTAGATTCATATGGATCAATAATACATCATGATCTCATGGATATGTAATACAAGATCTCACAACATGTGGATCTACAAGAATTAGATATATCAAGATCTCACAACAACATGTGGATCTAACAAGAAGAAACACTAAGTTCTTTGCATATTATGCAAGCCATTACATGAGACTAAATAATACAAAGGAAATACAATAGAAGATAATACCATCTTCTCACCAATAGTGTACCTGCACTTTCCTTCTATTTATCTTCTCTCCATGAAAGCTCTTGTCTTCATGCAATCTAATTTTTCTTTTTCTTCTTCTTCTTCATCCTTTCAACCAAGGATAGCTCAATTCTTCTCTTTTCTCATTCCTAATGTTCTAACCCTAGTTTTCTAGCTTATATAAGCCTAGAAAAACTTAGGGCACAATATCCATGCAATTACATCCTTTAGATTTTCTTTAAAACAAAATCTATATTAAATCCCGTGACTTATAAATAAAACACTCCCACACAGGTAACCGATGTTGGTTACTGCCTGACCAATGTTAGTCACTACCTAAATGATGCCGATCACTTCTCGATGATTCCAGTCATTGTGTAACCCAATCACTTTGTAATGCATGCTCTAGTGAAGCTATTTAGCTCCACAACCTAACAACTAATTGCAAGTAATTTTTTCATATTATTATTATCATATCATATGTGTTCTAAGAATTGCTTTAAATCATATCTTAATTTATATTTTGTCTCTATTTTTGTAGGCTATTAAAATTAATAGCAATCACCAACAATTTTCCTGATCATCGGTGATTCCTGTTCAATATTTATTTTATTTCCTATTTCTTATAACCTGTCTAACCTTTCTTATTGGTTTTTTGTCATTTTCTAACATGTTTCCCAACATGGTGATTTCAAATGGCCTTAGGTGGTAATAATTACCTGTTGCTGACATTGGCTCTTTTCCCATTATCCGTTATCCTTTATCGGGAACAATATGAGATGCTTCATGACCTAGAGATTTGTGTAATTCAAGTTGCACCTTTTGATTGTCTATAAGCCATTTTCACATCAATACAATGTATCGAGAAGCAACCAAGGCATTTTAGGATGTGTATTACGAGGCTCAAAGGCTCCAGGAAGACCTTTCACAATTTCAACACAATTGTGGATCAGGTTTAGACATACCAAAGGACTACCACACTGCATAAAATTTTGACACCAATAGTTATATCAGCGTCCTTGATACCGATACCACACTTGCACATCTCTACGATACTCGGTAATAAGTGCCGGACTTATTTTTTGATGATTTCATTTCGAACCAGTGTTATTTCACGAGAGGAGGACCTAGCTGGTTATGTAGGGTCTAACTTCTCTAAAAATTTGTATACGAGATCAAGAATCCGATCTTTGGTTCTAATCTTGTCATTAATCTTCTTATGTATATGTACACCTAAATAAGTGACATTATTTGGTCATACTTTCACTTTACTATATTGTATCACAACTTTATTATTATCAATAAAAAAATTAATTGTTCTTAAGCAGGTTGATATCCTTTAAAGGAAGTCTTTGGGCTTCTTGGAGCTGGCTTTTATCAAGAAACCTACCCACATAATTTACTAACATCATATTGTTTAAATACTTTGATTTGTAGGCTTTTTTACAGGGAAGAAACCTTGTTCATTTTCTTCACATAGCACAATACCACACAACATCCATCCACATCCATGAGTATCCTAGAAACCCCGCCATACTGAGGTTGAGTTAGGTTGTTACCCCTTGAGAAATCAAGAAAACCCAAGGTAAAAATTGTGCTTGACATGTTGGGTTGATGTCTTCTTAGTGGTCATGAAATAACTAACCTTGGAAGGTGAATTTTTGAAGATTTTCTCTTATCATCTCTTTATTTTAAATTTCTTCCGCAAAACCGAACCATGAATCTTTATTTCTTCCTCCATATGTTCCTTCTTTCTACGATTGAGGACTTCAAAAATAAGAAAATTGACGTCCCTCTCCACCAAGGCCTGATTCTTTTGCTTGTCCAAAAAATCCAACCCATTATCCCTACCCATCATGGGGATAATAGTGACCTCGAGTCTAACCAGAATCCTTGGCATCAACCCTCAAATGTATGAAGAAAAGGAAAGGGAAAGATACCTCTGAGGGGATAGCGGATGTTTTGTGTAAATTGAAAAATGGGGTTCAAAATGTGGGTGAGAGTTCAGTACTTGCAGTGATAAGGATTTCATGGAATGGGAGGATAAACTAATGCATGCTTCGAGTAGACTCTTGCCGATACTATTCTCACTATTAATAAGAATTTGATATAGGAACTAAAGGAGTGTCATTATAAAATAGAGGTCTAGAATAAGAGAATTGGGGGTATTCAAGCAAATTTTGTCATGCACAAACACATGATCTCTATCCTTCATGATCAAATGGCCAAGAAGGAAAATAATTCCAATATGAATCTCATGCTTAACAATTTTGATAGTGATTAATCTAAGAATCGATGAGGGTTATGAAATGGAGGCCGTGAACACATAGATTAAGGACAATGATAAGGAAATCCTAAGTATCCTATGAGTATGGACACCCAAACTATGACAAAGGAGGATAAGAGACCTAAGTGAGGGATCATTAAAGTTGTAGGTAGGAAGGATGACAGGACAAGCACCAGATCCCATAGCAAGGGTATGGAAAACTAATGGCAAGCCTTTGGCTTCCTTTTTTCCTTTTTCCTTTTGGTTTCTCTTTTTAGGTTTTTTGTCAAAAATGTAATTTTTAATATGCAAACTTTTTCTAGTCTAGCTATGTTTTGTGGAGGTCTGCTATCAAGTCTTTTTTATTTTGCCTTTGTGGCTTTTTATTGGGGTTTTTGCTAAAAATGGCCTCTTTTTGTACGGGAATTTTTGTCCCCTTAAAACCAAACTCTTTTTATCTTATCCAAAAACAATAATTCCTAATTCTAACCAATAATAAAAAATATGCACAAACCTCCTAAAATCATACAAATGGTGCATATTAGTTTAATATTAATTAATTACTTAATATATCAAGAGACATTCTACAAGAGAAACTAAGGGATAATATTACCCTATAATTTATACAATTGTGTTCACTTTTAATTTGGTATGTACTTGACTATTAATAATGTTTTTTCTTTTATTCCTAAAAGAATTCAACTAAAAATTAGGAACATCTTAGCCATACAATAAAAATATCACAATTATGGGCACTTAATTGTTATAAGTCTCGAGTGGCTAATATCATAGTGGAAGGTGACTCAATAAACATTATAAATAATCTTTCTAAGACCCAAATTCCTAGTAGAAGCATAAGTGACTTTATTAATGAAGCCCTATCTATATGCAATGATATTAACATCATTTTTCAACATGTATATAGAGAGGGAATAAATCAACGGACATCTTAGCTAATGTAGGGGTTTGCATTAATAATTATACTGAATGGTATGATATTCAAGACATCCCTCACGAAGCTCATGAAGTAGTCATTAAATATGCCAATGCAAATCCCTAGTTGGAGGAGTTCTCACGTGTGGAATCCTTGGCATGCATTTTTGAAGAAAATTACAATTAAGTGCCCTTATTTCCCTTCATCTCAAAAATTGAGTACTTTTGGCCTTTCAAATAGAATTGGGGAAGGAGTCGGGTTATATTTCTGTAACTACCAAGTTTTTTAGCTACCAATGTGCTATTAGGAAGTTTGTTTTTAGCTTGTTTAAACTCTATGCTTCGCATTTTTCATCAGTTCACACCATGGGAGGAGCTCCTTATCGTGTTGAGCCCATTTTTGATCCTCATTGAAAAGAAAACGTTGAGCTCTGGGAAACCCTTATCATTGGGGGTTTCCACTATTTTATCCAAATAATCAAAGGGCACAACCAATTCATCTCTTTGTAGTTAGTTTTTGGAGAATTGGAAAGATAGGAAAATTCTGTACAAAGGAAGAGAATTTAATATTTCTGAGGAGTTCGTTTCTTTCATCACCAGGCTTAGTATGGATGACAATAAGTTTTTCAGGAATAAATTTGATAAGGAAGCGGAGGAAAGAATATTCCTTGATGATGGGGAAAGCTTGGAAATTAAGGAGGGCATTATCTGTGATAAAATTATGAAGCCATTTGATGAAGTAATGCCCATGATGGTCAGGTATATCACTCTAGAGGGAAGGTTTTCCATTGTCCTGTTTCATCACCTGGTACTATTAAACCACTTCAGGCATGAGGCCAAGGTGATTCTATCCTACTATATACTGTATTCCACGGAAAAGTCAATTATGGAGGTTCGGGCGATAAAGAAATGTGCCATTATGTTGGGTAGAAAAATATTGCTCTAAGGAGAAGTCACACAAAGGATGCGCACGTGGGAACAAGGCACATTTGGAGGCACAAGAAGATAGCAAAGGAAAAACACACGGAACACTTGAATTCAAGACTTAGCCAATTCTTAGATTCGGGATAATTTTGGAGATAGCGTGAAAAGCACACATTGAGGTGAAGAATTTTACTCCACGCAATGGTATTTTGGGAATAAGCGTAAGATAAACACCATGCATAGTTTAAGGTAATAATAGGATTTATACTTGGAGTTAACTATATGAAATCTATTGTTAGAGAACTTACATGTTGTGCATCGTGTTATAAAGGCGCATGGCTATTATTATCAAGTGACCTATTTTGAGAAGTGCATGAGTGGTGAAGGGAAAGTCCCCACCCCTATATATATGTATTTATTTGCATAGTTTAGTAGTAGTGAATTATTGTAAAGTTGTGCTACTAGTTTTGACGCACACATGACTCATGGAGATACTGATGTAGTGTAAGAAGCTTATGTATTTTACAGTATTTAATGCAATGGAATATATTGGTTAGATAATGGTATTAGACATGATTGAATCTGGTTCTTGTATGGTTAATCTTATCATAGTTATTGTCTAGTTCATTTATTATGTTCCCTAAGATCTAAGACTGGATTATGCACTATGGATTGTTTATGATTGGTTATGGATCTAAATATGTTTAAATGTCATCATGCTAACATGTTATATAAGTAAATCTAAAGAGGGACCTAGTGCCTTTGCGTGCTTTAGGTGAGCACTCAACTCAGGCTGAGTGATGTGCCAGTGTGCCTGGGTCATTTACTCCAAATTCTAGGCTACATCATAGGTTCCGTTCTTTAGGACCTATTTTTCAATTGTTGTTTGAGGATGTTTCATGATGAAGATGTACAGTGACCTTATCAAGTGTTAAGGAGTGGATAGTAGATATGGAAGAAGATTATGCTTGGAGATTCAACACTAGATCTGATTTTGACACATGTGCGTGGGTGGAGCAGAACTTGTATGACTATTTATATGAGAGTTTCTTTGCTATCTTTCCGATAGAGCTATATGAGTGGCTGGTTGCTTATGCATCTAAAAGGAATTAGAGGTTTCACACACTTTTTAGATGTAGGAAGAATTCCGGTCTCTCTATGATGCTGATCGATTTGGTTATGCCTTTGGAGATACTTGGTTACGTGGTGTTACGAATAGCTATATTATGGAGTACTCAATTTCCACTTATTCTTATCTAGACGTAAATGAGTTCAAAGCTTTACATCATCCCAGGGGACCATATCTTTAAGGCATTCCATGTTTTCATTTATTTACCCTTAATACCTTTACTAACCCCTAGGGCTTTCGACCTATCACCCAGCGGGTGCTAGGTGCTCACCCGAGGCACATGCGGGCACCGAGCCCCTCCTTTATGTGAGCTTGTGAGAAGGTTCCACCATTAATAGAGGATGATTTGTAGAAGTAGAAGTACATTCACTTATTTAAAAAGGTATAAGGAGCAACTAATAAGATCAAACCTTAATGCATTAAAAATACTAAATACCATTATAATAAGCATAATAAACCAAATATGAGCCATGATAGTCATATAACACGAGGGTTTACACCCTTAAACAAAATATACAGAATGAACCCATATATATATATATATATATATATTGATTTAAAATAGTTTTGGTAGCCACATTATAGTCAAAAGGGTCATCTCAGACCATACATATTAAATGACAGAGACTTAACTCCTATAAGCTTCTTTGATATGAGACCCTAGCTATACTTTTCCCATTTTAACCCTTGTTATAGATCCTAGTGCCATACAGAGGCTTATGGCATCCCTTACAACCCTTAGCACTAAGTTCTCTAAACCCTAACATTACTACAACACTTTTTACTCTCCTTCTCTTTCTCTGCATTCTCTATGCATTCTCTCTATCTCCCATCATCTCTTGTATTTTGTCTTCGTATATTTCTTTTTTTTCTGTCTCGCCTGAGCATCTCTTTTTATAGGATCAAAACCCACCACCATGCCTTCTCTCCTGAACAGATCATGTGCCAAGTGTCGATGTGGTCCTCCATTGGTGAATGCTTATCCCTTTGCAAACCCTCCACTCTCTGTAATGATGTCTTATAGGAATATTCCCTACATGGAATATCCTTTTCTTGACCTCAAGGTTCCAGGTTGGCACCTTATCTACTCATTATTCCTAATCATGTCCTCACACTTTTCCTCAAGTGCTTATAGAATTCCAAATATGGCTAAGTCCTTTAAACTCATGTTCTGCCTCCCGCACATGCCCTGGTTTCACTTAAACCCTTCTTAAACCCCTTTGTCCTACGTACTTTCCCTTGAGTACCGTTCTTCTCACTTTGGTCTTGTGTGCGCGTGCCCTTTAGTACTTAGCCAATATTTAAAGAGGCCCGACATCACCCCACAATAAGCGTGTTCTCTATTCTTGAAACATACTACTTCTTTAAAGAATAAAGAATAGTGGAATAGGAAAATCTGAATAAATAATGAAAGAATAGAATAATCTGCTACTGTTATAGGAGGAGTGGGAATTCCTTCTTTACTATTGCTTCAATATTTTCCCAAGCATCCACCTCACCCTGCGCTTATTGAAGTAGGTCACCCATGAGCTCTCACCTCATCAAAACTCAATTTTCACTCTTAGCATTTAATGTATCTACAATTCATTCTAGCTACTTGCTAAGATCATTCAGTGCATCCATTCTGTGAGTGACTGGGGATATAGTTCCTTAATACGATTCTTAATCAAACCCCACAAGGTTTGACTACTTCCAATTTTCTCAACCTCGACTAGGATCTTATCCTACTCTGCCTTGTTTCCTTTGTTCTTCTCTTGAAACTCCTTTAGATCCACCTCATGCGTAGAAACTAGTATGATTACTACCCTATCTCTCACAGTTAGTGTAATTGTCATATAGCCTCGTTCATTTGCGTGGTGGTCTTTACAGTGGTAAGGAGCTTGGAATATCAAGTAACTATCTCATGATCTTCATTTTTTCTTCCTCCTTCTAGCATTTCGATGCCTCTTCTTAGGAATCCAATGTGAGTGGCCACCTTTTCATGGTGAGAATGCAAGTCAAGTCTTCCAAGCATTGCATGTTTGACTCATATTTTTCTTAGGTGGGGCCAGTGTAGGTGCTTCAAGATTATGGCATCTAAAATCATCTCTATTTTCTTATGGATCTCACACACCTTTGCCTTCTCCTCCCTTAATTCACACCTTAATTGTGTCATTGATCAGATCCTCCTACTTTAACTCCTTGTCCTTTTCAATGATCTCTTCATTTTTCTTTTCAAGCTCTTCCTCAGGACCCTTACTCTATCATTTCTCCCAAAGAGCCTTGCCTCAACCTCCACCAACACTTTGTTGAGTGTTTACAAAATTTCTCATTTGATAGTTGTTGAGCATTCACAGAGGGTTTACTCCCTTGGTATTGGTATCTTCATCAATGCCTCACGATTGACCTCGAATTCGGGCTCATCAACATGGGACTCAAAATCCCAAGACAACATCTTCCTTGTGCATGGGTATGCACCCTCTTCATTGAAAGAAGACCATGTAAGGAGTTGGTTTAAAGGCATGATACTTTGGAAACGTGCGTGTAGTACCTTATTTGGATCATTGATGTAAGTCATTCCTTGTTCCTGCGCCGCTACCATACCCTTTCCACATGTGCGTGCTACCTTTGGGAAGTTTACTGCCAGGATGGGATCTTTGCCCATGCTTCCATACTCCTTTTCTACACTTTCACTTCCCTCCATCTCCTTGAGTACTTCTTCAATGCTATACTCCACCTCTTGATCCACCAAGTATTTTATGATGTCTGCTACCTTCTCTCTCATGTGGCATCCTCTATTTGGTTAGGCTTGGAGTCCTTTGATCTTTCATGTTGACTTCCTCACTTCCCCCTTGCCGTGAGCACCTCCTTCATCCTCATCCTTCTCTTCATTTCCCTCCTCCTCTGACTCATGTACATCATACATAGGATGGTCTGAGCCTCACCATGCTCTCCATCATCCTTGTCACCCTTGTCGGCCTCCATGCTCTCTGTTTCTTCCGAGTCTGCATTTTCTATTACTCTTTGCTTCTTCCTAATTGGTGATTCCAATATAGGAGACTCTTCTTTTTCTTCTTCCCTAGGTGACTCCTTTCTTTCTGGTGACTCTTCTTTCACAGGGGGCTTCTCTTTCTCTAGTGCCACTTCCTCAGGTGTCTTCTCTCTCTCTCTTCTATGGGTGACTTCTTCCTCCATGCATAGGTGCTTGGTTTTTTACCCAACTCCTATGCACCTACAAATTACGTTGTCTGTATACTTGGTGCCTTCTTCTCAGGGGCCTCCTCTCTCTCCATTTTCCTTGGCATGAAATTCTTCCTTATGGTGGGATCTTCAGGATAGAGACATCATTCTCAACATAAGCACCCTTCTCATACTTGGCCTTATGCGTAGGTATACCCTTATTGCGGTCCTCCCAACAATAGGAAATGTTATTGGCTTCAACATATGTACGTCATGGGAGACATACTTCTCCAAATAGGCACGCTTCTTTAGATATATATATGTCCTACGTAGCTTGCATTAATCCTGGTCTACTGTGTTGAGGTCAAACCTTAGCTTCTTTACCTCTTTGAATATATTGACTCTGCACTGGAAGTATTGTGCTTGTGAAGGAGAATGAAAATTTTCACAGGGACCCTTGACACCATCTACCAGAGAAAACTGCCAATACATAAATGTTGGTACATGGTGAATTCAGCCTTGCCTTGTAGTAAAATAGGTAACTGCTCAAGTATTCTCCATTCCACTCGAATGCATCATGTATCCACTTATACCATTTTTCTAGGCATGCCTTGTGGGATGGCCATCATGGTGTCACAAGTTTACTTTTCAAATATTTTGGCAGGGGAAGGGTTCTCATCTGGGTACTCCTAAACAAATTTATCTGGCCCATCAGGCACTCCAATCTCGAAAAGATGATGGTAAGGAGGACATTACCAAACATGATATTTTCTCCATCATGCGTGGCATTGATGATTTCATTTCTATGAAATCTAAGAGGTTATAGATGGTCCCCTCCGAGATCTTATGAAAAATGTTCAACCAAGCCTTATTGATCTACATCCATCTCTCCTGCCCATTTAGTTTTGTGACCAAGCATGCGGCCATCCTCATTACAGGGTCGGAAATCATAGAGATGTCGAAGTATCGTGACCCCTTCTTGTAGTCATAGGATTCAACAGTCTTCTTGATGGCCTCCTTGTCATCCAAGTCATCATCAAATGATTCTCCTTTGCAGACAAGACCAATAAACTTAGAAATCAGTTGGGGAGTTATTCACATCCTACATCTTGCGAAGTAGAAATGGGTTTCATATACTCGCGACATTAACCACAGTATACGATTGCTTAGGTTTTTGAAATAGGGAAACTCGTAGAGTTGTAATAACCTATCCTTCTCCATATTTACCTTTACCTCATCATCATAGATAGGAATTCCATCTAGTGTCCTTTTATTTGTAGGGAAAACTAGTTCCAATGCCATCTCGTTCTCTATCGTGCTCATTCGATGGTTGTAGTCACTTATGACATCTTTGTAACATGAGACACCCATTATTTTCCATGCAATACATTATGCAGGTATTGCACTCTCTGCGTACCATTATTCATTGAAAATGGTGGAAACAACTTGTTTCCCTTTGCCCTTCCCTTCTTTGGTGAAATGTTTGTTACTTTCCTTGATGTCATTTTTCTCTTTGGGTCACTAAAAGTTCTTTCTTTCTCCTGATCCTGGCTCTACTCAACTCTGTGGCTCTACCCCTTCATGAAAATCCCTTTAATCATGTGCCTAGCTATGGAACCCCTAACTGGAAAACCCTTCTTTCCATAAGATGAAGTATTCACTTACGGGATTTGAAAACTTCTACAACCTTCTCCCTCACGCCCATTGTGTACTCTTTTTCCACTGGTTCATTGATCAAACTAGCTATGCAATCAAATATTCACAACCCTTTTTCACAAAATTTTCTTCAAGGATGCCCTAGTTCACAAGAGCTCTTTAATAACACAAATGTAAGGTAAACAATAATGCACCCGACCTTCTACTTATAGATTTTTATTTTTCCCATGATAAATGCCATGCCACCTACCAATGTACCTTTGCAATAAAGGTGACTTTTTCTTCTAAATCCAACATTCAAAGTGCTTTTACCCCCACGCCCAATCTGCGTGAAAACTTCTACAACTTTTTGGTGCGTAAAAACCCTTACTGATCGAAGATCCTTATGCACGTGGTTGAAACACCAAAGGAACTTCTTCTTGTCCTTACCTTGATTTTTACATCGCCTACCTCATGTTGTTCCTGTGCTTCTCACCCTTGTACATGGTTTTTGTAAATCCTTCTTGAAACCAAACTCCTTATGTTCACCTTTTCTACATGTGATCTTCCAAACTACGTTTTTGATCCTTTGTTCTACCTTAGCCATCGAAACACAAATTCCACTACCGACTTCTAGTACTTGTCGTATCACTCTACCCCATATAAAAATATATGCACGGTCTTGGACATAGAAAACCTTTGAAATTGTAATTGGCTACCAGATCACAACACGTGCACAAAAAAAAGAAAGGGAACAAGCAATGAGAAAGGGAAACAAAAGAAATGAAATGCATTAAAGGAAATACTAGGATAATTGGAAATACTACCTTATTTATAAACACAAGGAAGACTTATTTATATTATGGCTTCAACTTACTCCCATTGAAATGGCCTAGTAACCATGTTCCATCCAACGCTTGTAACTAGCAAGTGCTTGAATCAAGTATATAGGATACAATGTATGGGCCCATCCAATGGAATTTTAATTTCTAGGATGGCGTAAACTTAGAGTCATATAATAGAACCATCTACCCAACCTTAAACTTTTTGTTCTTGATGTGTCTATCATGCCATGCCTTCTACCTGAATTTTTCTATTTTCTGACTCAGCGAGTAATAGCCCACCTCTCATCTAACTATATTAACTTATCAATCCTCTCCTCAAGTGCTTGTTCATTAGCTAACCCTCCTGTGCATGCTATATACAATGATGGTAACATGAATTCAATAGGTAACACTACTTCCATATGCAAACACCAATTGAAAAGGTGTGGCCTTATTCAGTCTTTTATAAGTAGTCTAGTATGACCATAACACAACAAAAATTTATCATCCCAATCTCTTCTTTCTACATCACAATTTTTGGTTAGCGTGTGACTCAGTATCTTGTTAAATGCCTCAACAGTTCCATTAGCTTATGGGTGATAGGGGTAGTCTTTTGGTGGGCTACCATGAATTCTGCCAATAAGATTCTAACTGTCTCATTCAAGAAATGAGTACCCCTATCACTTGTTAAACTTAATGGAAATCCATATCTGCTGATTATATTTTCCCACAAAAACCTAGCTATTGTTGTTGTCACTATGCAATCCCTTGTAGGCACCGCTTCTACCCACCTAGTAAGATAATCTGTGCATGTAATGATATAACGTGAACTAGTCCTTCGTGCAGTAGGTGAAATTGGTCCTACAAAGTTAATCAACCTTTTCTCAAATGGTTCTACACTAGCTATCGGTCTCAAGGGAATCTCATCTCTTCTTCTTAGTTTTCAAAGGTGCTGGAAATGGTCACAAGCCTTGCAAAACTCAATACAATCCTGGTAGATGCTTTCCCACCAAAGCCCTGCCAGAAGGATCTTTCTTGCGAGTTGATTTCTGATCAGAGGATCCTCATGGAGAAACACCAATCTAAGATCTTCTCAGAATCAGTTACATTTAGTTCCATGGCATGGAGAAAAATTATATGATTCCGTCAATATCTCATTTATAAGAAACATAGCTCGTATGCAAAAGTTATGGCTTGCTGAAATTTTTGGGTAACTAGCAAAATTTGGGACTGTGCACATGAGGGATGCATGTGCACTCACCAAGTGGACAACTTGAAATGTGACACATGGAAAATATAGGTGATGGAGCAAAATATTTTTTGGAACACTAGTCTTCGACACTCAGTGATGGACAAGTGGGCACCGCTATTTCTACTAGTAGGGCTCTCGGCGGTTTGACACACTTAATAATGGAGGGTGCCTTGGCCTCCTTCATTTCATATTGATATTGCAGAGCTCTTGTATATATCTACATTTTATGTCCACGATATGATGCATGTGGGACTATTAGCTAAGGCAATTTAAATTATAACCTTATCCCTCCACATTACATGCTTAAGCCAATTAAATCCAACACATTTCATTTATTCTCCAACTTTAAACACATTTCTCCAAACTGCCATTTATTAAAATATCCATGCATAATCCTTGCTAATTCATAACCCTCATCTCTCCACATAATCACCCACATTGAGCACCCCATTGCATGGGGATAAGATGGCTCACAAGCCAATTAAACTTAACACCGCTCCACCTTTTAAGCTCTCCATACAATCCTGTGTGCGCCAAATGTGGGATTAAATCCCTTTACATAGCCATGAAATGTGCCTAGAGAGACTTGAACCATGATCTCTTCTACCAAAAAGATATGCCTTGACTGCCATGCCATAGGAGTATGAAACATTATAAAGGGAGGCATTTTTATTTAAACATGCATTCGGAATTGTGTGAAATATTGTTTTGCTCATAACTTGAGCTAGAGAAGGAATTTTGAGGTGATGTAAAAAGTGACTCCTATTATTTTTGGTAGAGGAACGTGATGAGAAGATAATATTATTGTAGAAATCTTTGTAAATATTTATTTTCAATATTTTAATAGATCGGTCCCATTCAACTGGACCGGAGACATAGGCCACAAGTGTTGAACTCCGTTATCAATTCTTGTGTCAAATTGCTGGTGATTCATCTCTGTATTTTCTGATTTTACATAGTAATTTCAGTTTTAATTCTTTTATTAAAAATATAGAGGATATAATTGTCAATTTTATATCAAAAATCAATACAAAGCAAAGTTAAATGTGTGCACAATTGCTAGTTAAAATTGATTTTTAGATAAATTACATTCCCTGCATAATGTCCTCTTGCAATTACACCATGTGCTTCCTCCATGATTGGAACACATTCATGCTCTAAAACACACCAAAACAAAATATCATCATGACCTAGCTTGTATAAGTCTCCACTAATTAACATGTAGAAGCGGCGATAATTTCATGTATGGACAAAAATATTTCCTTTCCAAAGTCTTCATTCCCTCAGTGTTTAAACACCCATTTTGAGAAACATAGAAATATCTTCTAATTCAGAGGGCATGTGCCACAATTTAAATAATTTTCATATGACATTGTATCCTCAATGCTCTGTGCGTCCTCCCATGAGTCAATCCTTGATAAATGGTTAGGTCCCAAATTACTCTTACCGGTTTCACAACTACCATAAACTCAAATTCTTGAAAAACAAGGCTCACTAATATATGCTCCCCTATAAAATGGGCTTTTTGTTTGGGTACTTCAATGCCATGTGGTCCATGTAGAAGATAAAGGGTATTACCAACATATACTACCTGAATTTTTGCAGGCGTAGATCATGGAAAATTCTTCGCGCTCGGTAGTAGTATAGTTCTTCTCTGCTGGTGTCAACTTCCTACTAGTAAAAAACAAGGGGTGGTCAACATTTCCTTCTCTAGGTTGTGCTAATATTTGCTCCAATCACCATCCCGAAGCATCAACATGTACATGGAATGGCTTATCCCAAGAAGGAAAGTGTAATATGGGTGCAATGATAAGCTTATTTTTCAATGTATCAAACGTCATCTGCTGCTGCCTCTCCCTAGTGAAATGCACTTTTGTGTTTTAGTAAATCTTCCAATGGCATAGCGATCTTGGCATACCCTTTAATAAATTTATGGTAATACCCCATATACCAAAGGAATCCATGCACTGTGATCTGGTTGGTAGGTTACCCCAATCCCATAATAATGACAACTTTCGTAGGATCCACCAACAAGTCTTCCTTACATATGATATGCCCCAAAAGGGTTTCAAATGGAGTAGCAAAAACACATTTCTTAAGGTTGAGAGATTTACACAAGCTATCGGCATCTCTCGAACATCAACCTAAAAATTATCATAATGATCCCTCACTAATCCATATACCATCCAATCATCAAGGTAGACTTGAAGAAACTTATGGATGATGTTTTCAAATGCCTGTACTATGCGAAAAACACAAGCACCTTCTTGGTCAAAAGGCATGAATATGTAGGCAAAGCTTCCCCATTCAATGGAAAAATTTGGATTTTCTTGGTATTCCTTTGCAATTATAACTGATGATATCTTGAGAATCCATATGGGAAATAATAGATCTCACACCTGGCTACTCCTTCCAAGATCTCCTCGGTGAAGGGGTTGGAAAAGGGTCAATAATGCATAATGCATTTAAATCCTGTAATCAACACAAGTCCTTATCCTCCCATCCTTCTTAATGTTGATGACCATTGAGCTTATCTATTATGATTCTCAATGGCATCAATGATGCCTAATGTAATCATCTTGTCAATCTCCTCCTTGACTTTGATGCGAAGATTTAGATTAATTTGGTAAGGTATATTCTGAATTGGGTGCGCACCTTCCTTTAACTTGATTTTAATTTCCCCCAAGGAGTGGTGAATGCCTTTAAGCTCATGGTACTTGCATGGAAATAAGTCTGAAACTCATGCGATAGATCGATGATCTTGAAACATCCTTTTCTAAATAATAGTCTCTAATAGTAGCCTCTCTAGGTTCCACTTCCAAACCAATGTTAACCTTATGGGTTTTCAGGGGTTCATGGTAGGTGCACACTTGTTCATCAACACTATCCATAACGTAAGATACACTACCTACATTATGGTTAACATCCAAAATTTCCACTTCTTCACCATCGATCATGTAGACCAATTTTCCTTTTTCTTTCTCCATGCATGCGCTGCTCAAGTTATGTATCTCCTCGATTATTCCTCATCAAAGCACACTTCTAAACTAGGTTCACCTAATAATTCCAATATTCTATCCTCTACCATGACACTATCTCCCATAGTTAGGTGCTTAACAACCTACAACACCTTATCCACCGATGGCTTGGTACTCCGATATTTGAAATCTTGAAGGAGGTCAATCGTCAACAATCCTGTCGGTTTCTTGTCGATCGACGGCTCATCTCGAGTGAATGTATCATACATGCGTGAAACCTTGTAAGGTGGAGTATAACTTATGCACCCATAAAGAAGGTGGTAAGCCTCTGCGCCTTCCATCTAGGCCTTCTCACATGCTTGGATGTGAAGCGAATGGGGTTCCTTCTCATGATAATCTTGTATGATAATAGGTGCATTACTATGGGAAAACCTAACAGAGAATGTGATTCTCACTTTGTGTCATTCTATAAGGTTATCACGATGGGTCATCCACCAACGTGCTTTGGTCCCAAGTAAGGTATAATTGAGCATCCTTCTCCTTTAGATCTCACTTACCCCTTTGGGTCTCCATTTCTCATTGGAAAACATCAGGGTTGGATCCTCTAGAATAACTTGGAAACTTATTTCCTCCTAAGTTCTTGATTGAGCATGCCTTTGTTACTCTCATCACTGAGCCTTTAACTTCCTTCTAACTAACTCATATGTCTCGTGTGCCCAATTGTCACATGCTACACTAGTTTTATCACTTATAGATTAAGCATCTTCCCATTGAATAACACCCTCCTTTGTTGGTTGCACAACTTCAGGATCCCGGATAGTGTGCACATAAATTCTATGTCTAGGTCTTCCTCCCCTAAAGGCTCAATATAGGGTGTTGAATTCCCATCTATCAAAGGAATGATAACCCATTCTTATTTGTTCTCAAAACTTATATACCCCTTATTGAAACGTAAGTAAACATTGTTCTTATAGCACTAGGGATGCCCAAGTAATGCTGGAAATTTTTCACCTCAGCAAGTGCTAAGACTTTGAAGTCTCTAATGAATTTTTCCCCTTGGATAGTGATAGCAACATCCTTTAAAAATCCAATGGGCATTACCTTTGTCTTGATTGGCCATATACAAAAAATTTAAAGATGGCTGTAATGGGGGCATTCCCATTTGATTCTAGGCATCAGGGTGAGAACATTGACTTCCGTGCACTGTGTCAATCAAAACATTGCTTAGGAGCCATCCATCAACAAAAGCATTCAAGGTAATTTCATTATCATAGTTGAGGCTTTTGTGGGGAGGAAGGTTAGCATGCAAAAATTTCCTCTCGCGCTCTACTCCAACAGTACTTGGTATCTTATTCCTCAACCATTATCCTAATAGAGGAATGATATTCTCTTAGCACAACATCTTACATACCTCTCTGACATCATCTATATCTTGAGGAACCTCAATACTTTTCTTCTACCCCAACTTCCTAGAATTCTCCTTTAGACATTGAATTTCCCCTTGAAGACTCTTTATTACGTTCATGGTCTCTTGGTAGACTTCCTTCTGATGAGTAGGGTCCATATACTTCCCATACACCACCTCTTATCTTATAATCAATGGTTTCTACTTTGGTATCTCCCTAGTGCACATAGCCTCAACTCTTGTTGTCATCGATATAGGTTCTAATTAAGTGTCTCACGTGATACCCTTGACATCCATTGTGAGTCTAATTTCCTAACACTTACCATCCTAGAACCCTTTTCTTTTAGTGTTACTAGCTCATATGTTTAAATAGATCTAGGAACTACTCATACTTGTGCTTCTTTCCACACTAAGAGCATTGTAACAAATCATGGCATTCACGCTTATAGTTCTCTGTAGACCCATAATTGTAACAAGTTCCACATGGGAACTCATTTCCTCCACCTCGTAGTTTCCATGGATTCTAAATCCTCTGCGAAAAAGACTCTTCCACGAGCTCCTCCATCTATGTGTCCTTCATAGTGATGACCATCATTCTTGGAATTATTTACAATGCTGGTCTGGTGCACACCATATCAATGGAATCATGTATCTAGCCAATTAATCTATAACCCTTGGTGTCATGAGTAGTAGAGGTGAAAATATTGGAATAACAAGACACATTCTTATGGATCACGTGATGTAGTAGCGGACACCTATTTACATCATGATCTCCATGGAAAATTTCACTTTCTACTGTCATGGTGCATACCGATCTCCGAGGAAAACCATCCTTTATATGCCCCTCTACCTCATAATCGTGCACCATAGGCCACTACGAGTCTCATGCGCCGAGTTCATAGATAGCTTCTCCAGCTGCTTGGCCATTGTAGTAATTTGAGCTTCAAGAAAAGGGCTAACACTGATATCCATGCTCCATATGACCTCAGCATGTAGGGAAACCTCTAAGGCCTTACATTATTAGTGAAAGTGCTCTCCTAAAAGGAATTATTAGTCCTCCAGCAAACCACTGAGCATGTTGAGAAGGATGAACATCATATGAAAATTTTGATAAGAGAGTCTTAAAATGTGCATCATACTCCTGCACACTCTTTTCCATACCTTGTTGAATTTCCTTTAGCGCACTAATGCTCTTCTATTCAAACTCAAGAATATGAAATTTAGCTAAGAAGGCATTATGAAGTGCATTGTAATCTACCAGCTTTTGGTGGGGATCATACTTCAGTACCAACTATGTGCATGTCCTTGCAATGTTGTTGCAAACTAATTACCTTCCGTTTTGGGTAGTGATCCCCTTTGCGCGCCATAGTAACTCACATTTGTGTACATGATCTACAACATCCTCAACACCTTTGTAATATGGTAGATGCAAAGAAATTTCAAAAAATAATTACTGAGGTGGTTGAGGCCCTTGTCCACCTAATCAGAACCTTGATTCCCTTTGATGTTGCCTCACCACTAGATCCACTAGATCCACCAATGCCTATCCCTCTTGACCTATTAAATCATCTAGATCTCCACAGTGTGCTAGTTCTATTCTACTAGATCTACCTCCCGTAGCTAGTAAATGTCATGAAGTGGTCGTGCCTTGTGTCCCCATTTTGAGTTGAACTATGCACCAACAATATGTGATATTGCACCACTACCAGATGTGTCCGTGCCACTTCTAGATACGATACCCAAGCTTTGTGTAACCGAACTTTTCCCAAATTTCGTTCTAGACAATATACCTCCAAACACAAGAAATGATTGCACAACCATAAATGTGCCAAATGAAAATTTATACCTCCTTGGTGATGATTCATTACTTCTACCAATACCAATTGGGTTAGTAATATTATCTCTAGATTTGGAAAACTAACCAGTGTGGGGTTGGTCATCTAGGTGGATTAAGATGCATGCCCGAAAATTCTCTTTTCTCCAGTGACAAGATCTCATCGAGAAGCTGAAGGGGTCTCTCTCCCATGCTTTCCAAGATGGGGTAGCATAGAATTTTCAAGCTCAATTTCTTCCATGTGAACCTCAATTCCTTCCCACAATGTCTACCTCCATAAATCCATCACTCCTACAACTTCATGTTTTCTATCTAACTCCCTCTTATGAGATTCATTATACTTGAGTCATCTCTCTTCCCTCTCCTTTTTAGCTGCAAGGTTTGTTATCTTCCTCCACCCTATCTCCCTCACCTAGTGCTTAGAAGAAGCTTATTTGGCCATAGGAAATTCTTCTAAACTCTAGTGTAATGATCATGATCTTTATAGCTAAAGGGATAACATGCAAGAATGATTCTCTTGGTTCCTCAAAAACTCAAACTCAACAATCTTTGGATAAGAATATGTAGAAATCACATACTCAAGGTGTAACTCATCAACACTCTACTCCACCAATGATCAACAACACATGTCTAAGTCAAATCAACATCATGTAGCCTCTAATACTCATCTTGAGTCCATACATGAGGTCTATAGTACCAACTTGATCTAGATGCATATGCTGAAAGCCATTCATACAACTCCACTAGAAAAAAACAAAATAAGGTCTCATACAACTCATGATATAAATGTTCTTCTACCCATTTATGTGCATCAAAATCAGGTCCAATACTAAATCTCTGAGAAAACTCATCCTCCATGCTTTTAAGCCATGCTTTGACACTGTCCAAGGTCAAGTGCTCTATCATCACACACCATTCTCACAACAAATTCAAAAAGAGGTCCCAAAAATGAAACCAAGATGTAGTCATTTATTTACCCTTAATACCTTTACTAACCCCAAGTGCGATAACCTATCACTCGGCGGGCATTGGGTACTAACCCGAGGCATGCACGGGCAACAAATGCCTCCTCCTTTATGTGAGCTTGTGAGAAGGTTCTACCATTAATGGAGGATGATTTGCAGAAGTAGAAGTACATTCACTTATTTAAAAGGTAGGAGTAACTAATAGATCCACACATTAATGCATTAAAAAACTAAATAACATTGTAATAAGCATAATAAACAGATCTGAACCATGATAGTCATATAACACAAGGGTTTACACCCTTAAACAAGATATACAAAATGAACCCACATATATATATAGATTTAAAATAGTTATGGTAGCCACATTACAATCAAAAGGGTCATCTTAGACCATACATATTAAATGACAGAGACTTAACTCCTATAAGCTTCCCTGATATAATACCCTAGCTATGTTTTTCCCATTTTAACCCTTGTTACAGATCCTAGTGTTATACATAGGCTTATGGCATCCCTTACAACCCTTAGCACTAAGTGATCTAAACCCTAGCATTACTACAACACTTTGTACTCTCCTCTTCTTTCTCTGCATTCTCTATGCATTCTCTCTATCTCCCATCATATCTTGTATTATGTCTTCATATATATCTTCTTCTTCTATCTCCAGCCTGAGATTTTTTTTATAGGATCTGCACCCACCGCCATGCCTTCTCTCCTAAACAGATCACATTCCAAGTGTGATGTGGTCCTCCATTGGTGAATGTTTATCCCTTTGCAAACCCTCCACTCTCTGTAATGATGTCTTCTAGGAATATTCCTGCATGGAATACCACTTTATTTACCTCGAGGTTCTAGGTTGGTACCTTATCTACTCATCACACCTATTCAAGTCCTCACGCTTTTCCTCAAATGCCTCTAGAATGCCACATATGACTAATTAATTTAAAGTTGTGTTCTACCTCCCACACAAACCACTGGTTTCACTTAAACCCTTCTTAAACCCATTTTCATGTGCGCTTTCCCGAGTGCCTTTCTTCTCACTAGTCTGCGCACGCACGTGCCCTTTGGTACTCGGCCAATATTTCGGGGCCCACCATTCCACCGGTGATTAAGATCTTGTTGGTAACCTTGAATTTGGAAGAGAAGTCGATGGCTAGCTAAACCCCACCACCCACGGGGGTAGGATAAGGTTTGGTGAAAGATGGTAGACCTAGCGAAAGAGAGACAAAAATAATAAAGGCGGATCAAGTTCAATGAGGTGTGCGATATGGATTTAGCGAAGCAATGTGAAGTTGCGAGTGGATAGTGTTGTAGAGAGAGATGGATCATGAAGGATTTGGAGCTCATGCGAGAGGACATGGAGCTAGAGCATTTGGAACCCCCATTTTAGAAAACATGATAGGAACCCTCCTCGGCCTCTTATAAGAGCTTGCCCAAGTAGAGACAACATGGGCCATGGGCACGCATGTCAATCTACTGGTGACCTAGCCCCTTACGCTTGGTTTTCTAGTTTCTAGGATAACCAGGTAGTCAACAAGCTAGTTTGGGAAGTAAAATAGAAAGAGGTGGAGTTAACTTATCAGCAAGTACAAGAGTGAATCAAATAGCAAGTAAATTTATGGTTGGGAAAACATCTTCCTTTTTATTTGGAGGACCTATTGGAGGTACTTTTTTAGGCATGTCGTCGATGCATAAAACAGGCACATAGAACTTTGGACTCACATCGGGAGTAGTATAACTACATTTGTAGGAGTTCAATTTAGTACCATTGTTAGGACACAGGCGGTACATCCTTTGGTTCAATACATTACTATGTGGAGGATTAGGGGCATGGGTGGCCTGGATCGGGTGGATCTAAAGGAAGAGGTAACACATGAGGTTACGGATGCGGTGGGCATGGTCCTCACCAAACCCAAAATATTTATATGGATATGTCACTTCATTCTCTAGAGTATAGAGGGAATAGAATATCTTTGTTGAGTATGTACATATGTGTGAGATGTGGTGCACAAAATGGATCATGTCTTCGAGTGTAAGGTAAGTCAATTTGTAACTACATTGCAAGGACACACACACGGTTGGTGCGGGAAGTTTGACCCGATCGGACATATGTGGATTATGTGGCATTACAAGATGCTTTCCTCAAGGAATTTTGTATTCACGAGTTCGAGCGAGAAAAGTATAAGTGCACTCAAGGAGATTAGCGAGGCACTACTAAGAGTGTTCGGGAATATGATGTTCATTTTAAAACACTTTTATCTAAACTTTTTATGATATCCATGCTTGCTTGACATGCACAGATGGTTCTTTGGAGGCTTGATCACACCTTTTAGGAGGGTGTTGTCACATAAGACATATACGGATCCACACAATGTATCAATAAATTTTTGTGTAAGCCCATAATGAATTAGACACAATATCCATAATTAAAAACACTAGCTCAAAGCCAATAATGGTCAAATAAGAATGAAAGTATGTAATGAGTAAGTAATAAAGATTTATATAAATGTGTTAGGATCAACAACTAAACATGAATCATGTCAAATCAATATATACAAGTAAACCATATTGTCAACAATAAATTTAGAATAATTGAAACATTTTCTCAATAATTCCACTAAACCACTGAGATGTCTTGTGTCAATAGGTTATGCATTATTCTAGAATTAGAGTAGGTGTTAAAATAATGTGTATTGTGTCAAGAGTACATACCATTGTTTTCTAAATAGAAGAAGCATGTATGCATATAAGAAGTTATGTATGAGTGATTATGCCCATAAATATGATTAAGGGTACAATAAGAAGGCTAATTATGATCATGTCAACATAGGGATAATCATATAGATGTCATACATATCAAGGTAGAGTTGAGGTAAAGATATAGATTTCCTATATCAATGGAGCAATAAACACCTTTAATTATGAGTTGGATTGGGCAATCATTATATTTATAGTTGTTTTTGGGGCCTCAATATTCCCTAATTGTCTTCCCATGAAACTGATTGAGTGATTGGTTGTATGGAAATTCAAATAAAGAAAATTTGAGTGAATAAAAAGAAAGATCTTAATCAAAACTAACTTGTCATTCACATACCTGGGAAGCTTACATGGATATCCTTCAAATATGTCAACCATGATATATGTGAATTTATAGAATTGAATGAATTAGCTCTCGTAAATAAGTGCAAGATCCCCAACATCCTTGGTTATTTGTAATACAATATTGCTTTCTAGTGACCTTACTGCAAACATAATGAGAGTGTTATTGACCCTCTTGAAATGTTTTAAGATTCCTTCACGATGATCTAAGGGTAATAATTATATAATCTCACTTTTCACCTTGCTCTCCTTTGGTGGGAAAACCAATCCTATTTTTCATTGGTGTAATGGAATACAGTTGATTGAATTCATATAAAATTAACTTGTGGAAGCCACACTTAACAAGGAATTGTGTAGATTATCAATGATAATCTGGCTCTAATCAATTGATAGATTTTGATCTTTCACATATCACATTTATGAATTGAACCATCTGTGGCTTGAATAATTTTTTCATAGGGTCACCCATAACTTGTCTCAAGAGAACAATCACATATCAAAATTTTAATGGAATTCAACTCTCACAAGATTCTTGGGGATATTTGTGATCATTGTTTTGTTCTTTCAACCAAAAGTGAGCTATCATAGTAAAGATCTTAGAGTCACATTTATTTAATTCATCAAAGCATCTTCCTTAGTTAAAACCATGAATTTATTCCTCCTCAAAATTCAAAATGTAATACCAATGCTAAATGGATCTAATTAGGATAATATTGTGTATTTTGAATGATTTGATTTCTTGAGTGATGGGATGGTAATGGTTTGATAATGCTAAAACAAGGTCAATACACTAGATGTATAGTAGGAAGATTTTTTCTTTCGTTGTTTTGCTATTTTCTACCATCCTTGCTCAAAGGTCATTGAATATATATTAGGAAAATTTAGAGAGAGAAAGGACCAACTAGTTTCACTCGAGAAAGGTCTAACATGAATTTGGTTGTAGATACAACAAAAAGTGGGCATATGTACCTATAATAAGATAAGAAGAATGGCATCAAGATGTTTGTAATATATATCAAGTATAATAAAATTTATGTGATCACTACCATTGAACTTGGTAAGTGTTGTTCGATGCTCGTGTTTAAGTTTGATGGTATCAAATTGGGAGAATTATGTCTAACATGACATTAGTGATGAGGCAAAATATGCCTCATCAATGTGCAATGAATGCTCTCATTTTACTTCCTTTTAATCAAGTTTGTCTGCATTTCATAACTTTTGTTTGATCGAATATAAGTTTAGGATGTAATTGTCCATATTTTGTTTGATTTAGTTCAAATGTATAAAAACTCTATAATTCCTAACAAATTGTGTGGAAATTTAGTTTTGGAATAAACAGGTCATATTTGGTTAGATAAGCGAAGTGTGAAGTAACCAACACCTTTTTGAGAAAGTTGGCTAAAAAGTGGCTTAGCTCTGGAACTCCATCACTTATCTTCAGAACTCCATCACTTAGCTTTGGAAGTCCGAACTTAGCTCTGCAAATTTATCAGTTAGTTCTAGAAGGTTTCCCTTTGGTTTCAAACTTCTCCAAAGTTCTAGAATCAATGGGAATCTCCTTATTCTATCAAAATTTGGTTATGGAGAAAAGAATGGGCCTTCCAATCAGAAATAGACCAACAATTTTCCAGTTCTTCACACTCCAAAAATACATATGTGAGACCAACAGCTGTATGTCCAACTAGTTTTCTAAATTTCATATCTACTTTGGGCACTATTTAGTTCCACTAGAATCTGTAGACAACTATTGAACACTCATAATTGTAAATGCATCTTCGGATGGGGAATATATATATATATATATATTTCATGCTCTCTCTCTCTCTATATATATATATTTATCTATATATATATATAGAGAGAGAGAGAGAGCATGAAATATATATATATATATATACAGAATTTTTATAAGATATAACAATTCAATAATAAGATAGCCATTTAATTTTGAGAGCAACATACTATGTTAACTCCTGATTCAAGGTGGAGCAAGGGCCCACTCCTCCAAGAAAAAGGATCTTTTATTCTATTGGTATTTATATTTTCAAGCAATTTGTATAAACATGTTATTTAGCAGTTCTGTAAGTACTTTTGATTCTTCAATTAAAATCTGTTACATAAGTTATCTATTGTCCCTGCAGGTGTTCTAGTATATGTTCTTATTTCCTCAACAACATTTTAAGCATGTGTTCATTTCTAGCAGTGTGTTTAATTCTGCAAAGTGTGTTTATTTCTAGCAGTGTGTTTAATTCTACAAAGTGTGTTTATTTCCAGTAGTGTGTTCAATTCTACAAGATTTGTTCATTTCAGCAATGTGTGTTTATTTCAGCAAGTTTCTTATAGTTTATCTTTAATAAGGCTTTGGCCAAGAAATCTTAAGACACTTTAAAACCCCCTAGAAAATAAAAATAATAAATATCTACAATCAATTACTAGTTCACTGAGATTTCTCTTGTTGCATATAGCTTCAGACACACCCTTGGTTTGAATATGACATCAACCATGAGTTGATTAAATTAAGGGGATAATGACACCCATAATTTTGGCACCATTTTTGGGGAGGGGACCCACTAGTTAGAATTGTCTAACTAGGTGTCAACAAGAAAAACAATCATACATCTAGTAATTGAAAAATATTCCCTACGTTACCAAAAAATTTATGAGTAGACCAAGAGACTCAAAGGGTATATTTCTACCAAAAATATTTCAACAAGAATTATCAGCATCCTCTAGTTCAAATAAGGAATTTGAGAAGGAATTAGAAGCACCATTGTCCCTTGTTAGACAAGAAACAGAACTTCCACCTTTGGAATTTCTGGATCAATCACCGAAGGGGAGTGGAACCTTTAGGAGAAATATTATATCCCAATACTCATTTAGAGAAAGTTTTGATTCTCAATTGAGTAGTCAACCTCCTACTCCTGAATTCTCACCTTTGCCAAAGCGGATCACATACCACATTGATTAGGAAAAAGGTCTAGAAGATATTGGAGATATGGCTCGAGAAGCTGAAAGAGAACCTGATAGAACTTTTACTTATCTAATTCAGTTGAAGGATGACAATACACCTATGAAAAATATTTCACCTGCACACTTTCTCACATTTAGAGGAATTTCATTTGAGGACCCTGACCAATTTTTGTTTAAATTTAAAGTATTATGTCAAACCTATGACTACAAAAAGATAACAAAAACATCAAGTTGTTCCCATCTACTCTAAAGGATGCAATTATGAAGTGGTTTATGGGATTAACATCCAATTCCATTACCACTTAAGGGAAAATGGAAACTACCTTCTTAGATAAATATCAAGACTATTATAGAGGGAGAAATAGGAAGGAATTTTTTTTTAGGATCAAAGGAAGAGGATGAAAATATGGAAGATTATTTAGATAGATTCCTCTTTATAAGTAAAAGGTGTGGAATTTTACTTTAAGAAGAGCTAAGCAAAACTATTTTTCTTAAAGGTATAGATGATGAATATAGGAAGACCTTACTTTAATGGGATGTGGAAAAATCAATCAATTGAGGATGACGATATTAAGGACATTTGTAGAAGTTATTCAAGAACAAGGGGTAGACCTAGGAAAGTAAAAACTATGAAAGGTGTGAATCTAGACATGAACAAAATTATGGATGAACTAGAAAATTTAAAAACAAATATCTTAGTTCAATTAAATTCCACCATGGATGGATTCTGTAAGCCAAAAGAAAATGCTAATCTTGAACCATTAGCTATGTACTGTCCTAGATGCAAAAAGAAGCATACAATAAGATATTTTCCTCTAGATAAAATAGAAATATATCTTATCTGTGAATCTAGGGAACATGAAGTTAATGCTTGTTCTCTTCTTCCATTCATTAAAAATCAGCTTAAACAAACCAACACTTCATCCACTACAAAAGAAGTAAAATTTGTCCAGAGACAACCTAGCCAGGGGCAGTTCATACCAAGATTTGTTCCTAATCCATGGATGATGCCATGGGTGGCTTAGATAGTACCACAAAATTAGGGACAACCCCCTTGGGCCCCTCAACCAACATGAAATCCGTAGGATTAGGCAAGAAAAACTTAGTGTGCTCAAGGAAACCAACAACCATGGTCTAGTCAAGGTAACCCTTATGCTTGGTCATAACCTAGGTGGAACCCTAATAACTATGCTCAAGGGAAGACATATCCCAACGAGAATAAACAAGCCATAATGGGTTCCCTAGTACAAGGTTCACAAATTGAAAAATGGGGTTCAAACACAAATTCCAACATCCCAAAAACAAACAAACAACCCCTGTCTATGGAGCAGAGAAAGAAAAACCAGTTGATCTTAATGCCATGGAATGTAAAGATATTCAAACCAGATCTGGAAAAATAATTAATAGTCCACTGTTATAATTACCGAGATGTCAGATGAGACTGAAACCCCTAGTTTAGTCATTCCTAAGGTTGATGAAAAATAAAAAGAGAAACAACCAGATAAAAATTCTACAGAAACTCCATTTCCAAAAAGACTTAAGGAAGTTATTGAGACCAAAGAATCTAAACTGGTGTAGGAGTTAAGGAAATTAAATATTGAAATACCATTGTTGCAAGCAATTAAGGACATTCTGAATTAAACAAATTAATCAAAATGTTATGCTTGAAAAGGCCTGGAAGGAAGAAGCAGTACCCTAAGACTATTAAGGTAGATGGGAAACTTGTTGATTTATTGGCAGGAAAACTCTTACTTCCCAAATATGGGGATCCTAGAATCCCTATTATTTCTATTTCTATAGGGAACAAACATATACATAATGTTTTGGTTGATTTGGGAGCAGTTATAAATGTGATGATAGTAGACACTTTGAAAACATTACCATTGATAGGTATACAACCTACTAGCACCATATTACAGATGGAAGATCAGTCGGTAGTGAAACCAGAGGGGATCATTGAAGATGTGGTAGTCATGGTGGAGTCATGGGAGTATCCAGTGGACTTCCTTATATTATGGCCAAAAGGTAAAACACTTGGTTATCCCATTATTTTGGGCAGACCATGGTTAGCTATAGTTGTTTCCTTAATTGATTGCAGATTAGGTGATATGACTATCTCCAATGGTAAAAATTCTAAACAAATTTCCCTATATCCTTCTACATGACCTTTTATTGATAATCAAGAACAATTATGGGTTGATGATCTTGATACTAATAAACAAAACTTGTCTTCTTTGGCTATGATAACATTGCAAGATCATGTACGGGAGGTGGAGAATATTATTAATCACCCATTGAATGATCACCAATTTTATTTGGAATGATTAGAGACAATTCGGAACCATTAGACTTAGTTTCGGGAAACTTGGACTTAGTTAGGAACCTTCAAACTTAGTTCTAAAACCTTCAGACTTATCTCCAGAACCACAACAATTCCATGCAGATGTAAATAATTTCACTCTAGAGGAATACAATTTCTCTTTGGGAGGGGCAAAAATAGCTACAAAATTAGTATCCATAGTCTTGAAGATATCAGAGGCACAGGTGATGAATTTTTGGAAAACATCAGTGATGAGGAGTTTGACCAATGACAAGATAAGTATCATAACTTAGCTTCTACTTGTCCTTTATCCAATATCCTTTCTTAGGGAAATTTAGAGACCTTGCTACTACATATCATATGTTGTTACCTCATTCATGTCCAATAAGAACTCTAATGGAACCTTTTCAACAAATTATTTCATCACATACTAGAACCAAACAAATTGAGATTCAACCAGGTAAAATTTTGAAATTTAATAGTTGGTTGGAAAATGATCAAGAAGCTAAATTGTTTGATGTTTTTAAATTTCATACTAAAGCTTTTGCTTGGGACTATAAATACATGAAAGGAATCCACCCAAGTATTTTTACCTATCACATTTATACTGAAAATGTTAAACCAGTTAAGCAACCTCGAGAAGGATCAATCCATCCTTAAGGGACATAGTCAAGCAAGAAATTGAAAAGCTATTACAAGTAGGCTTTATCTACCCCATCTCAGATAGTTAGTGGGTATCTCCTCTTGTAATTGTGCCTAAAAATAATGGAAAATGGAGAATTTTTGTTGATTATAGGGATTTGAAAAAATCTACACTTAGAGATTATTTTCCCTTGCCATTCATAGATCAAGTTTTAGACAACCTTTCGGGTAAACAATACTTTTCCTTCCTGGATGGATTTAGTGGATATAATCAAATCGGGGGTGTTGTTGAGGATCGGGAAAAAAATACCTTTACTTTTCCGTGGGGTACCTTTTCCTACAAGGTATTTCCATTTGGACTATGTAATGTTCAGCAACCTTCCAAAGGGTTGTAATAACAATTTTACAAATCTAACTAATGATTGTGTAGAGGTATACATGGATGATTTTACTGTGCATGGAGACACATTTGATGATGCCTTGAAAATTTTGGACAAAGTATTAACAAGATGTGAGCAACACCATTTGTCTCTTAGTCATGAGAAATGTTTGATGATGGTTGATGAGGGAATTATACTGGGACACCACATTTAAAAAAGAGGAATTCAAGTTGACCAAGACAAAATCAAGATTATTTTAGACTTTCCTGTTCCCAAAACCCCCACGAATATCAATTCATTCTTAGGAAATTGTTGGGTAATATAAGTGTTTTATCAAATATTTTAGTAAAATCACTACCCCCATGTTTGGTTTACTTACCAAGGATTGTGAATTTATTTGGGATGAAAAATGTCAACATGATTTTCAAGAGATTAAAGAAAAACTCACCACTTCCCCAATATTAAGAGGACCTAATTGGGAGAAACCTTTTCACATCCAAACAGATGCCTCAAATAACTCAATTGGTGCAGTTTTGGGATAGAAAGATGAAGAGGAAAAATGTATGCTATTTACTACCTTAGTAAAAATATTACTCCCATTGAAAGAAAGTACACCACCACCGAAAAATAATTTCTTGTTGTGATCTATTCAATTAATAATTTCGAGACATTATATTACGAGTACAAAATATTTGTACATACGGATCACTCAACAATTAGATACTTAATGAACAAACCAATGTTTAGAGGTAGGATAATCAAATGGTTATTACGTTTACAAGAATTTGATATTACTATTGTGGATAATCCAAAGAAATCTAATGTGGTAGCTTATTTCTTTCAAGGTTAACCACTATAGGAGAACAAGATCTAGTTAAGGACAACTTTCCACATGAACAATTATTTTCTATTTCAGCTGATACACCATGGTTTGGTGATATGGTGAATTATCTTGCAACATGGAAGTTTCCTCCTTCTATTACTAAGAAACAAAGTAAAAGGTTAATCAAAACTAATTCACAATTTAAATGGTTAAATGGAATGTTATTTAAATATGGTCCTGATTTGGTTTTACGCATGTGTGTGAGAGAGGTTGTAATGTTTGACATACTTAGGGCATGTCACGATGAACTAATTGGAGGACACTTTTCAGTGAAAATGACAGCCCATAAAATACTTGTACTTGGCTATTATTGGCCATCTCTGTATAAATATGTGAAGAAATACATCAAGCAGTGTGATCCCTATCAAAGGATGGGACAACCAAATTTTACTAGTGAAATGTCTCTGCAACCTCAAGTGGTGATTGAACCATTTGAATGGTGGGGGATGGATTTTGTTGGCCCTTTTAGTCCTCCTTCACAAGGAAAAGAGCACATTCTTGTATGTACTGATTATGTAACAAAGTGGGTAGAGGTACAAGCTTTAACAAATGCTAATGAAGATGTAGTTATTGATTTCCTTTGGCACAAAATTATGATGAAGTTTGGTGCACCAAGAAGTATAGTTTCATACCAAGGCCCATAGTTCATGTCCAATATGATCTAGGCCTTCATAATGTACTATCAAATCAATCATAGGAATTCATCTCCCTATCACCCACAATCAAATGGACAAGCAGAAGTGACAAACAAGGAATTGGAAAACATTCTCACCAAAACAATTGAAGCAAGTAGAAGAGATTGGGTGAAAAGAGACTACTTGAGGATGTCTGGGCTTATAACACAACTTGGAAGACTACAACATGGTTCTCACCATATGAGTTAGTCTATGGGAAGAATCCCTTGTTACCCATTGAATTTGAACTACAAACATTGAGGACAACAACTAAATTGGGTATTGAATTGGATACAACATAAAAGGAAATAATTCTACAACTCAATGAATTGGATGAGATGAGATTGGAAGCACTTCAACAGAAAGAGATAATCCAAGATAAAAGGAAGCAGTGGCATGATACACATATCAAGGAAAGGAAATTCAAGATAGGATATTGGGCATTACTGTTTGATTCCAAGTACCAACAACTCAAAGGAAAGTTGAGAACCAAGTGGTTAGGACCTTATCAGATTGAGCAGATATATGACAATGGATCTATTCAGCTACTTCTCATTGATGACAGCAAAATGACACTTTTGGTCAATGGAAACAAGCTAAAACTCTATAGAAAGCCTCCTACTAGGGATGAATTCTTGAAACAAATTGAAGAAGATAAGGAATTTGATCATATGGAAGAACCTAGTTCTTCTAAAATGATCAAGTAATCAGATGCAAGGATCTAAAATAAAGGGAAGGGAATGAAAACCAGAAAATGGTGTTCTCTTCCCCAAAAAATATAAAAACAATAAAAAAATTTAAAGGGAAGGGAATGAAAACTAGTAAATGGCATTCTCTTCCAAAAAAATTCTCTCAAAAGGCCAATTGAAAACCAGAAATGGTGGTTAGTCTCATCAATAAGTGGCTAATTCAAATAAAAGGAACTTCTTTGGAATTCCATCTGTCTTTTCTAACTGTTTTTCTCTTTCACTTTTTTAGGAATGATGATTCATCAAGGCAGATGGATTACATCAACAAGGATGGTAATTATGTCTTGATCTTATTAAAGGTTAAATTAAAAGTTTGCATGTGTGATTAGACTTGATTTAAGTTGGCGAAGTATAATGATTCATTTATTGCACATCATGATTAAAAGGAAATAATCATGAAGGTGATGCCGACTAAATAAATGAAAGTGGTGGCATATTAATAATGAACTGTCATTTAGGAAAAACAAAAGAAAATTAGAAATAGTTGCAGAGAAATTCAAGGAGGTAATAATGAAGTCATATTTGGAGTTCCGCAGCTAAATCCAGTAGTTCTGTAGCTAAATCCAGTAGTTCCTGACTATCTCCTGGAAGAGAAAGGGTTTAAAAGAAGAAAGAATTTGAATCATCCTCTTGGCCATGGGTATCAAAAAGAAGTCAGAGCTAGAAGATGATACACAACTCCTTGCAGATGGAGAAGTAACAACCATTTTTGAATAGGTAGGTTGGTTGGAGTTTCTGAAAAAATTCTCAAAATACAATGATGAACTGGTAAGAGAATTTTTGTGAATTTAGAGCAAGTCTAGAACTAAGGTTAAAGGCATTGTAATTCCCTTTACTATTAATATAATGAGCAATGTATCTGGTGTACCAATTGTAAATGTTCCAAACTCTGTAAGGGGAACCCTGAAAGAATTGGTAGAAACCTTAAGGTAAGAAGGTGAACCTGAACCCCAGTACATTTATAATACTAAGAAGATCATAAAGGGGGTCAAAAGAGCTAGCCTACCCAAACCCTTTGATAGAGTAGCATTCTAGGTAGTAAAGTACCTGACATGTGATGGCCAATATGGGACTATTGGAAGGTAAGTCCTTAAAATGCTGATATATCTTAGCTATGGGGCAACATAGCAGAGTATATAGTAAAACTTCTTGGTTTTCTCTTTGCTTCAATCCATACAAGGCTCGAGAGATATTCTTGGGGTGTAGGGACAATTAAGCACTATGGATTAATTCATCTGGTCTATCAACACCATTTTCTCTCTAAGAAAAATGGTGAGGAAGCATGGGAAAAATTCCTCCATAAATTGAGACAAATTTGGATATTATCAAAAGGGAATACCAACCCCTTTCTCTCTTAAAAGTAACTTAGAAATTAATCCCCCTGATGAGAAGAAGAAGGAAATAAGTGGGGTTAAAATACCAAAGAGGAGGAGGTTTGAGAGGATGATCAAAGTTACAAAATCTATTGTTTCTTTAAAAGAAACTCCTTCCCTGTAATAATACCAAAAGAACCAATACATGTCTCTCGATGACAGTGATTGTTCACCCGAGATGGAATTTGGAGAAAAACTCATAAAAAGTTTACGGAGGAAGTCCACTTTAGAAAATGTTGAAGCTCCTAAAAGGAAAAGAATTCATAAGAAGTCTAGGGAAACTCCAGGGAATACTAAGTACGGGAGGATTTAGAGAAATAAGCTACTGATATTCTTAGTAGCATGACAACTTCTCCTCCTCTACAAAGTCAAACTAAGGAGTTGGAGAGAGAAGCTGAAATAATGGAAGAGAAATATTTTCAGGAGATGGATGACTCGGCATACTGTCATAGGAGGAGGAACAATTGGCATCTTAGAGATTAAAAGGAAAATTCCCTTTGGTGGAAAAAAGTTTTCCCCCTTGAGGAACTCCTAGAAAAAGAAGAAAAACAAAAATTGAGGTAGAATCTATTCTTGTATAGGGTAGAACTTATAATTAAGGAGAAATATGAGGAATTGAACTTCCTCAAACACAAATTGGAGAATAGAGAAATGCTTATTGAACAATTGAAAACTCAGCTCATAGATAAAAATGAAGAATTTACCACCTAACTAGATAATAAAGACGAGACCACATGCGATGTGCCGAGATCTAGGAAGGTGAGTGGTTTTATACGCTCACTCCTCACCCTCCATAGTTGAGATAGAGGCGGGTGAGATCCCCCTCTCTAGATATAGATATTTAATGTTACAAAAAAGGAGCCGAGATATAATAGAGAGGGGGCTACTCTATCTATATAGCTAGGGGTAGGACACAGGGTCGTCCATATCATATCACGTCTATAATAGATTGGATGATGCTTGACTAACCTATTTTGATGAGTAGAGAGATATGGACTCTGCCATGTGGAAACATATGTGATTATGAGATCACCATATATAGATAGGGGCCTACCCTTACCCTTAACTATTCTATAGGGATGGGTCGGCCTATATAGATAGATAGGCACCCGTTGCTAGATTTGCGATCCTCCCATATCACTATAAAGGGTTCACTTATGAGGGATCGATCTATGCCTATCCCCCCCCTCTATTCTATCTAGAGGGGAGGGCCCATATCTAGATCCCCCTACCTGTATAGATCTATCTCTATTATCTCTCTATATCTCTATATCTATCTCTATATCTCTATCTCTCTCTCTCTCTCTCTCTTTATAGATAGGGGCCATCCTATCTATATAGAGAAAGCCGTATCTCTCTATAGGGAGAGGCCCCCTCTCTAGAACTAGAAGATAAGATAGTTTGGGGTGGGGAACCCTACCTATAGAAAAATATGATGCCCCCTCCTATAGAGAATAGAATCTGGGGCCTAAATCTATCTAGGCCAACGGACTATCGGACCCCCACCCACCCCTATAGATTTGGGTTGGGGCCCAATGGGAGCCCTCTCTATAGTACCCTCCTATGGCCGTATCTATCTATACATGGGGATATCATTGGCCATCTAGATCTGATTTGATCTATGGGCGCCACATCTCTCTAGAGATAAGATCTAGAGGAGAGGGCCCATCTCTCTTCTCTATAGATCTAGAGCCATCTATCTCTCACTCTCTAGTTTGAGATAGTAACAAGAGTTAGCAACTCTACTCTATTTGGTTTGAGATAACAATAAGAGTTAGTAGCTCTTCTCTATCTAGTTTGAGATAGCAGTAGGAGTTAGCTCAGCAGCAAGGGATGCCCGACTCTCTCATCTCATCTCTAATCTCTATGGCCAGGCTAGCTACGAATCCATCCATCTCTATGGCTAGGGCTAGCTACTAATCCAATCTCTATGGCTTGTTACGTTTAGGCGAATCGGATAAGATATGGGCGGTTGGCTACTAATCGATCGATATAATGGTGAGGATAGGCTAGGCTAGGATAGGCTAAGCTAACTACTATGGGAGATAAGATATGGGTAGATGGATACTAATCAATCAATCTAATGGCTAGGCTAGGCTAGGCTTGGCTGAAAAAGCTAGGCTAGGCTAGGCTAGATACTATGGGACCGATGATATGGTCAACTAGCTACTAATCGATCAAGCTAATGGATAGGCTAGGCTAGGCTAGCTACTATGGGAGATAAGATATGGGCAGCTGGCTACTGATCGATCGATCTAATGGCTAGTATGGGCTAGCTACTAATCATCTCTAATCTATATGACTAGGTTAGCTATGAATCCATCCATCTCAATGGCTAGGGCTAGCTACTAATCGATATCTATGGCTAGATACTAATCGGGTTATAGATATAATCTATCTCTATCTAGTGTTGAGTTGTGAAGCTTAATTAATTCATTTTAGCATGCAATTGGAACTTGCTAGAAAATACGAATGGCATCAGTCAAGCAAGTAAGGAACCAACAACAAGATTAGGTAGAACCAAGCGTCGATTACCTATGTGTAGAACAAAATTTTGTGCTTGAATTACTGTCTAAGTTAATGCACCAAACTAAACACAAAAACCCCGAAAAACTCCAATGAAATCGATACCTGATGAAGATGTAGACGGATGAGGAAGCCGATGTATATAAGAGGCGCACATGAGCAATTTGCACAATAGATCCGAGTAACTGCAAAACACGGTGCTTGAACTTGAGAAAAAGATGGCGTTAGAAGATATTTGGGTGATGAGAAGCGGGTCAGGAAGCGATGAGCTTCCTTGGCGGATGTCGATCACGAATTTTGATAAAGAAAAGAAGCATACATGATAAAAGATGTAAATAAAGACTAGATTTTACGATTACGGTAATAAAAACAATAGGTGAATGACATGTTAAATATGGTGTTGAGTCTGCGAAATAATGCTGGATTTGTGTTACTTGTGACCTTTTATTTGCAGTGAAATATGCGTCAGATATGATATAATCGGGCCCGATGTGATCGGGCGTCATTAACCCAGGGCGTCAGCGTCGGCGCCGAGATAAGATCGAGTGTTGTGTGAAGGCGGTGACTCAATCGAGAAGGTTTTGATGAGATTCGGGATTGGAAGGTAATGTAGTCTGAAAGATAAATACAAGATGGAGAAATTTAAGCAGATTCACCAGATGATAGATGGTGGTGTATGATGTTGATATGATCGGGCGAGTAACTTATGAACATGATTGTGCTCCTCTCGTGGGATTGATTAGGACGGATCTGCCCTAAGATTGAGACAATTGATGCTAAAAAGATCCCTCTTTCTTACATACTCGTGCGTAAGTGCTTTCTTTCGCTCGTTAGTCTCTTTCGGTCTCTTCGCTCTTCCGTCCCTAGAACCGAGTTCGGGCTTGCTTTTATAATCGGCGCCGCTCCTAGAAAATCAGCGCCCGACCATAAGGTGAATCGGCGCCGATCACGGAGAAGACTCGAGATGGATTTAAAAATGATCGATTGAGAAAGACAAGACCTATCCCAGACCACGGGAAATATCCCGTTAGTGAAGATTAAAAATAGATGTGATGCGATAGATAGAATAAATTTGGGGTAGATAAGTGATTAAGATGCATGGGAAGAAGCGTAATTAAATATTTAATATTTAATTACTCATGGTAAGATGTGATGTGATGAATTAAATTTAGAGTAAGTGATTAAATCACAAATTGGAAAACTATCCTAGGGGATAGTTGGTGGCAGCGTGCCCGGGTTACCTAGGCAAGTAAACGGATGAGAAGGGACACTAAATTGGGCAACCAATTTTAAGTGTCTACACTATGCGATGAAGTTTTAATTAACTCTCGGGAATTATATCTATTTTTAGCATTAAAATAGATTTATTAATTGTAATTGCATGGCTAAATTCCCTAAGTCTATAAATGACTATATAAGCATAAAAGCTAGGGTTTAGAAGTAATGTATGGATCATAATTACAAGATAATTATGTGAGAGAGAATTCTTGGTGAAGAATAAAAAATCTTGAAGGAAAGAAAGTATTGAACATCTGAGAGGTGTGGAAGATTGTAAATCTTCATTGTATATCTTGTCAAAGCTTTGGATAATAGATTGGCTTGTTTCTTGGTGGACGTAGCCCACATTGGGTGAACCATGTTAAATCTGGTGTTGATTTATGTCTCTTGTTTTGTATATTTCTTCTGGTAGAATATCACTTTTATTTGCATGTATGCTTAGATATGATATATTGTATCATACAACCGGTGTGCTAACCCAACAATTGGTATCGAGCTTTGTTTGAGGGTTTTGTGTGTTGACATATTTACTCACAGAGGGTTTTTGATTGAGTGGGAGCTACAACAATGGTAGAAGATAATAAATACAAGGTAGAGAAGTTTGATGACCAAAATTATCAATTATGGAAGATGCAGATTGAGGATTATTTGTATTAAAGAGATTTGTACTTACCATTGGATGAGAAGTCTAGACCTACGAAGATGACTGATGAAGAATGGAAGATTCTTGATAGAAAGGCTTTGGGATCTATAAGATTGAGCTTGACAGCATCGTGGCTTCCAATATTACAGAAAGCGGCTTCTACGGTAGACTTAATGAAATCTCTTGCTAATTTATATGAAAAACCTAGTGCTTCAAATAAAGTTTATTTGATGAAGAAACTATTTAGTTCTAAGATGCATGAAGGTGAATCTGCCTCTAGTCATTTGAATGATTTTCGATCTATTGTAAATCAGTTAAAATCGGTTGTAATACCATTTGATGATGAAGTAAAAGCACTTTTATTCTTATGTTCTTTGCTGATAGTTGGGACAACTTGGTAATGGTTGTTAGTAATACAACATCTGCTAATAATATTTTGAAGTTTGATGATGTGGTTAGTATAATATTGAATGAAGAAATTCATAGGAAGAGTACAAGAGGAAACATCATCTAGAAATGCTTTGAATGTAGAAAGTAGGGGTAGGTAGAAGGAGAGATCAAGAGTAAGAGTAATGGGAAATCAAAGTCAAGGGATAGCAGATCTAAATCCTAGAAGTAAGGGAATTACTTGTTGGAAATGTGGAAAGAAAGGACATGTAAAGAAAGATTGTTGGTCAAAGGATAAAGAGAACCAACAACCAGATAAAGGTAAAGAAGCAAATCTTGCTACATCAGAGGTAATGCAAGATGCTCTTATTCTTTCTTTAGATAGTAGAATTGAATCATGGGTTTTAGATTCAGGAGCTTCTTTCCATACAACCCCTAATAAGGGTTATTTCAGAAATTATGTCAGGGCAATTTTGGGCATGTTTATTTGGGTGATGATGAACCTTGCAGTATTACTGGTAAAGGGGAAGTTCATCTAAAATTGTAGAATGGAAATACATGGGTATTGAAAGATGTGAGGCATGTGCCAAGCCTCAGGAGGAATCTTATTTTTGCAGGGCAACTAGGTGAATCTGGTTGCATGGTTACTTTTACAGGAGACTCTTGGAAAGTCACCAAGGGTGCTTTTGTTGTGGCAAGAGGTAAGAAGGTAGGAATGTTATATTTATCTACCTGTATTATTGATTCTTTTCTGCATTATCTACTTCAGATTAGATGCATGCATGTGGCATAATCGGTTGGGTCATATGAGTCAAAAAGGAATGCAGATCTTAAAGGCTAAGGGTAAGTTATCAGATTTGAAAGATTTAGATCTTGATTTTGTGAGCATTGTATCTTTGGAAAGAAAAAAGAGAGTGAGATTTCTCAAAGTTGGGGCAACTAAGAAGGAGCAGAAATTGGAGCTTGTACACTCAGATGTGTGGGGACCAACTCAGGTAGCTTCTCATGGAGGATCCCAAGTATTATGTTACTTTCATTGATGATGCTACAAGAAAGGTATGGGTTTATTGTATTAAACGTAAATATGATGTTTTGAGACTTTTAAAAGATGGAAAGCCCTTGTTGAGAATGAATCAAATTCTAAGTTAAAGTGCCTTAGATATGACAATGGTGGTGAATATTGTAGCAAGGATTTCAATGATTATTGTTTAGTGAATGGGATACGTAGAGAAAGAATGGTTCAAGAACACCACAGGAGAATGGTGTTGCAAAAAGAATGAACAGGACAATCATGGAACATGCTAGAAGTATGAGGATACATTCTGGATTGCCCTTGTAGTTTTGGGTAGAAGCAGTTGATATAGTGGTTTATTTGATTAACCGTGGGCCTTCAAGTTCACTAGATGGAGGAATACCAGAGGAAGCTTGGACTGGAAAAGAGGTAGATCTTTCTTTTCTTAAAGTTTTTGGTTCAGAAGCTTTTGTGCATGTTGATAAGGAAAATAGAAAAAGTTGGATGCAAAATCCAAGAGATGCACTTTCATTGGTTATGGATCTGGTGATTTTGGTTTCCATTTTTGGGATTTAGAGAATTCTAAAATTATTAGGAGTCGTGATGTTGAATGGAATGAAAAGAGAATGTATAGGGATCAAATTTTGGTACCCAAGGATGAGAAAATTGAGAAGTTTATTGATGAAAATGAACTCTCGGGTTTTAAAGAAACACCTACAGAAATACACGATGTCGTGTTGGTCGGTTAGGCCACTAACCGACATCGGTCAGATGAACCGCTGATGGTTATAGAGGATCAAACCGGCATCGGTTAGTAGAACCGACGTCGGTTAGAGGTGACCGACATCGGTCACTATCAAAAGTTGATACTAATGTCAGGAGGTCCAGATTGAGCCTCCGGTACCCCAAACTCCTATGAGAAGGTCACAAAGGGTAAGTAAACTTCCAGAAAGATTTACACCTTCTTATTTTATTTATTATTGATTGATAGTGGTGAACCAGAGAGCTTTGAAGAAGCAATGTAGGATAAGACTCACGTTCAGTGGGAGCATGGCATGGATGAGGAGATGGACTCCTTGGAACAAAACCAGACTTGGGATTTGGTTAAGTTGCCAGCAGGTAAGAGAACATTGTAGAACAAGTGGGTTTATAGGATTAAGGAAGAAGAGGGTGGACAGAAAAGGTACAAGGCAAGGCTTGTAGTAAAGGGATTTGCACAAAAAGTAGGTATTGACTTTGGTGAAATATTTTCTCTGTTGTTAAGATGACTTCTATTCATATTGTATTGAGTTTAGTTGTAGAAGATTTGCATTTAGAGCAACTAGATGTGAAGATGAATTTCCTTCATGGTGATTTGGATGAAGAGATTTATATATGCGTAATCGCTTGGGTATGAAGTCAAGGGTAAGGAGAAATTAGTGTGTAGGTTGAAAAAGAGCCTATATGGGCTCAAGAAAGCTCCAAGGAAATGGTACATGAGGTTTGATAGTTTTATGCATGAGCATGGTTACTTGAGATGTGAATCTGACCATTGTGTTTATTTCAAGAAGCTTGAAAATGGGAGCTATATTATTTTGTTATTGTATGTGGATGATATGCTTATTACAAGATCTAGTATGTAGGACATTGGTGAGCTTAAGAGAAAGCTAGCTCACACATTTGCTATGAAGGATTTAGGAGCTGTAAAAAGAATCCTTGGCATGCAAATACATAGAGACAGGAAAAATAAGAAATTGTATTTGTCTCAGGAGGATTATATCTACAAGGTGTTAGAAAGGTTCAACATGTAGAATGCAAAACTGTTAGCACACCTATGGCTGGACACTTCAAATTGAGTAAAGATTAGTGTCCTTCATCACATGAGGAGGTCAAATACATGACACGAGTACCATATGCTTTGCAGTTGGAAGTCTCATGTATGTTATGGTTTGTACAAGACCAAGACATTGCACAAGCAAGTGGGAGTTGTGAGTAGATATATGGCTAATCTAGGTAAAGAGCATTGGAAAGTAGTCAATGGATACTCAAGTATTTGAAAGGGACATCTAGCATGTAGTTATGCTATGGAGGTTTGGATATTTCATTACGTGGCTATGTTGATTCGGATATGGCTGGAGATCTAGATGGTAGGAGGAGCACTACTGGATATATTTTCATAGTAGGTGGAATGAGTTAGTTGGATTTCAAGATTGTAGAAGGTTGTGGCTTTGTCTACTATAGAGGTAGAGTATGTTGTAGCTATAGAGGCTAGCAAGGAGATGATATGGATGAGTAGGTTCATGGAAGAGTTGGGAAAGGAGAAAAGTGATTGTAAATTGTTTAGTGACAGTCGAGTGCAATTCATTTGGAAAAGAACTCAAGCATTTCATTTGAGAATGAAACACATTCAGTTGAGGTATCACTTCATACGGTAGGTATTGGAGGATGGATAGTTGAATCTGGAAAATATTCATACTGAGCAAGAACCCTGTGGATATGCTAATGAAGCCATTAGAAAAGGAGAAGTTGGAGCTACACTCCACTTTTGTTGGTCTTCAAGTTTGAGACTTGAAGAGGAAGAAACAAAGCCAAGGAAGGATCCAAGAATGATGTTGTATAGGTATGGTGCAGTAATTAAACTCCAAGTGGGAGATTGTTGAGTTGTGAAGCTTAATTACTTCATTTTAGCATGTAATTGGAACTTGTTGGAAAATACAGTATGGCATTGGTATCGCATTAGGGTGAGGACCGACATCGGTCGGGAAAGACCGAAATAAGAAGGAACCGATAGTGGTTAGGTAGAATCGGCGTCGGTTACTTGTGCGATGAAGTTTTAATTAACTCTGGGAATTATATCTATTTTTAGCATTAAAATAGATTTATTAATTGTAATTACATGGCTAAGTGCCCTAAGTCTATAAATGACTATATAAGCATAAAAGCTAGGGTTTAGAAGTAATGTATGGATTATAATTACAAGATAATTATGTGAGAGAGAATTTTTGAGAGAGAATTCTTGGTGAAGAAGAAAATCTTGAGAGGAAGAGAAAGTCATTGTATACTTGTCATGGCATCGAGAGGTGTGGAAGATTGTAAATCTTCATTGTATATCTTGTCAAAGCTTTGGATAATAGATTGGCTTGTTTCTTGGTGGACGTAGCCCACATTGGGTGAACCACATTAAATCTGGTGTTGATTTATGTCTCATTGCACTACTCTAGGAAGCTGGTCAATTCTATTTATCGGAAGTGGACAATCGAGTGGTTGTACCAGCCAGAACTCATCCACGTATGATTATAACATCTGCTGATGCACTTCATAGTCGGGCTGTCCCTTCCCTAGGGGTCAAATGCGATGCTGTACCTGGTCGTTTGAATCAGACTTCCATTCCGCCGCAACGAGAAGGAGTTTATTACGGTCAGTGCAGTGAGATCCGCGGAACCAATCATGCCTTTATGCCTATTGCCATAGAAGCAGTCTCTTTGAAGGATTATGTCTCTCGGGCATGCAATCATCTATCGGATCTCCCTGCCCCCACCTCGGTCTCTCGGGTATCCAATCATATCGAGGCCCCCCATAGAGAAGAGAGTTCAGGGAGGGGAGGGACTCGATTGCCATAGAAATGAGATAATGAGGATGAGGTTGAATATAGAGAGAGAGAGGGGGGATCTCACCCGCCCCTATATCTCTATCTGGAGGGTGAGGAAGGTGTGCTTTCCCTTTCCGAACCCCAGCCGAGCCTCGAGAGTAGCAAAAATGTTAGTGTTTACATTATTGATTGTGTACGAGCAATTATATTAGTTAGAATATTACTATTGTATAAGATTGGGTTGTTAAACAATCTCACGTAAATAAACTCACGAGATAATTGTGGGGAGAGTTGTTATGAATAGCTCATACTTTATAGGATTTAGATAGCCTATTTATTTGTATCTATTATATTGAATCAAATGTATCTGATTATTGTTGTATAATAGATGAATATTGTTTGATGTGATTTCTGTGTTTAATTTGATCCATTCCTATCATTGGTATCAAAGAAGTATACAATCCTGGGAGGTAAACAAGGTTTGTGATGGATGTTTAGGCTAATTTCAAGGGGTTTCCATATCATCTATTACCCCATCATATGCATCTAGTGAGAGTGGACTCTATGTGCAGATCACTACATAAATCACGCCTACAATAGTAACATTTCATACATGGGTCTCTCGCATTGAAACACACTCATTATTTTAATCTACATTGCTTCGAAGACTGAAAATATAGAATTCACATGGAGATGATCTTGTGGACAGCTTTGTGGCTGGCTCTATCCAATCATGTGACTTGGAGTATATCATTTCTTATTCGTATACACTCATTTTCACTCTATCTATGTGCTTCTTCATAGTTTTGGTAATTGTTTTGAATGTGATTTGGATTTGCATGATCTCTACGTCGACCTTCACATGATTTGGAGTTGACTGGATATATGTTCTGTGTGCATATTGAAATTTTTTGTTTACGTATCAATTCAACAACCGTGATCCAATGTCCTACATTGAGCTTGCGACTTGCATTGAATAGTCCTCTTGACACTTGACATCATTGTATGTTTGGATAATACACTGTGAATAATCCAAATTGTTACCTCACTCCGATTTTTATCGAAATAAATGAGGGTAGGAGCATCGTCTAAAATAATTTACGTTGATATTGCGTGATATTGGGCCCCTGCAAAAATAGAAGCAAATCGACTTGGATTTGAAATATTTCAGTTTCACATTCAACATTCCTTCACCGCTCGTTTCTCAAGATCTCTAACTGCACAAATTAGTATTGGCTACTCGGTAGATCCTGTGAACTCTTTGAATCTACAATGAAATTAGAGACCCGTATTTATGAACTTGTTTGGTGAGTAGACTTCAATGCATTTGCTACATATCTGGATTGAGATCCTCTTCATCTTACTTGCATATCTTCTCACGTTAGCATTGTCATAATCTCGGTGGTGCATCTAAAATGTAACACATAACATATCAAGAGCTTGTCGCATGTAAGGATTTGAGACATCATTATTCCACATCATCCATTCAAACTTTGAGTTATTTCGTATGATTTAAAGTCTATAGTTTGTTATTATTTTAGTGAATTTGTCTCCTTATAACTTTATATGTGCTAAAAGGTCAGGTCTTTATTAGTGTCTAGTTTGTTGTTATAAAAAGTTATTAAGTGGTCATTTTTAGTTGTTATTTATGAAAATTTAATATTAAAATTTTCACATATATTGTTATCATTTTTTGGTTAATCATCATTGTCAAGTTTCATAAAGTGTCATCAATAGTCAAAAATTGTGTATAGTATTTTGTTAGTTTGTGTGTCAAAGTTGAAAGTTTGTAAATAGTCTGAAAATAAAAAAAAATTGCCTTACAGATGCATTTTCGGTGGAATTCGACATTCCAGTTGTAAATGATTTCCATGATCACATCTGGCTCAGCTATCAGTATGACACTAGAGGATGGAAGCAAAGGGGGATGGAGGATTAGCAGTGACCTCTCGTCAGTCACCAATGACGAGGTCGTACATTGATTTGGTGACATGTGTGCAAGTGTGGTTTCTATTTTTAGTGCATTTCAATGTTCCTATTTGTTGTGTGTTGGTTTGATGAATAAACCCCTTTCCAGAATTTTGGAGAAGATTCATGGTTTCCAAAGACTCACTTTTTGGGAGTAGGAGAATATTTCGAGGTAGACTCAAGGGATGGTTATCTAGCTAGTGTGAAGCTTGTGGATCTTAGAGATTTAGAATTTGGGTGCCCAAAGAGGAAGGGAAAGTCCCACAGAACCCAAAGACGAAGGGAGTATTCCTCCATAATTCGGATTAACACTACCCCATTACGAGGGTAAAGAGATAATCTATGGAGTTTGTACCTGGTCTAAGCAATGCTTTTAGGAGGTGGTTCAACTTCTTCAAAATATGGTTCTTCTTTGTGTTCACATTAAGGGGGTGAATGTTAGGAAAAATGTTAGTGTTTACATTATTGATTGTGTGCAAGCAATTATATTAGCTAGAATATTACTATTGTATGAGATTGGGTTGTTAAACAATATCATGTAAATAGGCTCATGAGATAATTGTGGGGAAAGTTGTTATGACTAACTCCTAGTTTATAGGAGTCAGATAGCCTATTTATTTGTGTCTATTCTATTGAATCAGATGTATCAGATTATTGTTGTGTAATAGATGAAGATTGTTTGTTGTGATTTCGTGTTTAATCTGATCCATTCCTATCAAATTTAGTGAAGAGGGAACATACTACTTCTTGTCTCGTTGTGTAGAGGGGAAAAAATTGACTTCCATGGTTATTGATGGTGAAGACCTTGAGTATCCCATTAGGTCAGTGGTAGTCACTGGAACTTGGCTTCGATGATATCCTATCAAAAAATAAAATACTTGGTTTTTTGAATACTATGAAGTACATCAAAAGATACTTCACTATTCACATTTGGTTCTTACAACAAATATTCAATTGATCAAATATTGAGGTAGGTCATTAAATAAGAATCTATGGAAGGTTCGCAAATCATATCATGAATAAATTCTTGCTATTGTCAAGAGTAGAGTTGATCCTTGTGGTTCATTGGATTGAATTTGCAAAGGTATGTTCTTCATGAATTTAATTTGAATATTTACTTTAATGATTTTATTTAGATAATGTAGGATTTAAAATTCTATTTAATTTCTTACTAACATATTTATGTAGGTTAGTGGTGCCAAAAAATCTTCCACCTTCACATGGTTGGCACTGTTAGTAGATTATTTATTATTCTCAAAGCCTAAAGAAGCTAAGGGAAATGAAACATTAGAAAGGAACATAAACAAAAATTCTCATTTCACCACCTATATTGTATGAAGCGTCTATATTATTCATGTGGTTGGAAATGGACAACCTTACAATAACACAGACTAGACCATTCAGTGCTTTTGCAAATAATAGGACTGTTAGAGGATCAAATTGAGTTGGAGAAAAATGAGACGGGATTTTGTAAATGGTACCGATGTGGAAGTGTAATATCATACGAGATATTTCAAGGTGCCACGGTGATTGAGAAATCACCCAGTAAAATTATACCATTTTGTTGCTCTCAGGGATCTTAAGGGAATACACCCAGATGAAGTATCCCGGAAGCACTGGGAGCATAGGCCGCCAAAATGACACTTCCCCAAGAATTTACCAAGCGATCCCAATGTGTATGTGTGGTCTATTTTGTGCCACGAGCTTCTATTTGCAAAATATAGCATTGGACAACCTTACATTGACTCAAACTGTAGTATTTGGCACAGTTGCAAACAATAGGACCGTAAGAGAAACAAATTTATCTAGGAAAAACCGAGACATGTTTTTGTATAGGGTACCAACTTAGAGGTGTAGGATCAGACGAGACCTTTCAAGATGCCACGATGACCAAGAAATCACCCAGCAAACTTATATCCTTTTTTTTCTCTTAGGGATCTTAAAGGGAATATATTTGGATGAAGTATCCTGGAAGCACCGGGAGCATTGACCACTAAAAATATGCCTCCACTAGCATTTACCTAGTCACCCAGATGTGTTGGTGTAGTCGGTTTGGTGCCACGAGATTCTGTTTGCAAAATAATGTGTTAGACAATCTTACATTGACTCAAACTACATTATTTGGCATGGTTGCAAACAATAGTAAAACGAGAGAACCAAATCAAGATGAAAAAAACCAAGATATAATTTTTTAGAGGGTCACAAAGTGGAGGTATAGGATAAGATGGTACCTTTTCGAGTGCCGCAGTGTCCAAAAAATCACCTGTCAAAGTTATTGCATTTTTTGGTCTCAATGCTCTTAAGGGACTACGCCCAGACGAAGTAGCCTAGAAGCAATGGCATCATTGAGTACCAAAATAAATCCTTCACAAGTATTTACCAGGCCACCCAGATGTTTTGGAAAAGTTGGTTTGATTCCAAGATCTTTCGTTTGTAAAATACTACATTGGATAACCTTACACTAACTCAAAGTATAATATTTTACACTATTACAAACAATAGGATAATGAGATAAAAAATGGAGATGGAGAAAACCAATAAATTATTTTGTATAGGGTCTCAACATGGAGGTGTAGGATCAGACGAGACCTCTCTAGGTGCCACGGAGATCGAGATATCACCCATTGATCTTGAGGGAGTACGCCTAGACGAACTAGCTTGAAAGAAACAGAATTTTCCAACACCAAAACAAAGCCTCCACAATTTTTTACTAGGACACCCAAATGTATTGGCGTAGTCGGTTTGGTTTTAAGAGATTTTTTTGTAAAATATTGTGTTGGACATCCTTACACTGACTCAAAGTACAATATTTTACATTGTTGCAAATAAAAAGACAACGAGAGAACCAAACAGATATGGAGAAAACCAAGATAGGGTTTTTTATAGGGTCTCAACATGGAGGTTTAGGATTAGACGAGACCTTTCCAGGTGCCATGGAGACTGAGATATCATCTGTCGAAGTTATAACCTTTTATGGTCTCAGAGATCTTAAGGGACTACACCTAGACGAAGTATGCCAAAAGCAATGACACCATCCATTACTGAAACAAAGCCTCCAAAATATTTTTCCAAGCTAATCAGGTGTTTTTGCAGATTATTTTGGTTCCAAGAGCTTCCGTTTGCAAAATAATGTGTTGGACAACCTTACACTAACTCAAAGTACAATATTTTACAATGTTGCAAACAATAGGACAATAAGAGAATCGAATAGAGATGGAGAAAAATGAGATAGGATTTTGTAGAGGATCTCAACATGGAGGTGTAGGATCAGATGAGACCTCTCCAAATTCCACATAAACTGAGTTATCATCTATCAAATTTATAACCTTTTTGGTCTCAAGGCTTTTAAGGGACTACACCTGGATGAAGCAGCTTGAAATCAAAAACACCATTTGGAACCAAAAAAAAGCCTCCAAATAGAGTTTACCTAGCCACCCCAACATGTTAACATAGTTGGTTATGTGCCATGATATTCCATTTGTAAAATAATGCATTAGAAAGCCTTACACTTACTCAAATTGAAGTATTTCACATGATTGCAAACAATAACACAACGAGAGAACCAAATCAAGATGTAATAAACCATGATAGGATTTCCTATAGGTTCCTAATGCAGAGGTGTAGGATCAAACGAGGCCTTTCCAGGTACCACAGAGATCGAGATATCACCCATCGAAGTTATAGTCTTTTTGGTCTCAAGGCTCTTAAGGGACTACGCCCAAACGAAGTAACCCGGAAGCAACGACACTATCTGAAACCAAAAAAATCCTCCACTAGTGTTTACTTAGCCACCCATATATCCTGGTATAGTTGTTTTGTGCCATGAGATTCCATTCCCAAAATAATGCATTGGACAACCTCTCACAGTCTCTTCCTCTCATGTTTTCTTTCTCTCTCTCACACACACACACAATCTCAATCCCACTCTCTTTTCCTCTCACACTCTCACTAACTCTTTCTTTATTTTACATCAAACAAACTTTAGTTTTATTGACTACTCGTGTAGGAGGGTATGACAATATTAGGACCATATTTCTTAGTCTTGTGCCTAGAAACATCATTGAGTCTGTTTGTACAAAATAAGCTTAGCAAGAGGGGAATGGCTAAGAAAACATAGGGGTTATCAATCACCTAGTAAATCTTTCTTGTTTAGTTTTGAATGGGATTCAGTTAGCCTACGGATTGGCAACCTTCCATTTATTGTTAATTCCTTCTATGATAAACCCATGGATTCTTTCAAAAGTGCCTTAAAAAAGATAGGGGTAGTCATCAATCCTAGTGAAGGGTGTGATGTGATTTCCAAAAAACTTGAAATTTATACAAATTTAGAGGTCATAAAATGAATTTACAAATATCTCTATCGTTATAAATTGAATCCAAGTAATGGTGTTTCCTTATATCCAAGGATCTAGGACTACTGTGGTCTGTGGTAGGATTGGACATTCAGGAATCATCGAGTGTTTGAATCAGAATGTTGTTGCATCTGGAGAAACATGCTAAAAAATTGGAGTAATGCATCTTGGAAAATAAAATTGAACCTCAAAAATCCTCTCAAATTTCCAACTTACACAAGCACTGGACACATCAAGCTTTTTTCTTCGAATGAAACCTTCGTTCCTAATAGCTTGCAACTAAAAGAATTATTCGAAAGAGAGTAAAAAATGATCAAATTTTCTTGGTATCCTAATCTGTTAGACCCAGAAATACCACTGTACTTTTTATTCTAAATTTATAAATCTCTTGGAGCTCCAAATATAAATCAAAAGCTATAGAAAAAAAGGAGATAGTTGTATTGGGTAACATTTTCTTTTACTAAATTGTTCTTGGATATCTAGCATTTCCCTCCTTCAAAATATTAGCAAAATTAGATTGTCCTGCACAATGAAGGCCTTTTTTGTGAGTGTGAGGGTATCCTAGTCCTGGTCTTAGTACAGATCTAGGTCTTGGTCTAGGTCTTGTTCCTAGTCCTGTTTCTATTTCTGGTACTGGTTTTGGTCGTGGTAATCGAATATGGAAGTTTCAAGAAAGGAATCCACACTTGAAGAATTATTCCCATTTAGATTTTTCGCAATGCTAATGGCAGTGCCTATGCAATTTAGTTGGAGGAAGGTGGGGTTGTTCCCTTGTTGGTTTTTTCTCATGGAATCATAGTTATCCTTTCTAGTATTACCAGAGATAACTCTCCATGCTTGTGTGATAGGTTTAAAATCTCCCTCGACTCCTAAGAACTTATTTTTATCAGGATGTAATAGCAAAGCTAGTTTTTTATATTTTTTCTTAGTGAGAGTGGGATCAAAGGAGGAGGTTACATGTAAGATGGCATACTAGTCGATGATGCCTGAAGAGGTTACCTATAAGATGTCATACCTATAAGATGGCATACCAATCCTAACTATGAGTTCTGAGATAGTTTCCTTCACTGACCATAGAGCAAGGAGTTGGAAGTAAGTGAAAACAACAAGGATGGATGAGTGGTTTTAGAGAAAAGAGTGAGAGTGATATAAATGGGGATGAGTTTGGAGTGTCTAAGAGAACCTAGATCAAGATCAAGCAAAAATAAGTATAACAAAGTAGGCAAGGACTATGAGGTCACGACTTAAGTAAGATCCTCAAGAGTTCAAAAGAGTGAGTTAGGTATATGAAGTAAAGAAGAGGAAAAGAACCTTGTGTATACAAGAATGATGATGGCATGAAGTTAAATGTAGTTAAGAAAGAGTCAAAATTTGGAAAGGAGTATAGAGTATAGGAATAGTGAAAGTCTAAGAACAAAACAAACACCATACATGATAAAGAATATGAGAAGTGGATTGAATGATGAAAAAATGATAAGAAGTGATTGAAATTTGTTTGTACAAGACTAAAATAGGTATTATAAGGTTCATGTAGAATTTATGTACTTAAAATAATCCAAAACTACAATTTTGACATGAAACCCTAGCTAAAACCTAAAAATGAGGTTTTGATGATTAAGAGAGATAGAAGAAGAATTGATAAAAATCCCATGGTGAAAAGCAAGAATGAGATAAAGGGTTTCTTAAAATGTAATTATTTTGGTTGATTGTTTGTAGGTTCTAAACTTGGTGATTTATAGTGTAGGAGGGCTAATTGGCTAAGATGAACAACAATGGTGTTTGGATACTTATGAATCAATTTAGTGATGGTCCTAATGATTATGAGGTGTTTTAAGAGGTTAGAAGACTAAGAAGCATTGAAGAATGCAATAGGTGCATGATAAGATAGGAACCAGTACAAAGAGACCAAGAGCAAGAAGAAGTGTAAGTAAGGTAAATAAACATATACACAATGATAAATTGAATGAATAATTACTTAGATTAGATAATTCTTTATATACATGGGGTAAGCGCAGCAAGTTGGTGGAGAAAAAAGGGGTCATCAATGGATGTCATATTACAAAACACAGAAAAATCTCAACTTGCAGGGATTATTAACAATACGCGCACTCAAAATTAGAAAAAATTATATAAATATGAATCGTAGCATCCGAAATCTAGTTTCTAAACTGCTATTTTTTTTAAAAAAATGGACAATTTTAGCTATATTAAACACTCAAAATTATATGACTTGGTCTTTTTAAAAGAAAAATAAGATTGTAGTCCGTTTGCCCATGATTTGGATGACCAAATCTTGTTTTTTTTTTCCTTTGGTGAAAAGTTACATGTCGTTGTCTATCTTGGGATGGATTTTATTTTGTATTTTTTCAAGAAATTTTTTTTTATGATTTTTTTCGTGAAAGTGGTCTGAATTTTTTTAGAAAATGGAGCACTTTCTGTTTTCCCGCCATAACTATATCAAAAAATATTGAAATCAAATATTTTTTTAATGTGTATAGAATTTTTCCATACTTGGGATGGTATAGGTTTTATCACATTTTGATAAACGAAACAAAAGTTTCAGTCTTAAACGTAGACATGAACATTCGCGGGAAAAAATGTCTTAAAGGCCTATTGTTAGTAAAAATTATAAAATGATATTTATATTATTCTATTCACTTTAAAATCTATATTTCTAGGAAGCTAACAGTCTCCCCTACGCAATGGCACCATTTTTGTGAGATGTTTTCAATTTTTCAGCTTGTTTCAAGTCCGTGAAAGAGAAAATTTGAATTTTTTGACCTTTTACACACCATAATGACCTCCCATAGCTTTGGTTGGGGAAAAACAAAGCTTTCCCGAGCCTTAGGGTCGGATTTGATGATACAGATATAACCGTGATCACATTTTTATAGCAAGTACCACAATCGTGCTTTATAAATCATGATCATGGTTTATAAATCATGATCACGGTTATTAAATTATATTTTCATGCATCCCAATGTTTGAATTACCATGTGATTTTTACTGTTTGACCTTACTGTACAAATTACTACAAAATTATGTCGTTTTCTGCACGTTTTCTTATCATCGGAAGAAAAACATCATGGGAGACAAGAAATGGAGTGAAAAAAGAAATTCAATAAGTAAAACAACACCAGACAAATTAGAGGCAAACATATTTCAAAATGCTGAGCGAATGCGAAATCTTCGTGAATCAAGAAGAGGTTCATCTTCAACCCCTACTATTGTAAGCAATGAGAAACTAGGTAATGTTTCTACTGTCAATGTTGAAGATGAATTAAATACTCATGATGTAGCTGATGTTGAAATTAAAGGAGACAATGAAAATGTGAATTAGGAAATTCAGGTTGAAACTGTAGACAAGAGAAAAATTGACAAAAATACCTCTTAGAATTTTATGTAAGAAACCTAATTATTTTATTGAAATTGATGATAACATTTTGAAACCAATGTCTAATCATTTTGAAATTTTAAATGATTCCCAAAGATGTCATTTGTTGGTTAGTTTGATGAAATTGATTAAAATGAGACCTGCATTAAACACCTTAGGATTTACAACATTTAATATACATGGTCAAACCTCTACAATTGTTGAAAACCTTCATGATGCATATCACATTGTTGGTGTCAAGAGACGCACTAGGGATAGTAATATTGTGGCGTCATGTACTCTACTAATGTGTTGTAAGTGAATCAATAAAAAACAAAGTTTGATTACATGCTAAATAAGTTAAATGTTAGAAGTTAATCAAAAACTCTAATGAAAGCAATTGAAAGATGTAATATCCTTCAATCACTCAATGCTACTTGATTTTGGGCATTTTCTCGCTAGATCACCGCGTAAGGACAAAGATATATCGATCTGCTATAAGAGAAGTTGTTATTCAATTTTGTATGATAACACTAGAGTTTCACCTAATACAAGAGATGTATTAAAGCGAAGAGTTGGTTCTACTAATCGTGAACCACATCCAAAGCATTTATTAGATATGACTTAAACTC